>CM062815.1:570795380-571135380 GCA_031772625.1 Pinus tabuliformis
ATATTTAACATCCAAGGGTGAAGCTGGAAAATACACAAAATAAGTTTAAAATGGGGACTTACTAGTAGAAGTGTGAACTACTCTCTTGTAAGAGTGTTTAATATAAATCAAATTTTCATCCTAAGCCTTTGGATGCTTCTAATTATAACCCTCAAGACGTACACCAAATTCCTATTGACTACTTATATCTTCACATCTATTTGTGGATGGAATGTGTAAACCTCTTCAACTTAGTGTCCATTTTCTCCTAAAGTGTAGTGAAAAAGCCATTGAGAAAAAAAATATATCATTGTTCGAGATGATGCTCCTCAGTATCTCAAAGTTCACTCAGACCTATTCAAAGAGTCTGTTTATTTCTTATTGTCCTAAATTGATGGTGTTTTTACAAGACATTGGAATACACATCTTTTTGAACCTATCAACTCCAAAAATAAAATGTCAATTCCCTTGTCTGTTGTTGGTAAACCAACCACAAAATCCATGGAAATGTTTTCTCAAGGTCATGTTCATACAAGTAAGATATGGTATAAACCTTGTTTTGAGTTACTTGGCTTGTTGGTACAACAAAGTATGCACCATGTAATATGAAATGCTATGTGATATTCCATTATGGGCTAGTACACATGCCTTTGCAAGTTAGAAACTAGCTTCCCAACAACATAATGCTACGCAAGCTTGGAGTTCTGGTGGAGATGTGAACCTCTTTCATAAGCTATAATCTTTCAGCTTTAGAGACATAGAGCTTCCCATATTGTATAATAAACATTATGGAGATAATAGGCATCCTTTTTGTCATTAGTTTCTAAATGAATTTGGCATTGCAATTGTTAAAACACCTCCTTGAAGTCCCCAAACTTTGTGTATACCTCATTGTATGCATCATGGGTGAATACATCCATATGCATAGATTTCCCAAAGCTATAATATTGGTTGTGGGTAGACTTGACAACATTTATGCCAACCTATTAGTGCTTACCTTCTTATATATTATGACTAGATGAAATTAATGCAAAAATTGTTGGGTGTGTGTTATATTCTTTCTACAACTAGTCGCACGCATGGGAGGGGGGGGGAAACAGTCTCCCCTGTTCATTGTGTCGAGCACAGCAGGGGGTTTACAAGGGGGCGGTAGGCCCCTTGCATGGGGTTTGGGGCAGCGCCCCAAGATTTTTTTTTGGACCCCATAATTGGTGGATGGACCTACCTATGGTTTTGTGCAATTTGCACATGGTTTTGGGAATGATGGTTTTCTACCCATGGTATTTTGTAGATTCGGTCAAGGGAACTACAATTATGTTCTAATCTAGGGTTAATGAATTTGGATTTAAGATTGCTTAAACATTTATATATATGTACTGTAACATTGAAAGGAATATAATGAAAAATCAATCTGGTAGTCCTGATTTTGGGATCCAGGGGAAAATATCTATGTATATTTTTTTATGTTCTCGTCATTGTTTATTTTTTGTTTTAAGAATTCATTTGCAGATAATTTCTTTACAAGTTTAAAACCTACAAAAACCTTTGCCAATTGTAAAGTCTAGGTTTTTTGTATCCTTACTCTATGCCTACAAATACTATAATAGTTGGTGATATGTGTGGATGAAGTTCTCATTCTCCATCATACGGTGCTTCTACTTCTTGATAACTTGAATTAAGGCATATATTACCTTGTCATAGGTAGGGAAGTTGAGAATATCCCCATGAAATATTTCAAAATGATAGCATACATGTCTTCCTCCTTGCATCAAAACTACTTACATGGCATACCCACTTTAAAGGGATTTTGAAATATTGGTAATGTGAGAATTGGTGCCTCATTAATCTTTCAATTCATCTAATCAAAAAACTTATATTGATTCTTACCCCACTAATTTCCACTCATTGTTATGGTGTGGAGTGGTGCAACTATTATTTAAAATGAAGCTACCAAATTTTACAAGTATTATTTTGCCCCAAAAAATCTCTTACCTTTAATGGTATTCGTATGAATTGGCCATTTCATGATGGCCTTCATTTTTACATGATCTATCTTGAGCCCCCCTCCATTGATCACATACCCCAAATACACCAAATACCACTAATAAAACTCACATTTATTGAGTTTAGCCATGAATACTTTATGTTTCTTTTAAAGTCCCTAACTCCTTCAAGAGATGTGAGATGTGATCCTCCTAGGTAGCACTAGAAACTAGTGTATCATCCAAATAGCCTATAACAAACAAATGTAGATATGGGTGTAATACATAATCCATTAATCTCATAAATGTAATTGGTGCATTAAAAACCAAATGGTATGAACAACCATTCATACAAACCTTGCCTTATGTTGAAGGTATTCTTATAGGTGTCTTCTTACTTGTAATTGTAGACACCCTCCTAAGTACTAAAATATTTTTAACTAAAAAAAAAAAGAATTATTCAATCACTCATGGTGCCACACAAAAAAACTATTATAAGCAAATAAGTTGTGAATCCAAGGTCACAGAGTTGTAAAAATTATAAGCAGTAGTAGATTCTCTTTTTAAGTTAATTCTTTCGTTGATGATGACAACCAACATTAAGGATTATACATTTATAAATATATCAAGGTACACAAACCATCAACCAAGGATTTTTCAACTATGAAACTTTCCTTTAACTTCTACAATCCAATAATTATTACACCCAATAATAATACATAGAGAAAATGTTTCTAAAGACCATTGATATTGTGCATTAAGGGGATGGAAATTGAAACTCAGATATGTCAGTTCCTTGTGCTCTCTTGATGTAGTCCTCCTACACATGTGGAAATTATGTGTCCCAATCGAATTTTTTTTACTCACCAATTGAACTCTTAGCCTTTCCTTAGGTACTCTTCTTCCCTCATGAACCCTCGAGCTGTGATGGTGATGTAAAAACAAAAACAAAAATAACTAACAAGTGGAGGAGAGCACTTTAGCTCATGATTTCCCACTCACAAAGCCTCCACTTCCACCAAACTCACCATAGATCTCAATAGTCACTCTAAGTACACAATAGCATTAGGATAGTCATCCAACAATAGGTAAAAAGAGAGAATCTAGTTCTCATAACTTGCTCCTTCTTTTAAACAAGGTTTCAATGATCACTTGTCACTTAATGCAAAATTAATTATTTTCATTAATCCAATATTTTGATTATTCATATATCCATGTGTCTGCCTCTCACTAAAGCTTTCCTAAAATAATTTTATTAATTTCTTATTAAAATCTTATTTTTCCCTCACTCACACATGTTTCCCTATATCTTTCCTAGTTGTCCCTTGATCTCAATTTATACTTCCTAATTTTTGTTTATTGACTTAAGTCAATATGCACGTATCAAATTTTGTCCCCCGAATACTTAAATTTTCTCAAGTTAAAATCTTACTTGGATATTTTTGTTATACTCTTACCACATCAAGGTTCTCTCATGAATTTCATTTTTTTCAAATTTCAAATTATTATTCTTGAATTTCATGCACAACCCTCTTTTCTTAATGAGGGTAAATTTTCACTATATTAATGTTTCTATTTTAGCTCTATGTCCCCTTCTCCCTTTGTTATTAGAACAATTAATATATTTAGGAGTTATTTAAATATACATTATATATTTAATATTTCCCAAGAGTGAGGTTCTTATCATTGCATGATCATGAAAAATCATTTACATTCCATTTTTTCTAATGCCAAGGGTGCCAAGTGAGTTGTGCCCTCCAATATCTTCCTTTTGAAGTTCCAAGGTGTTAGGATATTCTAACACATAGGAAATGGTCAAGTATAACTTGGTCTAGTGTATAGTTAGGTAAAATGTGTTTCTTTACTATGTACTTTTGTAACTTACAATCCGACGGTCACGATATGTAGTGATCCGACGGTTCATTCTCTCCTCGGTATTACCGACACTTGATCCGTGGCTTAGCACCCGATTGGTCCATGATCTCTATTTAAAAATCATGGAGGGTCATTTGTAGGGTAACCGTTCATGAGAGAAGCTTATGTAAATTTTCATTATTTTATTAATAAATTGCCTGAAGTGGCCATGTTGGCTTAGGTCGTGGACTATTTCCCTCTTTGAGGGTTTTAACCATGTCAACAATACTGGTGTATTGATCTGTGATCTATTTGTGAGCGGTGTCCTTTAGTGTTCTATCTGAGGAACTTATCCTGTAAATTCCTACATGGTATCAGAGCTATTTGAGGGTTGCATCCATTGGTGATCCAAATCTAAAGCCGGTAGAACTGCATCCGACTGTCGTTTCCTAGATCTACTATTACTAATTGCTTTCGGGCTGAGAGGACTGCTCTATTGTGTTAGGAGCATCTGTTCCAGTGAGGAACCCCTTTCGTTTGACACGAAAAGGTTTCCGGTAGCCCTAGCTACATCATTTTTAAGATCTGGAGGTATACAATGTTTATTTGCAATTTTTAGTTATTTTCTCTCTGTTTATTTCGATTTATTTAGCTCTTTTTTTTTTTTACCGGATCTAGACCTTTCATTTCTATGTATGCTCTTTTCCCATGACTCTGTGCAATCTGGGCAAATCAAGTAAGCTTGCACCCCAAAGCTTCAGTGACTTAAAAAAAACAACCCCCCCTTCCTCTTTTCCAAACATTACTAATCTTTTAATCTAGCTCACTTGGTCCAAAGCTACTTTATGAGAATAGAGGTCTTGAGTTCAAGTCTTTCTTTTTGTTGAGCTAATTAGATTAAGTTTGGAAAGGGGGTGGGATTTTTTTTTTTTAAATATAACATTATCATTCATTTCCGCACATTCTCTCACTTCGTCGGCATCTTCAACAACTTTTTTTCAAAAAGCCATAATTTCTTCATCCGGAAGCCGTTTTTAGAGCCGCTTTTTTTTAATCAGCATAATTTTTTGAGATATTTCCATTGGAACACTTAGTTTTAGCATCAATAGCTTCAGTTTCTATTAAAATGGAAAGTCCATGCCAAGTTATTCTTGACAACACCAACTACTTCCAATGGTGGCCCTACATTGTGGATTTACTTAGAAGTAAAGGTCTTTACAGAATAGCCTCTGGCCAACAAACCAAACCGAAAGATGAAGATAAAGTAGCCAAATGGGAAAATAGGCAAGATCAAGCATGTGGGTTGATAGGGATGTCTATTTCTCTAGACCTTAGATTCCATATCGCAGAAATTGATACTCCTAACGAAGCAATGAAACAGATAACTAAAGTTTTTGGAATTAAAAATGAACTTAGAGCCCATCAACTCGAAAATGAGTTGCTTACATTGAACCCCAGTAATTTTTCTTCCATTGAAGATTTTTTGTCCAAGTTCAAGACCCTTAGACTTCTCTTGGAAGGTGTTAAGGTTAAGAAATAAGATGGTAACCTTATCTATTCCATTCTACTAAGTTGGGACCAGCCTACTCTGTGTTTGTTTCCACCTTACATTCTACAAGAGAAGCCTTCATTTCTCAAGGACAAGACTACAAGTCCCCTTCCTTTTATGCCTTTTGTGATTCTTTAATAAGAGAACAATAAAAACTCTTACGTCTTGGTCTTCTTAATCTTGGAAACTCTTCTAAGAAAGCCTTAGCTACCCAACAACAACCAAATTCAAAGAATCCTAAGAAGCTGCATCCTAAAAAGAATGGTCCTAAACCAAACTAGGGTCCTAAGCCATTTCAGTCTCAAAATGAAAAATCATTTCATAAAAATGATAAGGCAAATAAAAACAAAGGGAATAAGACCGATAGGCATTGCCACTTTTGTAATCGAGATGGCCACTTAGAATCCAAATGCTTTAAGAAGATGGAAGCCTTGGAAGCAACAATGAAGACGCATAACATCCATTTGGAGCACTCAACAACTTCAACTTCATCTTCAGGAATAGCACTATTTTCATGTAGTTGTCAAGCATCTCGGTCTGGATATGCACTAAATGTATCTTCTTCTTCTCATTCTCATGAGTGGCTCATTGATTCTGGAGCTTCTTATCACATGGCCAAAAACAAAGCCATGTTTTGTTCTTTAAATGATTGTAACACCAAAAATATATATGTTGGTGATGATAGATCTCTTAGTGTTGTAGGGACTGGAACTATTCATATAGACAATGGCTAATTCAATGATGTATTATGTGTTCCAACCTTATCCTGCAACCTTCTATCTGTATATCAGATAACTCATTCAGGTGAAGGTAAAATCATTGAATTTTCACCTCACGATGTTGTAATCAAGGACCTAAGAGATCCTAGACAGATTTTAGCTACTAGCATTGTTGATGATTCTACAAGGTTGTATAAGTTTAACAACTTTGGGTCATCAAGTCTTCCCTCGGTATTTGTTGCTCATAATGATGAAGTCAGAAAACTTTGGCATGAGTGATTTGATCACTTAAACTATCACTCCCTTCAGAATCTATGTAAAGAAAATATGGTGACAGGTCTTCCAATGGTATCTTGCAGAGATGGTGTTTGTTCCAGATGTGTACTCGAGAAAAATCATCGGGATAGTTTTGAAAAACGCACCTCTTGGTACGCCTTAGCCCCTTTCTAGCTTGTGCATAGTGATTTATGTGATCCACTTCCAATTGTTTCATTCTCTGGCTACAAGTATTTCTTAACTTTCATTGAGGATTTCTCTAGACGCACTTGGGTATACTTCTTAAAACTCAAGAGTGAAGTATTTAACATGTTCTTAGCCTTTAAGGCCTTTGTTGAAAAATAATTTGGACATCAAATTCTTAAGCTAAGATCTGATAATAGCGGAGAATATGTTAACAACAAGTTCATCAACTTTTGCACTGAGAATGGAATTCAAATGCAACATACTGTTCCATATACTCCACAACAAAATGGTGTAGCTGAAAGGAAGAATCGCACCTTAAAGGAAATCGCTAATTGTATGCTTCAATCTAAAGGACTTAGTCTTAATTTTTTGGTAGAAGCAATTAATTGTGCAAATTACATAATAAATCGCACTCCTACTAAGGTTTTAAAGAATATCACTCCAGAAGAAGCATGGAGCTCAATTGAACCAGATGTAGTTGCTTTCGTGTTTTTGGAAGTGAAGCATGGGCCCATATTTCATATGAGAAACATAAAGCTTTAGAACCTAAGAGTGAAAAATGTATTTTTGTTGGATATTCTAAAGGTGTCAAAGGATATAGACTTATTCCACTTAAGTCCAAAAATGTTATCAATAGAAAAGATGTAAAGTTTGTTGAAAATATATCGGCCTACGAGCCTAGTTCGGCAGATGTGCCACCTCTCTCTATCCCTTCTACTTTTGAAAATATTTCTTCAAATGATGATAGCGAGGATGACAATCCTCCCCCACCTTCTCAGGATCCTCCTTCAGCTCCTCAACTTCCAAAATGGGTCCGTTCTACTTAGGATGCAGCAAGTATTATGCTCTTAACCTACAAAAGATACCCAAATACAAAATATACGAAGAAAGATACCGAGAACATAGAATAGTGAGAGACAACAACAAATATTTTATTATTCAGAAAGCAATGTTCACTGGCCTCTTCGACGGGCAACCTCCAAAAGAGCAGAGCTCGATACAAAAATAAGACACGATGCTCCTCGCAGGGAGTCTCTATCCTTTATATATGACTCTTACATGCTGTTAGCGCTTGGAATTCACCTAGGCTGAGATAGACAAACTCTCAAGGCTACATCAAACCATTTCACCTCGTAGCTAGCCCTACGAGGTATGAGAAGGCTCTCTCGGGTCAGATTTGATAGATCTTTCAATATGATTAGGCTGACCAATTAAGAATAAAGATTTTAGGCTAGTAAATTGATAGGGGGGTTGATTTAATGATTTTTGGGGTTTTTGGTGGCAATTGGAGGGAGTGCAATTCAGGGTGCGGGGATTGAGCACAGTTTTTGCAGGGGGGCCTTTGGGGCAAGGTAGGAGTGGGCGCTAATGCCTTAATCTGAGATGGATGATCAAGGATGATAGAGGAGGAGCTAAAGAGGGCAAACAACCATTTTGAATCCTCTCTAGACAGTAGAAAACATAAATATTGAACAAACTAAAAAGCTGAGCATGTCAAAGCATGAATTCAAACTTTACCACTTCATCTGTCCAATTATAAGCAAAAGAGAGATGTGGAATACATAAACAAACTTACAAGAACATGTAGAGAACACACCATCAACACATCAATCCACAAGAATCCACAATGATGTCTGCAAAACCCTGGCCTTCCTTTCCTTAAATTGCAGAAATAGATGTACAATACACAATAAAAACTTTCTCCCACAAGAGTCCAACCATGAAAATGAGAAGGAGAGAGCATAATATAGACCATCTAGACCATCTAACTCCTTTCCCCACCTCTAGGGGTCGAGCTCAGCTTCCTAGGGGCAGTTTGAACTAATTCTAAATTAAGCACTAGATAATAGGCAGTCCAACAACTTGCCTCTATTACTTAGCTAATTGATTCATGCATTAATTATTCACTTTTTACATCAAGGAAGCTTCTAGAAGGGTAAAGAGAGATAAAATCTATCAAAGTGCCATGAAAATATTACATTTATCCATCATATACAAGTAAAAATGGTCAACCATAGTCAAAACAGTGTTTTTTGACAAAAAAGGTCAATTCTGGCAAAGCTGGCTCGAATGGTCGCGCCCCCTGTTCAAATGGTCGCGCCCCTTTGCAGCAACTTTTGAGTGGGTTCCACTGGTCCAAATCAGGTGCAAGATGGCTCATTGGAAATCTTGGTCTGTCTACTTTCCATCCCAAGTGGAATTTCTGAATTTGGAGTTGTTTTTCTCCCTCAAAAACCATTTCTCCCAAGGTCACTTTCTGCAACTCAAAAAGTGGGCAGAAAGTCATTTTTTTGATGTATTTTGAGCTTTTGGAGGCTCAAATCTCAAAATCAGGCTTCTCCCAAGTATTGGTAATTTTTCTCTTTGCATGCCCTTTCCAAAAATGCCAAGTTTTCAAAATTCCGAGCAGTCCTCCAAAATGGTCTCACCCGGGGTGAGACCATTCCACGGGAAAAACCTGTAATTTTACCAAAAATTTGCAAATGACAAAATTTTCTCCAAATTTCTTGAAATTTGGGCTGGGAGTCCCCAATCAAGTACCATGCTCAATCAAAGAGGCTTTGGCCAAAATTTGGAGTGGATCGGGCGTTTTCCTTCGTTTTTGTGCTTTGGCCCACCGTCCTTGGAGCACCTTCGTTCTCGCCGGTATTTTTGACATTTCTCTCAAACCATGACACCTGTGTAAAAAGTGAAAGAGGTTTTTCTTCCTTGGCATGTTGTGGATAAAAACCTCTCTCAGGTTTTCAAAATTCATCTTTGATTGCTCATAAACAGCTTTTGAGTGCAACTTCTCCCGATGTGTGAAACAAGGGATTTTGTCGAAATGGAGCGAAATGAAGGGGATAGAGGGCTTCTAAATTCTTGGGGAAATTTTTGGGAGTGGGGAGGGATGTTAGGAATCATGGGAAAGTGGAATCTCAGAGATTGAGTGAGGGGAAGGGGTCGAAAAGGACAAAACACAGGCCAAACCTAGAAAATTGCCAGGTTGTAGCTAGAAACTAGGGTTTGTGCAAAAATGAGGAATTTGGCGGATCCAAGGGATGGGAAGTGTTTGATAAGGTACTTTAAGGATAGGGGAAGGTGTATGAACATCAGGAAACAAGTTTTTCCGGTGATTTGACCGTCCAAGAGAAATTGGCTTCAAAACCCTAGGAGAGGGAAATGACCTTGCCTGGGTGGCTACTGAAGCATGAACAAGGTATCAAATGACCCATTAGACACTGACATGATAATGACAACCCTATGAATGATGATAGACTCAGCTGGATAGTGACATAGACTGACATTTGGGCAAACCCTAGACCTAATGGCTAGTGACCAAATTTTGCTTGAAGACTCACTGAAATGACAAAATTTGACCTTGACACTCTGAGACCACTTTGTAAGAGCATATTTGATCACTGATGGAGGGCTTTCAAGATCGACACTAACATTGGCTCCAATGGGGATGGTAGCTCCTTGGAGGTGCCAAGAACCTTAGACCTCTGGGAGAGCAGACCAGTGCTTTATTCATTGGGCGATGGAGTCAAAAACTCAAGTTGAAATGCATGACTGAAAACTTGACTGAAAACTGACTGAAACTTAACTGAAGCTTGACTCAAACCGACTCGATAGCAAACTTAAATAACTTGAAAAAACTCACTCAATAGACCAAACACAAATGACTCATGACCGACTTAAAACAAAACTTTACAAAGCTTTTTGAAGGGCAGCAGTCCATCATGATTTGAAATCATGATGACAACCACCTGTGTTTCTTACAAGACAATATACATCAAACTATATCAAAATGCCAATGCAACCAATCAAGCAGATGTCTTCTTGATTGATTCTCCTGATCAGATCTTCTGGTCAACAATACAAACCTATAACTGAGCATCCAAAAACATAGCTGACCATGATCTCCTTCATCACTGAACACTGCAATAAACACTATCACTGCTGGCTGCAAGAGGACTGCCATTGGATCTTAAAAACATGAAGATTTGCCACTGCCACCTCTTGCTGAAAGAACAAGGTGTCCTTTGTTTCAAATTCTGATCTGCCTTCATCATGTGCTTCAGTAAAAGTATGCTCATGGGCTTCAAAAATCTGTGAACAAATGGATGAGCAGATCTCTTCTTGGAAAAACATTTCAACACATGAGACATATGAAGAATCTGGAAGGTAATCTTGTATGCTATGATCTTCGGTAGTCTGACAATATGGTAGGTCATTTTCAAACAGAAAACAATCCTCAAGATCATCAAACATGACAGCCTTATTATCTTCATGAAAGAAAATATCATCTGTTTGTTGATCTATAAAACTAATTACAAGACTGTCATCATTTTCAAAAGAGGAAGAAGTTTCACCAACACTTTCGTGACCATGTGCACACTGCTGATTTGGTTTAGCTTGGGTTGTAGAAGGACCTTTCAAAAGCTGATCTATCTCCTCTTCAGACAAAGGAGATAAGACTTTCTGTTTCCCTTTGCTCAAACAAGTCTTGTCTTCTTGAAATAACATTTCAAAACATGAAAAATCTGAATGACAATCCTGATCTTCTGAAACTTGGAAACATTGTTGATCATCTTCATATGACATGGCAATCAAACTATCCAAATTATGATTGAAAGAAGAGTTTTCACTTACTTGAACAAAGATCTCATCTTGCTGTTCATGAACATCTGAATCCAAAACTCTGTCTATGATCTCAACAGTAGAGCTTTCTTTGATGGGTTGCATGCTGCTGTCTTCTGTGGGCAGATCTGAAACAACGTTTGCTCTTTCCTCATTTTCAACCATATTGAAATCTTCAGCCTGCTGATCTTGGCAAGTATCCTCTAAGATTTCGGTGTGTTGCTGAAATGGATTCTCATACAAAGCCTCCATGATCTCTTCATCCATGAAATTATCATCTTCATAAAACTTCTCAAGGCTTTCAATAAAACTATAGGCATGCTTGCAACAGTCTTGAAATAAATTTAATGATGGATAAGAGTCCTTATATCTTTCAATGAACATAGCATGAAAATCCTTTAAACAATAAATACAAGCAGGCGGCAAACTTTCATACCATGATTGGGCTTTACCTTCTAGAGTGGCCAAGAATATCTTCATCAAGCAATCCTCAGGAAAATCGATCTTGAATTTGCGAATATACATATGAAATCTGACTAGATGTAAAGCAACATCCTTCTTACCATCATCATTAAATGTAGGCAGATTCCTTGACCAATTTACCTTCGGAATTTTATTTGGAAAATCGGGGATGTGATCTCGGCTCAAGGGAGCATATCTTCTTGCGATCTGATCCATCTTGAAAAGCTCAAAGCTACTGATCTCTCTGCAGTGAAGTCACCATGAAGCATTGATCTCTGGATTTTTTCAGTGAAGGAGTCGCCAGTGAATGATTTCAGCCTTTCACGTGTCTGATCGTTGTTCACCATCAACAATCAGATCTGAACTTGATACATGTACTGGGGTAAAGAGTCAATGAAGCGCTACGTTCACAAGCTCACGGAGATTGACTGAAGCAGCGTTTATCTACTAACGCTGATGTAAAACAAGAGCGTTTTCGAAGGCTACCTGGCGTAACTTCAGGCTCCGTCTAAGACTTATGAAACAAACACGTCAATGAGCAAAGGATTAGATGTTCTCCCCAGTGGATTCGCCACTATGTTAGCGCTTGGAATTCACCTAGGCTGAGATAGACAAACTCTCAAGGCTACATCAAACCATTTCACCTCGTAGCTAGCCCTACGAGGTATGAGAAGGCTCTCTCGGGTCAGATTTGATAGATCTTTCAATATGATTAGGCTGACAAATTAAGAATAAATATTTTAGGCTAGTAAATTGATAGGGGGGTTGATTTAATGATTTTTGGGGTTTTTGGTGGCAATTGGAGGGAGTGCAATTCAGGGTGCGGGGATTGAGCACAGTTTTTGCAGGGGGGCCTTTGGGGCAAGGTAGGAGTGGGCGCTGATGCCTTAATCTGAGATGGATGATCAAGGATGATAGAGGAGGAGCTAAAGAGGGCAAACAACCATTTTGAATCCTCTCTAGATAGTAGAAAACATAAATATTGAAAAAACTAAAAAGCTGAGCATGTCAAAGCATGAATTCAAACTTTACCACTTCATCTGTCCAATTAGAAGCAAAAGAGAGATGTGGAATACATAAACAAACTTACAAGAACATGTAGAGAACACACCATCAACACATCAATCCACAAGAATCCACAATGATGTCTGCAAAACCCTGGCCTTCCTTTCCTTAAATTGCAGAAATAGATGTACAATACACAATAAAAACTTTCTCCCACAAGAGTCCAACCATGAAAATGAGAAGGAGAGAGCATAATATAGACCATCTAGACCATCTAACTCCTTTCCCCACCTCTAGGGGTCGAGCTCAGCTTCCTAGGGGCAGTTTGAACTAATTCTAAATTAAGCACTAGATAATAGGCAGTCCAACAACTTGCCTCTATTACTTAGCTAACTGATTCATGCATTAATTATTCACTTTTTACATCAAGGAAGCTTCTAGAAGGGTAAAGAGAGATAAAATCTATCAAAGTTCCATGAAAATATTACATTTATCCATCATCTACAAGTAAAAATGGTCAACCATAGTCAAAACAGTGTTTTTTGACAAAAAAGGTCAATTCTGGCAAAGCTGGCTCGAATGGTCGCGCCCCTTTGCAGCAACTTTTGAGTGGGTTCCACTGGTCCAAATCAGGTGCAAGATGGCTCATTAGAAATCTTGGTCTATCTACTTTCCATACCAAGTGGAATTTCTGAATTTGGAGTTGTTTTCCCCCCTCAAAAACCATTTCTCCCAAGGTCACTTTCTGCAACTCAAAAAGTGGGCAGAAAGTCATTTTTTTGATGTATTTTGAGCTTTTGGAGGCTCAAATCTCAAAATCAGGCTTCTCCCAAGTATTGGTAATTTTTCTCTTTGCATGCCCTTTCCAAAAATGCCAAGTTTTCAAAATTCCGAGCAGTCCTCCAAAATGGTCTCACCCAGGGTGAGACCATTCCACGGGAAAAACCTGTAATTTTACCAAAAATTTGCAAATGACAAAATTTTCTCCAAATTTCTTGAAATTTGGGCTGGGAGTCCCCAATCAAGTACCATGCTCAATCAAAGAGGCTTTGGCCAAAATTTGGAGTGGATCGGGCGTTTTCCTTCGTTTTTGTGCTTTGGCCCACCGTCCTTGGAGCACCTTCGTTCTCGCCGGTATTTTTGACATTTCTCTCAAACCATGACACCTGTGTAAAAAGTGAAAGAGGTTTTTCTTCCTTGGCATGTTGTGGACAAAAACCTCTCTCAGTTTTGCAAAATTCATCTTTTATTGCTCAGAAACAACTTTTGAGTGAAACTTGTCCCGATGTGTGAAACAAGGGATTTTGTCGAAATGGAGCGAAATGAAGGGGATAGAGGGCTTCTAAATTCTTGGGGAAATTTTTGGGAGTGGGGAGGGATGTTAGGAAGTAGGGGAAAGTGGAATCTCAAAGTTTGAGTGAGGGGAAGGGGTCGAAAAGGACAAAACATAGGCCAAACCTAGAAAATTGCCAGGTTGTAGCTAGAAACTAGGGTTTGTGCAAAAATGAGGAATTTGGCGGATCCAAGGGATGGGAAGTGTTTGATAAGGTACTTTGAGGATAGGGGAAGGTGTATGAACATTAGGAAACAAGTTTTTCCGGTGATTTGACCGTCCAAGAGAAATTGGCTTCAAAACCCTAGGAGAGGGAAATGACCTTGCCTGGGTGGCAACTGAAGCATGAACAAGGTATCAAATGACCCATTAGACACTGACATGATAATGACAACCCTATGAATGATGATAGACTCAGCTGGATAGTGACATAGACTGACATTTGGGCAAACCCTAGACCTAATGGCTAGTGACCAAATTTTGCTTGAAGACTCACTGAAATGACAAAATTTGACCTTGACACTCTGAGACCACTTTGTAAGAGCATATTTGATCACTGATGGAGGGCTTTCAAGACCGAAACTAACACATGCAATACCATGGATTAATGCCATGGGTTTTATTAATACCATCTATCTAATACCATGGCCCATTTGCAACTAATTGTGGTCCCGTCATTAATTGCGGGTTAACCACTTACAATTATTAATATGGGCTTTATTGACTCTTTACTATGACTCGATCCCACTACATAAATAAGGGGGTTAGGGTGGGACCCTAACATGCCCTCCCCCTTAAGAATAGCCTTGTCCTCAAGGCCGAAGCTGCAGAAATTGTTGAAGAATAGTGGCTGGTTCCCAAGTTGCATCTTCCGGAGAGGTGTCTTTCCACTTGACGAGAACTTCCCTAATCATGCGGCCACGCAGGTGCCTTTCTCGTGTGTCTAGGACCTATTCAGGTTAGAGCCAGATTGAACCTTCCTCGTCCAATTCAGGTAGACTGGTTTTAATTTTTCAATTGTTCCCAATCACTTTCTTGAGGCATGAGACATGGAAAACTGTATGGATTTTGGCAGTAGGCAGCAAAGCCAGCTTGTAGGCTACTTCTCCAATGCGCTGAAGTACTTGATATGGTCCGTAGAATTTTGGAGATAGTTTCTGACAACGCTTTTCTTTGAGTGATGTTTGCTTATATGGTTGCAGCCTAAAAAATACCTAATCCCCTTCTTGAAATTGGCGCTCTGAGCGATGCTGTTCTACCTGTTGCTTCATGCAGTTTTGAGCTTGATAAAGATTCTCTCTAAGATGGGCGAGCATGGTTGCGCGGTTTTGTAGGAGTTGATCCACTGCTTGTACCTTTGAGCATCCCTTGATATAAGAAGTAGGAGAAGGAGGGAGTTGACCATATACTGCTTCATAGGGAGTCATTTAGGTGGTGGCATGATAGTTGGTGTTATACCACCATTCAGCCAGAGGTAACCACTGTACCCAAAGATGTTGCTTTTCTGAAGTGAAACACCTAAGGTAGGTTTCCAAACATTTGTTGACGGCTTCAGTTTGACCATATGTTTGTGTATGATAAGAAGTACTCAGTTTTAGTTGGGTGCCTTGTAGCCTGAAGAGTTCCTGCCAAAAATTACTGGTGAAGATCGGGTCGCGATCGGACACAATAGAAGTGGGTATGCCATGCAATTTGAAGATCTGATCCATGAAAGATTGAGCGACCAAATTCAGTGTAAACGGGTAGGGTAGGGCACAGAAATGAGCATACTTCGAAAGTATGTCCACAACCACCATGATGACTGACTTGTTTCTTGACTTTGGAAGACCTGTAATGAAATCCATAGAAACCTCTGTCCATATTGCTGCTGGGATAGGCAACGGTTGTAATGTGCCTGGTGCTTTGACGGTCTCCCCTTTGTGGCGTTGACAGACATCACATTCTGCTACAAAAGTAAGGATGTCCTTTTTCATGTCTGTCCAAAAAAATGATCTTCTAGTGCGAGCATACGTCTTCTGAAAGCCTGAATGTCCTGCAATGGGGGATGAGTGCAATTCTGCCAAAATGCGACTTTTGAGGGTGGATGTTGGTGATATTACGACTCTGTCCTTGTAGCGAAGAATCTCATCCTGCCACGAGTAGCCCTTGGTGGAATTTGGATCCGCCTGCAATTGAGAAATGAGTTGGGAGAGCCCGGGATGTGAAAACCATTCCCTGCGAGCCTCTTCAATCCATTCTAGAATGGGAAGGGAAATTGCTAACAAGGTACTTCCCTCCTAAAATTGGCGAGATAATGCATCTGCTACACTATTTTCTTGTCCTTTCTTGTAAATGATCTCATAATCATATCCCAACATTTTTGTGAGCCATTTATTTTGTTGTGGGGAGGATAGGCGTTGCTCCAAAAAATATTTAAGACTGTGATGGTTTGTGCGGATTTGGAAACGTCGCCCCAATAAGTAAGGTCGCCAGGTCTCTACTGCATGTAAAATGGCCATCATTTCCTTCTCATAGGTAGATTGGTCTAGATTCTTCCCACTTAGTTGTTGGCTTGTGAAGGCCAAAGGTCGCCCTTCCTGCATTAAAACCACCCCAATACCCGTACCCGAAGCATCACATTCAATGACAAAAGATTTGGTGAAGTCAGGGAGTGCTAAGACTGGAGTGGAACACATGGAATTTTTGAGAGCTGTAAATGCCTTTTGTGCGTCCTCATTCCAGAAGAATGAATTTTTCTTCGGGAGTTGAGTGAGGGGCTTCGCTATGCGACCATAATTGCGGACAAATTTGCAATAATAGCCTGTGAGACGCAAAAATCCTCTCAGGCTCTTCAAGGTCTTAGGTTGAGGCCAATCCTGCATTGCCTGGATCTTTTTGGGGTCCACCTTGACACCTTCACGCCCCATAATGTGGCCCAAATACTCAACTTCTTCCATGCCAAACGAACACTTGGACATCTTAACAAATAATTTATGCTTGCAGAGCAGTTGCAAGAGTATATCCACATGCTGAAGATGTGCGGCCCAAGTGCAACTATAGATGAGGATGTCATCGAAGAAGACAAGGACAAATTTCCTGAGATATGGTTTGAGAAGATGGTTCATAAGGCTCTGAAAGGTAGATGGGGCATTACAAAGACCGAATGGCATGACCAGGAACTCATAATGGCCTTCATGAGTTCGGAAAGCAGTCTTTGGAATGTCGACTTCCTTCATGCAAATTTGGTGGTAGCCTGAGCGAAGGTCCAGCTTAGTGAAGAATTAAGACCCATTGAGTTCATCCAGCAAATCATCAACCACCGGGATGGGAAATTTATCTTTGACTGTTAACTTATTGAGGGCCTTGAAGTCTGGACACATCCGCCACTCCCCATCTTTCTTGAGCACCATGACCACCAGTGATGAATAAGGACTAATGCTGGGACGAATGACACCTGCTTCCAAAAGTTCCTTGATTATTTTTTCTATTTCATTCTTTTGGGTGAACGGATATCTGTATGGGCACACATTTGGGGGTTGGGCCCCTAGAACCAAGGTGATGCTATGATCATGTTCCCCTCTCGAGGGTGGAAGCTCATGAGGCTTGTCAAAGACCGGCAGATGGTTATTTAAAATCTATTGCATCTTAGGATGAATCGACAGAGACTTGGTTTCGACTGCCTGGATGGCATTAAATTGAGCTATAACTCCATGATGGCCCTTTTTTAGCTATTTTTCCATCCTATGCAAGCTGATGATAGAGGGAGCTCCCGCCTGGAGTCCACGGAGGGTATGTGTGGAGTTGTTCTGCTTAAAAATCATATATAACTCCTGGAAATCCATTTTGATTAGCCCAAGGGTACGAATCCATTCAGCACCGAGGACAATGTCGCACCCTCCCATGTGTATGGCAAACATGTGGGTCTTCAACTGATAATCCCCCATTTGAAGTTTGACATTTTCACAGCGGCCTTCATATTTCATTGTGCCACCATCCGTAATTTGGACTTGGAAGTTAGAAACTGCTCGTACAAAACAATGTACTACTTCCGTGACTTTTTGATGGATGAAATTGTGTGTACTTCCACTATCAATCAAGACTACTATTGGGCGATGTTTAATAAAACCTCTAATTTTGAGAGTTTGAGGTGAAGAAATCCTGGCCAAAGCATGCAGGGAAATAACGGATTCGTCGAGGACATTGTCCTTTTGGTTGTCCTCTTCTACCGCCTCATGTTCCTCCAGTGGTGGATCTTCCTCTGATGAGCTGTAATCAGTGGCAGCAATTTGAAAAAATTTGGGCTCCTTGCATTTATGACCTGGGGAGTATTTTTCATCACAGTAGTAACATAATCCTTGCTTTCTTCTTTCGGCCATTTCTGCAGGTGACACCTTTTGAACCTTAAGTGTTTGAGTCGTGCTGTGAGCCTGTGGGGGCCGACCCTTAGCTGTGAAATTTGGGTGACTATACTGGTCTGCTAACGCACGTTCCACGTTATGAGCTACCTTGCAAGCCTCCGTCCATGTGGGAGGGTGGTGCAGTAGGACGTGGGCTTTTATGGCTTCTTTAAGACCGCTGATAAAACATTCCATGTAGAACACATCTGAGAGACCCCTAGTGCAGAAGGCTAAGGCTTCAAAGGCTGTAACATATTCATCCACTGTGCCAGTCTATCAGAGCTTAGTAAGACGACCCAGAAAAGAAGATTCCTGGTCAAAGCGGTCTGTAAGAGCTTTTTTGAAGGTGGTCCAAATCACAAAAGGTCCATTGCAACGTTGATTCCATTCCCACCATTGCCACCTTTTAGTGTCCAAGTACATGCTCCCCACCATAAGCTGGGTCTCATTATCTAAGATGTTATTCAGATTGAAATACTACTCCATTTGTGTTATCCATGCTGCCAGGTGAGAACCATCAAATTTATGCATATCCAACTTGGGAGGTCATGGACGGCATTGTTGGTGGGGGCCCCAAAGGTGAAGAGAGTGGCTAGACTCACGCTCACTGTGTCCATTGCCAATATACACCTCCTCGTGGGCTTCCTCCTTGCCCTTTGGGATTATGCTAGTTAGTCTGTCAAGCTGAAGTTGGAGGGATTGCAAGGTTTGTTCCAGTTTGTCCATCCTCTCATTGGCCATAGCTTGAGCTCTAGTTTCTACCATGCACCGACCTGATGTTCTTGAAATTTGGGACCGCCCAAAAAAAAAAGATTCACTAAGAATTGAATGGTACCATCGTGCTCAGCTCGTCGTCTTGATTCTGATGGGACAGATCACGATCTTCTTCTTCTTCTTCTTCTTCTTCTTCTTCTTCTTCTTCTTCTTCTTCTTATTTTTTTCCTGAAAACTCCTAACAGAGTTTTACTCCTTCCTTAGGAATACTACAGTAACCGAATCCTCAAAATGTCAATGCTGCCAAAAGTCCTATGAAAATCATGCCCCGGTATAGGAACCCCACACAACTACTCAGATTCGGTGGATCTGAGAAATTTGAATGGCAGATCGGATATCTCTGAGCGGCGGAACAGATTTCTGCTGCGGATCTGATGGATCTAATAGATCGGAATGGCTGGTCGGAACTGCGGGACTAATGTTTGTTGCTGCTGCACCCCTTTGCGCGAGCGGATCTGGCATAGATGATGCGTGATCCCAAGATAGAAAAGGGAACTATGGTCTCGAGGAGTGTCAGGTGCTACAGATCGCAATATACATAAGGGTCTAACAGTAGTACTCGGCCTAATGTTTCAGGGCTCTAAATAAGGAGGATCAACCGTACCCTTAGCCGTACAACCCGACTACTCTATCTTACGGGCGAGTAATCTCTCCGAGTGTTGTTCTCGTTGTACTG
Source organism: Pinus tabuliformis (assembly GCA_031772625.1). Taxonomy (NCBI): domain Eukaryota; kingdom Viridiplantae; phylum Streptophyta; class Pinopsida; order Pinales; family Pinaceae; genus Pinus; species Pinus tabuliformis. Next base: position 570,815,175 of record CM062815.1, read on the forward strand.
TACCAGCAAGACGGCTGACTGTTTATCTATGGCAAGGTTGAAAAGGAGCTAAGGGGCTTCCGATATACCCAAAAGGTACTTGGAAGACAGTCCGTACGCGGTTCTGTCTAATGCACTACTACTCGAAGGGGTACCCACAGGGGTTACAAGGGAGTCCAACGAGCGTGACCACCTCTTGTATTTCCTGCGTGGATGCCTCCCCAAATCCGCAAGTTTATGCGCTCAATGATAGATCCCGTGGTTTAAAGACGCCGGAACACGTCTCTAGCCAAAAAAAAAATTGCTAAGAAATGGAGATCCCACTGGCCCTGGAAAGTGCTCTGATACCAGTTGTTATGATCTTAACCTGCAAAAGATACCCAAATACAGAATATGCGAAGAAAGATACCCAGAACATATAATAGTGAGAGACAACAACAAATATTTTATTATTCAGAAAGCAATGTTCACTGGCCTCTTCGAGGGGGCAACCTTCGATAGAGCAGAGCTCGATACAAAAATAAGACATGATGCTCCTCGCAGGGAGTCCCTATCCTTTATATATGACTCATACATGCAATACCATGGATCAATACCATGGGTTTTATTAATACCATCTATCTAATACCATGGCCCATTTGCAACTAACTATGGTCCCGTCATTAATTGCGAGTTAACCACTTACAATTATTAATATGGGCTTTATTGACTCTTTACTATGACTCGATCCCACTACATAAATAAGGGGGTTAGGGTGGGACCCTAACAGCAAGTGCTCTTGTCGGTGATCCTACAGATCATCGACGTACACGTTCTCAGTTCGATAGAGCCTCTTCTTTAATAGCTCAAGATTCAGCTAATTATGATCTTGACACCTTTGCAAAAGCTTCAGGCCATCCAGATTGGGACGCATCTATGAATGAAGAATATCATTCATTATTGAAAAATGATACATGGGATCTTGTTCCCCTTCCAAAGGGATGAAAACTTGTTAGATGCAAATGGGTTTATAGAACCAAGTATGGACCAGATGGAAAAGTTGATAAACATAAAGCTCATCTTGTTGCTAATGGTTTTTCACAAGTTGAAGGTATTCACTATACTGAAACCTTCTCCTATGTTGCCAAAATGAACTCTATCTGCCTTGTCTATTCCCTTGCTGCCTCTTTCAAATGGGAAGTCCATCAGATGGATGTTAAATCTGCCTTCTTGCATGGGGACTTGCATGAAGAAATCTATATGGAACAACCTACTAGATTTATGCAAATAAACTCCAGCCTTGTATGTTGGCTTAATAAATCCCTTTATGGTCTCAAGCAAGCCCCTCGAGCTTGGTATGCCAAAATGGATAGCTTTCTTTTAGACACTGGATTTTCTAGGTGTCATTCTGACAATACTGTCTACACCAAAAAAGTGGGCAAGTCTTTCATCATTCTTGTTCTTTATGTTAATGATCTTATCCTTACTAGTAGTGATCCCAACCTTATAAACCATGTGAAGTCCAACCTTAAAAAGAAGTTTGAAATGACAGACCTTAGACACTTGCATTATTTTCATGGTCTTCAAGTCTTGCAATCCAAGGAAGGTATTTCCCTTTCCCATTCCAAGTATGCATGTGATCTTCTACACCATTTTCACATGGAAGATTGTAAGCCAGCCCCTTCTCCCTTTCAGTATGGAGCCAAACTTTCAGTCACTTGTACTTTCCCTGAAGTTGATGCTACCTTATACTGTCAACTTGTAGGAAAACTTTTGTATCTGACCCATACTCGTGCTGACCTTTTCTTGCTCGGCTATGCAAAACCCACATGAAATTCATTGGAAAGCAGCTAAAAGAATACTTCATTATGTTAGAGGTATAGTTCAGTTTGGGATTCATTACAGTGCAGAAGCATCTCCTCTATTGGTTGGTTTCACTGATTCTGATTGGGCTGGTGACCCTGATGATCGGAAGTCTACTGTAGGTTATGTGTTCAATCTTGGTACAGGACCTATTATATGGGCTTGCAAGAAACAAAGTGCCATTTCTCTTTCTTCAATAGAAGCAGAGTATCATGGTGTCGTAGAAGCTAGTAAGGAAGACCTGTGGCTTTGTCAAATCCTGTCAGAGTTTGAGAAGGGCGATACGATCACTACATTCCTGAACAAGCTCACCAACTACAGAGATGAGCTTGCAAGCATAGGGGTCACTACCGCTGATGATGATATGGTGAGTCTAGCACTCCTTGGCCTTCCTAAGAGCTGGCATAGCTACCAGGACTCAGTGAATGGAAGGGACAAACTACCAGATTGGGAACAACTGTGGTCGGATTTGATGCAGGAGGAGATCAAACGGAACACCAGAGATGGAGCTTCTTCATCAAAGAATGATGATGAAGAGAACTTGGCTTTAGCATCTAAAACTAAGAAAGAGAAAGGGAAGGCATCCCAATCCAAGTCTTCTCAAGGAGGGAAGAAGTTTGATAAGTTGAAGATGAGATGCTTTCATTGTCATGAGTTGGGTCACTATGCTACTAGTTGCCCAAAGAGGAAGAAATCCAAGAAAGGTTCCTCCAAGGAATCTGATGGTGATGCTCTAGCTTCACATTTTGAAATGGATTTCTCACTTATTGCATGCATGGTTTCATCCAGCATGGGATGTGTTTGGTACTAGGACAGTGGAGCTTCTTTCCATATGTCAAGTGACAAGACTATTTTCAGCACTTTGGAGGAGAAGGATCTCCAGATACAGATCGAGATGGGCGATGACGGAAAGTACCGTGTCTCAGGTGAAGGTACGGTTGTGTTTTAGAGGGAGCATGGTTCTCCCCTCTCTCTTTCTAATGTTATGTATGTACCAGGGCTGAAAAAGAATCTTATGTCCATTGCTTTGCTTGAGGATAAAGGCTATGATGTAGTCTTTAGTTTGGGAAAGGTTTTCCTAAGGCATATAGGCACTGGACAGACCAAATAGATAGGGATTCTAGTGAAGAATCTCTATAATTTACAAGTAGAAGACTGTGCTGCTTTGAGTTCCAAAGCAGAGGTGATGCATGGCCAAGATATTGGCAAGTTATGGCATAGGAGACTAGGTGACTTGCATCATGGGGCCTTGAAGATCATTCACCAAATTTCTACCGGATTACCCAAGTGGAAGCTGGAGCAAGTGAGCACATGCAAAGGTTTCACTTTGGGTAAGTATGCAAAATCTTTCTTTCATGATCGGGCTGGTAGAGCAGGAGCAGTTCTGGAGCAAGTTCATTCAGATGTATGCGGGCCCTTCTCTATAGCCTCCATCGCAAAGCAAAGGTATTATGTTATTTTTGTTGATGATTTTTCTCGTAGATGTTGGATCTACTTCATGCAAAAGAAGGATCAAACCTTCTTGAAGTTTTGTGAGTTCAAAGCTTTGGCAGAGAAAGAATCAAGGATGAAAGTAAAGGCCTTGCGAAGTGATAACGGTGGAGAGTATATTTCCCAGCAGTTTAAGGACTTTTGTACTTCAGAAAGAATAATGGGAACTCACGGCACCTCATAACCCACAACAGAATGGGATGGTAGAAAGGAAGAACAAATCTATTTTGGGCGCAGCTCAATCGATGTCGCATGACCAAGGCCTACCACTTCATCTGTAGGTTGAGGCATGCAATACAGTAGCATATCTTCAAAACAGAAGTCCTCATCGTCTTTTGGGGATGAAGACACCTATGGAGGCTTTTTCGGGGAAGAGACCAGATGTGAGTCACTTCCGCATCTTTGGATCACCAGTCTTCTATCATGTGACCAAATATGCTCATAAGAAGCTAGACCCAATAGCTGAGTTGGGAATACTTGTGGGGTACATTGATACACCTCAAAACTATCGTGTGTTTATGCCTGTCAGTCAAAGGACCGTAATGCGCAAGGATCTGAAGTTTGATGAGCAGTGAGCCATGCGAGTATCACTTGAGAGGGAGCTCAAGTTGCCTGGTGATGATGAGGAACTATTAGTTCCTAAGGAGGAGGAGCCTCCTGATGATGCAGATCACCCGCATGTAGATATTCCAGTAGTGGAGATCACCACTGCTAGAGAGTCTTCCAGAGAGGGGTGGAAACACTCATGGGAAGCTGACAGATTGATGTAGGATGTGAGAGAGAACGTGGGGCAGCCATCCTCTCAGCGCAGACAGAGGAGATCTCCCAATAGATACACTAGCTACATGGCCTTGGTTGGGGAGTGTGTAGCGATCGAGCCTTCTTATTTTGAGGAGGCAGTGCAGTAGCCATTTTGGGTGAATGCGATGGTAGAGGAGTATGATTCTATCATGCGAAACAATGTATGGGATGTTGTTCCTAGACCGAGGGACAAGTCAGTGGTTACTTCCCGATGGCTTTACAAGGTAAAGCAGGCAACTGATGGTATTATTGAGAAACACAAGGCAAGGTTTGTTGCCCGTGGTTTCTCATAGGTTGAGGGGATTGACTATGATGAGACCTTTGCTCCTGTTGCAAAGTACTCATTGAGAAGATCGATTCTAGCACTCTCAGTGCAGATGGGTTGGCAGATCCATCAGATGGATGTGAAGACAACATTCCTAATGGGGATATTGAGGAAGAGGTATACATAGAGTAGCAAGAGGGATTTGAGACCTTCGATCATGAGTCACATGTGTGTTGGCTCAAGCGAGCATTGTATGGGCTGAAGCAAGCACCCCATGCTTGGTATACCAGGATCGACAACTATTTCACTGGTTTGGGCTTCACCAAAAGTGAAGCGGATGGGAACCTCTACCACATCATTGTAGATGGTAAGCTATTGATTATTGTACTTTATGTCGATGATCTAATTTTCACAGGTGATGATCAATTGATCAAGTCTTACAAGAAGGATCATGCAAGAGAGTTCGAGATGAAGGACATGGGTCTCATGCACTACTTTCTAGGCATGGAGGTGTGGTAGAGAGATGGAGAAATATTTGTGTCTCAAGGCAAGTATGCCAATGAGATACTCAGGCGCTTCCACATGGATATGTGCAAGCCCATGGAGACTCCTCTAGCAGGTTACTGGAGGAAGGAGGATGCTACTTCAGGTGAGGTAGTAGCTGCTATTGTTTATAGGAAACCTGTGGCTTCACTCATGTATTTGGTGAACACACGACCGAATTTGTGCTTTGCGGTGAACCAGCTGAGTCAAGCTATGGTTCAACCAACCAAGTTATTTTGGAAGGTGGCAAAGCATGTGCTGAGATATCTCAGAGGCACTACACAGTATGGATTATGGTACAGGCGGACAGAGGGAGTGAAGCTCCAAGGCTTCACAGATGCAGATTGGGCGGGTATTCCATCAGACAGGAAGAGAACTTTTGGAGGAATCTTCAACCTTGGGTCAGCTTCAGTTTCTTGGTATATTCGGAAGCAAAGATCAGTTGCACTTCACACAGCGGAGGCAAAGTACATGGCAGCTAGTCAGGCTGCATGTGAGGTCGTCTGGATGAGGAAGATTCTAGTGGGATTGTTTGGTCAGATGATGGATGCTACAGTGATATATTGTGATAATCAGAGTTGCATTAAACTCTCTGAGAATCCAGTGTTTCAAAACACGTCCAAGCATATAGATATCTGCTATCATCATCTACAGGATTGTGTGGTCAAGAGGATCATGATGTTGCAGTACATTTCGACCGAGGAACAGGATGCAGATATTTTGCCAAAAGACAAGTTTGAGTTCCACAGAGATAGGATCGGGGTTGTTGATAATCCCTTTCTTGTTCAAAGTGAGTGTTGAAAAGTGGGCAACAAGAAATGCTAAATTTAGAATGTGCTAAAAATATAATGTCTAAAAATAGCAGTTTTGCTAGTGAGGTCATTTTCCACCTTGGGTGAGAGGTGAAACTGCTAAAAATAAAAAGTTCTAAAAATAGCATTTCTGGGTCCTTTCCTATTTATAGCAGTCCCTAGTCTATCTATAGGAAGAAAAATCGAATTGGTCTTAATAGCAGTTTAAATTATTAACTGATTAATCTCCATGAGTCAATTAGATGGAAAAATTAAACTTGAAGTCTTTGTGACAACATGCAAATTAGTTGTCCCATTGATTGAAGAATTTATCCTTTATTCTCTCCACTGATTGAGGAATTAAGTATGAGTTCTATAATGAGAGAATCAGTTGACTTAGTTCTAACTAGTCAAGTCCAGTAAGATTATTTTAACAAGTTGTTAAAATAATAAAATATAGTTTGTTAATGTTTGCATGCATGTGACAACTATTATTTTAGATAATTGAGGATTCACTCATTGATAGTTGTTGCATGTCAATTCTGTCAGAGACCCAGTTGAGATTAGATGAGGGACAGTGTACTATCAGATACTTGGATCTTCCCATGGAATATTCCTTGCATGCAGGAGGAACTAGTGTCCTCAAGGACTGCGTAGTTGGACCTATGGTTGACAGTAGGTATGATTGGGGTCAATTCACATATGTTTTGTAATTGGACCCCAATCAAAATTGCGCAAGGAAATAGGGGATTGGTGGACTTGAGGCCTACATATTGAGGCATAGTGAGTCTATGATCTTCATCTTTTGATTGCAGAGAGTACAGGATAGCTCTTGAGCTGATATTTTTTGTAAACAGAAGAGGATTTCCACTTGATTGATAATACAATGTTGGGGGTTTTATGCTGGTGCTTTCCCCAGTGATATATTTGTGTTATGTGTGATTATTTCTCTTGATCAGTTATATGTGTTTATGGTTGATGTTGCTCATGAAATCGATTTTTCTTCCGCTTAATGTTTTGTAGAAGTAGATCATGTGTTTTGCTTTAGTACATTGCATTACCAGTTTGATCTACAAGTTAAATTTATACATGGTATCGGAGCCAAGTTAATCAAGCAAGGAACAATATACAAGCAAGAGAAAGTAATTTGAAGTTTATTATTCGGGATATAGATATCTAGTTCTCATCACAGTTCAGATTTCATCCAGATGACCTTCACTGGGTTGAGGCTTGAGTATGCCCTTGATGGCAGCTCAAACTACATAGCTTGGAAGGATCACATGGAGGCAATATTGGAAGATAATGGCATTAAGGACGTCATTGATCAAGATGTCCCTAAGCCTACTGATGCTACTCAGGTTGCAGACTAGAAGAAGAACATGGCTAGAGCTAAGAGAATCATCCTACACGGAATTCGCGATCACATAGTCTTGAGCCTCCATGGGAAGGAGACTCCATTTGCAATGTGGAAAACATTGAAAGATTTATATCAGAATAGTAGTGATCAGAGGAAGCTGGCACTGAAGGACAAGCTTCGAAATATCAAGTGTGAGAAGGGCGATACGATCACTACATTCCTGAACAAGCTCACCAACTACAGAGATGAGCTTGCAAGCGTAGGGGTCACTACCGCTGATGATGATATGGTGAGTCTAGCACTCCATGGCCTTCCTAAGAGCTGGAATAACTACTAGGACTCAGTGAATGGAAGGGACAAATTGCCAGATTGGGAATTACTATGGTCGGATTTGATGCAGGAGGAGATCAGACGGAACACCGGAGATGGAGCTTCTTCATCAAAGAATGATTATGAAGAGAACTTGGCTTTAGCATCTAAAGCTAAGAAAGGGAGAGGGAAGGCATCCCAATCCAAGTCTTCTCAAGGAGGGAAGAAGTTTGACAAGTTGAAAGTGAGATGCTTTCATTTTCATGAGTTGGTCACTATGCTACTAGTTGCCCAAAGAGGAAGAAATCCAAGAAAGGTTCCTCTAAGGAATCTGATGGTGATGCTCTAGCATCACAATTTGAGATGGATTTCTCACTTATTGCATGCATGGTTTCATCCAGCATGGGATGTGTTTGGTACTTGGAAAGTGGAGCTTATTTCCACATGTCAGGTGACAAGACTATTTTTAGCACTTTGAAGGAGAAGGATCTCCAGATACAGATCGAGATGGGCGATGACGGAAAGTGCAGTGTCTCAGGTGAAGGTATGGTTGTGTTTTAGAGGGAGCATGGTTCTCCCCTCTCTCTTTCTAATTTTATGTATGTACCAGGGCTGAAAAATAATCTTATGTGCATTGCTTTTCTTGAGGATAAAGGCTATGATGTAGTCTTTAGTTTGGGAAAGGTTTTCCTAAGCCATATAGGCACTAGACAGACCAAATAAATAGAGATTCAAGTGAAGAATCTCTATAAGTTACAGGTAGAAGACTGTGTTGCTTTGAGTTCCAAAGCAGAGGTGATGCATGGCCAAGATATTGGCAATTTATGGCATAGGAGACTGGGCCTTGTGCATCATGGGGCCTTGAAGATCATGCACCAAATTTCTACCGGATTACCCAAGTGGAAGCTGGAGCAAGTGAGCACATGCAAAGGTTGCACTTTGGGTAAGTGTGAAAAATATTCCTTTCATGATCGAGATGGTAGAGCAGGAGCAGTTCTGGAGCGAGTTCATTCAGATGTATGCGGGCCCTTCTCTACAGCCTCCATTGCAAAGCAAAGGTATTATGTTATTTTTGTTGATGATGTTTCTCGTAGATGTTGGATCTAATTCATGCAAAAGAAGGATCAAACCTTCTTGAAGTTTTGTGAGTTCAAAGCTTTGGCAGAGAAAGAATCAGGGATGAAAGTGAAGGCCTTGCGAAGTCATAATGATGGAGAGTATATTTCCCAGCATTTTAAGGACTTTTGTGCTTCAGAAGGAATTAAATGGGAACTCACGACACCTCATAACCCACGACAGAATGGGGTGGCGGAAAGGAAGAAGAAATCTATTGTGGGCGCAGCTCAATCGATGTTGCATGACCAAGGCCTACCACTTCATCTGTGGGCTGAGGCATGCAATACAGTAGTATATCTTCAAAACAAAAGTCCTCATCGTATTTTTGGGATGAAGACACCTATGGAGGCTTTTACGGGAAGAGACCAGGGAAAATTTTAAGAACCCCCCCTAAATTTATAAATATAATAAATGGGTGAATCTCCATGGTATACAGGAAAAATGGAAGGCGATTTTATCAATAATATAATATGTATATATAATTTTTTGGCGAATCTCTCACCAGGCATGGCCAATATTTTACTCAATTATAAAATCTTGTAAGATCTTGGCGAGTCTTTCACTAAATAATAAAACTTTGTAAAGTCCTAGTGAATCTTAGCATAGGCTACATGCTGGTTTAATTCCCCCATTTAAATAGGCTACAATCCAGGTGAATACCATGGGTCAATACCATGTGCCATTTTGGTGAATACCATGGGTCAATACCATGTGCCATTTTTATTTTTATTAATTCTAATATTAGGGTTAATAATGGTTTTTTGCATGGTATTAATAACAATCTAGTCCATGGTATTTGTCCCATAGTATTTTGGCCATAGGTTTCACATAAATATAACCCATTTTTTGAGTGTTCGTAAATATAAGGTGACTTATGGAGTAAATATAAAAAAATGTTTTATTTTTTTACCATACCTCTCGTTTATTTATATTTTTATTAATTTACCATACCTCTTTTACAAATATGGTATTTGGCCCATAGGATTCACTTAAATAAAACCTCTTTCTTGAGCCTTCATAAATAGAATGAGGGTTATGAACTAAATATAAAAAGAGGTTTTATTTATTTACGATACGTCTAGTTTATTTATATTTTTATTTATTTACCATACCGTTTGAGTAAGTATAAAAAGACGTTTTATTTATTTACCATACATCCACTTTACTTATATTTTTATTTGTTTACACTGTTACATGTATATAAGGTGACTTATGGAGTAAATATAAAAAAGTGTTTTATTTATTTACCATACCTCTCATTTATTTATATTTTTATTAATTTACCATACCTCTTTTATAAATATGGTATTTGGCCCATAGGATTCACTTAAATAAAACCTATTCTTGAAAATGGGCGAATGGATTCACTTAAATAAAACCTATTCTTGAAAATGGGCGAATCCAAGGTTGTAAGTCCTAATTTCAAGGGCTAAATTTACCTTTTTTACCCTCTCCCTTAAAATAAGGTGGCCTATTTGAGGTGATTTGTAAAAATGTACTATGATACAAAATATTCGCCCACTAAAAATTTAAAACCCCTTAATTTCGCAAAAGGGCGAACATTCGCCCCTAAAATTATCCTTGGAAGAGACTAGATGTGAGTCACTTCCGCATCTTTGGATCACTAGTCTTTTGTCATGTCACCAAATATGCTTGGAAGAAGCTAGACCCAAAAACTAAGTTCGGAATACTTGTGGGGTACACGGATGCACCTCACAACTATCTTGTGCTTATGCATGTCAGTCAAAGGACCGTAGTGCACAAGGATCTAAAGTTTGATGAGCAGCAAGCCATGCGAGTATCACTTGAGAGGGAGTTCAAGTTGCATGGTGATGATGAGGAACTATTAGTTCCTAAGGAGGAGGAGCCTCCTGATGATGCGGATCAGCCGCATGTGAGTGCAGTAGCCAGTTTGGGTGGATGTGATGGTAGAGAAGTATGATTCTATCATGCGGAACAGTGTATGGGATGTTGTTCCTAGACCGGGGGACAAGTCAGTGGTTACTTCCCAATGGATTTACAAGGTAAAGCAAGTAGATGATGGTAGTATTGAGAAACAAAAGGTAAGGTTTGATGACTGTGGTTTCTCACAGGTTGAGGGGATTAACTATGATGAGACCTTTTCTCCTATTGCAAAGTACTCATCGAGTAGATCGATTCTAGCACTATCAGCACAGATTGGTTGGCAGATCCATCAGATGTATGTGAAGACAACATTCCTCAATGGGGAGATTGAGGAAGAAGTATACATAGAGCAGCCAGAGGGATTTGAGACCTTCGATCATGAGTCACATGTGTGTCAGCTCAAGTGAGCATTGTATGGGCTGAAGCAAGCACCCCATGCTTGGTATACCAGGATCGAAAACTATTTCACCAGGTTGGACTTCACCAAGAGTGAAGCGGATGTGAACCTCTACCACATCATTGTAGATGGTAAGCTATTGATTATTATACTTTATGTTGATGATCTAATTTTGACAGGTGATGATCAATTGATCAGGTCTTGCAAGAAGGATCATGCAAGAGAGTTCGAGATGAAGGACATGGGCCTCATGCATTACTTTCTAGGCATAGAGGTGTGGTAGAGAGATGGGGAAGTATTTGTGTCTCAAGGCAAGTATGCCAATGAGATACTCAAGCGCTTCCACATGGATATGTGCAAGGCCATGGAGACTCCTCTAGCAGGTTACTGGAGGAAGGAGGATGCTACTTCAAGTGAGGTAGTAGCTGCTACTGTTTATAGGTAGCCTGTGGGTTCACTCATGTATTTCGTGAACACACGAATGGATTTGTGCTTTGCGCTGAACCAGCTGATTCAAGCTATGGTTCAGCCAACCAAGTTATTTTGGAAGGCGGAAAAGCATGTGCTGAGATATCTCAGAGGCACTACATAGTATGGATTATGGTACAAGCGGACAGAGGGAGTGAAGCTCCAAGGCTTCACAGATGCAGATTGGGCAGGTATTCCATCAGATAGGAAGAGCACTTCTGGAGGAATCTTCAACCTTGGGTCAGCTGCAGTTTCTTGGTATAGTCAGAAACAGAGATCAGTTGCACTTAGCACAGTGGAGGCAGAGTACATGGAAATTAGTCAGGCTGAATGTGAGGACATCTGGCTGCAAAAGATTCTAGTGGGATTGTTTGGTCTGATGATGGATCCTATAGTGATATATTGTGATAATCAAAGTTGCATTAAACTCTCTGAGAATCCAGTGTTTCAAAACAGGTCCAAGCATATAGATATCTGTTATAATCATCTACGGGATTGTGTGGTAAAGAGGATCATGATGTTGCAGTACATTTCGACTGAGGAACAGGATGCAGATATTTTTTCAAAAGGCAAGTTTGAGTTCCACAGAGATAGGATCGGGGTTGTTTACAATCCCTTTCTTGTTGAGAGGCAGTGTTGAAAAGTGGGCAAGAAGAAACGCTAAATTTAGAATGTGCTAAAAACAGAATGTCTAAAAATAGCAGTTTGGCCAATGAGGTCATTGGCCACCTTGGGTGAGAGGTGAAACTGCTAAAAAGAAGAAGTTCTAAAAATACCATTTATGTGTCCCTTCCTATTTATAGCAGTCCCTGGTCTATCCATAGGAATTAGAATTGAATTTGGTCTTAACAGCAGTTTAAAATATTAACTGATTAATCTCCATGAGTTAATTAGTTGGAAAAATTAAACTTGAAGTCTTTGTGACAACATGAAAATTAGTTGTCCCACTGATTGAGGAATTTATCCTTTATTCTCTCCACTGATTGAGGAATTAAATATGAGTTCTATAATGAGAGAATCAGTTGACTTAGTTATAACTAGTCAAGTCCAATTAGATTATTTTAACAAGTTGTTAAAATAATAAAATATACTTTGTTAATGCTTGCATGCATGTGACAACTATTATTTTAGATAATTGAGGATTCACTCATGGATAATTGTTGCATGTCAGTTCTGTCAAAGACCCAGTTGAGATCAGATGAGGGACAGTGTACTATCAGATGCTTGGATCTTCTGATGGAATATTCCTTGCATGCAAGAGGAACTAGTGTCCTCAAGGATTGCATAGTTGGACCTATGGTTGACAGTAGGTATGATTGGGGCCAATTCACATATGTTTTGTAATTGGACCCCAACCAAAATTGTGCAAGGAAATAGGGGATTGGTGGACTTGAGGCCTACATATTGAGGCATAGTGAGTCTATGATCTTCATCTTTTGATTGCAAAGAGTACAAGATAGCTCTTGAGCTGATATTTTTTGTAAACAAAAGAGGATTTCCACTTGATCGATAATACTGTGTTGGGGGTTTTATGTTGCTGCTTTCCCCAGTGATAGATTTGTGTTATGTGTGACTATTTCTCTTGATCAGTTATATGTGTTTATGGTTGATGTTTCTCATGAAATCGATTTTGCTTCCACTTAATGTTTTGTAGAAGTAGATCATGTGTTTTTCTTTAGTACATTGCATTACAAGTTTGATCTACAGCTGAAATTTCTACATGGTATCGGAGCCAAGTTAATCAAGCAAGGAACAATATATAAGCAAGAGAAAGAAATTCAAAGTTTGTTATTCGGGATATTGGTATCTAGTTCTCATCACAGTTCAGATTTCATCTAGATGGCCTTCACTGGGTTGAGGCTTGAGTATGCCCTTGATGGCAGCTCAAACTACATAGCTTGGAAGGATCACATGGAGGCAGTATTGGAAGATAATGGCATTAAGGACTTCATTGATCAAGATGTCCCTAAACCTATTGATGATACTCAGGCTGTAGACTGGAAGAAGAATGTGGCTAGAGCTAAGAGAATCATCCTACGGGGAGTTCAAGATCACATAGTCTCGAGCCTCCATGGGAAGGAGACTCCATTTGAAATTTGGAAAACACTGAAAGATTTATACCAGAATAGCAATGATCAGAGGAAGCTGGCACTAAAGGACAAGCTTCAAAAGATCAAGTGTGAGAAGGGCGATACGATCACTACATTCTTGAACAAGCTCACCAACTGTAGAGATGAGCTTGCAAGCGTAGGGGTCACTACCGCCGATGATGACATGGTGAGTCTAGCACTCCTTGGCCTTCCTAAGAGCTGGCGTAGCTACCAAGACTCAGTGAATGGAAGGGACAAACTGCTAGATTGGGAATGACTGTGGTTGGATTTGATGCAGGAGGAGATCAGACAGAACACCAGAGATGGAGCTTCTTCATCAAAGAATGATGATGAAGAGAACTTGGCTTTAGCATCTAAAGCTAAGAAAGGGAGAGGGAAGGCATCCCAATCCAAGTCTTCTTAAGGAGGGAAGAAGTTTGACAAGTCAAAGGTTAGATGCTTTCATTTTCATGAGTTGGGTCACTATGCTACTAGTTGCCCAAAGAGGAAGAAGTCCAAGAAAGGTTTTTCCAAGGAATCTGATGGTGATGCTCTAGCTTCACAATTTGAGATGGATTTCTCACTTATTGCATGCATGGTTTCATCCAGCATTGGATGTGTTTGGTACATGGACAGTGGGGCTTCTTTCCACATGTCAGGTGACAAGACTATTTTCAACACTTTGGAGGAGAAGGATCTCCAGATACAGATCGAGATGGGCGATGACGGAAAGTACCATGTCTCAGGTGAAGGTACGGTTGTGTTTTAGAGGGAGCACGGTTCTCCCCTCTCTCTTTATAATGTTATGTACGTACCAGGGCTAAAAAAGAATCTTATGTCCATTGCTTTTCTTGAGGATAAAGGCTATGATGTAGCCTTTAGTTTGGGAAAGGCTTTCCTAAGGCATATAGGCATTGGACAGACCAAATAGATAGGGATTCGAGTGAAGAATCTCTATAAGTTATAGGTAGAAGATTGTGCTGCTTTGAGTTCCAAAGCAGAGGTGATGCATGGCCAAGATATTGGCAAGTTATGGCATAGGAGACTGGGCCACTTACATCATGGGGCCTTGAAGATCATGCACCAAATTTCTACCGGATTACGCATGTGGAAGTTGGAGCAAGTGAGCACATGTAAAGGTTACACTTTGGGTAAGTATAGAAAATCTTCCTTTCATGATCGGGATGGTAGAGCAGGAGCAGTTCTAGAGCGATTTCATTCATATGTATGCGGGCCCTTCTCTACAACCTCCATCGCAAAGCAAAGGTATTATGTTATTTTTGTTGATAATTTTTCTCATAGATGTTGGATCTACTTCATGCAAAAGAAGGATCAAAACTTCTTGAAGTTTTGTGAATTCAAAGCTTTGGAAAAGAAAGAATCAGGGATGAAAGTAAAGGCCTTGTGAAGTGATAACAGTGGAGAGTATATTTCCCAGCAGTTTAAGGAATTTCGTACTTCAGAAGGAATTAAATGGGAACTCACGGCACCTCATAACCCACAACAGAATGGGGTGGCAGAAAGGAAGAACAAATCTATTGTTGGCGCATCTCAATAGATGTTTCATAACCAAGGCCTACCACTTCATCTATGGGCCGAGGCATGCAATACAATAGTATATCTTCAAAACAGGAGTCCTCATCGTATTTTGGGGATGAAGACACCTATGGAGGCTTTTTTGGGGAAGAGACCAGATGTGAGTAACTTCTGCGTCTTTGGATCACTAGTCTTCTGTCATGTGACCAAATATGCTTAGAAGAAGCTAGACCCAACAACTGAGTTGGGAATACTTGTGGGGTACACAGATACACCTCACAACTATCGTGTGTTTATGCCTGTCAGTCAAAGGACCGTAGTGCGCAAGGATCTAAAGTTTGATGAGCAGTGAGCCATGCGAGTATCACTTGAGAGGGAGTTCAAGTTGCATGGTGATGATGAGGAACTATTAGTTCCTGATGATGCGGATCGGCCGCATGTAGAAATTCCAGTAGTGGAGATCACCACTGCTGGAGAGTCTTCCAGAGAGGGGCGGAAACGCTCATGGGAAGTTGACAGATTGATGCAAGATGCGAGAGAGAATGTGGGTCAACCATCCTCTTAGTGTAGACAAGGGAGATCTCAAGATAGATACACTAGCTACATGGCCCTAGTTGGGGAGCGTGTAGCGATCGAGCCTTCTTCTTTCGAGGAGGCAGTGCAGCAGCTAGTTTGGGTGGATGCGATGGTAGAGGAGTATGATTCTATCATGCAGAACAGTGTATGGGATGTTGTTCCTAGACCCGGGGACAAGTCAGTGGTTACTTCCTGATGGCTTTACAAGGTAAAGCAGGCAGATGATGGTAGTATTGAGAAACACAAGGCAAGGTTTGTTGTCCATGGTTTCTCACAGGTTGAGGGGATTAACTATGATGAGACCTTTGCTCCTGTTGCAAAGTACTCATCGAGTAGATCGATTCTAGCACTATCAGCACAGATGGGTTGGCAGATCCATCAGATGGATGTGAAGACAACATTCCTCAATGGGGAGATTGAGGAAGAGGTATACATAGAGCAACCAGATGGATTTGAGACCTTCGATCGTGAGTCACATGTGTGTCAGCTCAAGCGAGCATTGTATGGGCTGAAGCAAGCACCCCGTGCTTGGTATACCAGGATCGACAACTATTTCACCGGGTTGGGCTTCACCAAGAGTAAAGCGGATGCGAACCTCTACCACATCTTTGTAGATGGTAAGCTATTGATTATTTTACTTTATGTCGATGATCTAATTTTGACAGTTGATGATCAATTGATCAAGTCTTGCAAGAAGGATCATGCAAGAGAGTTCGAGATGAAGGACATGGGCCTCATCCACTACTTTCTAGGCATGGAGGTGTGGTAGAGAGATGGGGAAGAATTTGTGTCTCAAGGCAAGTATGCCAATGAGATACTCAGGTGCTTCCACATGGATATGTGCAAGCCCATGGAGACTCCTCTAGCAGGTTACTGGAGGAAGGAGGATGCTACTTTAGGTGAGGTAGTAGCTGCAACTATTTATAGGCAGCTTGTGGGTTCACTCATGTACTTGGTGAACACATGACCAGATTTGTCCTTTGCGATGAACCAGCTTAGTCAAGCTATAGTTCAGCCAACCAAGTTATTTTCGAAGGCAGCAAAGCATGTGCTGAGATATCTCAGAGGCACTACACAGTATGGATTATGGTACAGGCGGACAAAGGGAGTGAAGCTCCAAGGCTTCACAGATGCAGATTGGGCAGGTAGTCCATCAGATAGGAAGAGCACTTTTGGAGGAATCTTCAACCTTGGGTCAGCGGCAGTGTCTTGGTATAGCCGGAAATAGAGATCAGTTGCACTTAGCACAGCATTGGCAGAGTACATGGCAGCTAGTCAGGTTGCATGTGAGGCCATCTGGATGCGGAAGATTCTAGTGGGATTGTTTGGTCAGATGATGGATCCTACAGTGATATATTGTGATAATCAAAGTTGCATTAAACCCTCTGAGAATCTTGTGTTTCAAAACAAGTCCAAGCATATAGATTTCCGTTATCATCTTCTACGGGATTGTGTGGTGAAGAGGATCATGATGTTGTAGAACATTTCGACTGAGGAACAGGATGCAAATATTTTTTCAAAAGGCAAGTTTGATTTCCACAGAGATAGGATCAGGGTTGTTGATAATCCCTTTCATGTTGAGAGGAAGTGTTGAAAAGTGGGCAACAAGAAATGCTAAATTTAGAATGTGCTAAAAATAGAATGTCTAAAAATAGTAGTTTGGCCGGTGAGGTCATTGGCCACCTTAGGTGAGAGGTGAAACTGCTAAAAATAAAAAGTTCTAAAAATATCATTTCTGTGTCCCTTCCTATTTATAGCAGTCCCCGGTCTATCTATAGGAAGTAGAATCGAATTTGGTCTTAACAACAGTTTAAAATATTAGCCGATTAATCTCCATATGTTAATTAGTTGGAAAAATTAAACTTGAAGTCTTTGTGACAACATGCAAATTATTTGTCCCACTGATTGAGGAATTTATCCTTTATTCTCTCCATTGATTGACGAATTAAGTATGAGTTCTATAATGAGAGAATCAGTTGAGTTAGTTCTAACTAGTCAAGTCCAGTTAGATTATTTTAACAAGTTGTTAAAATAATAAAATATAGTTTGTTAATGCTTGTATGCATGTGACAACTATTATTTTAGATGATTGAGGATTCACTCATGGATAATTGTTTCATTTCAGTTCTGTCAGAGACCCAGTTGAGATCAGATGAGAGACAATGTACTATCAGATGCTTGGATCTTCCCATGGAATATTCCTTGCATGCAGGAGGAACTAGTGTTCTCAAGGATTGCATAGTTGGACCTATTGTTGACAGCAGGTATGATTGGGGCCAATTCACATATGTTTTGTAATTGGACCCTAATCAAAATTGCGCAAGGAAAATGTTGGGTCCCTATAATACTAGTGATTACCCCATTACTATTGTAGTTATACCCCTTATTTATATTGATGTACCCATGTAGTGCCCATATTGTTACTATTGTGCCACATAGAAGCCCACTATTGTTATTGTTGTGCCCTACAATATTATTGTTATGTAGGCTTTGATTGTATTGGGACCATTTAGACTCCTATATATAGAAAGGAGGTATTTTCATTTGTATCATCCAAGAATTGTTCATTTATGTAATGTAAAGGAGGTTGCCCCCTCGAAGAGGCTGAATTCTAAGGTGTGGATCTCTCTTTTCTATCTTTTTGTGAGCTAGTTTCATAACATTTGGTATCAGAGCTTTGGATTCTAGGGTTTCGCTGCTCCAAACAGGTCATCGTGGAATTTTCGCTATAACTATTTTTCTGTGACGTTTCAGAAGTCGCAAAAAAAAAACCATTTGAGAAGAAATCGCGCTGAACCTTGGGTTTGAATTTCAGATCTTTTCGCGCGATATTTTCGGAGATATGATCTCAGGAAGTTGGTCTTTTTGCAGACTCCTGAATTACACTCAAAACAGGTGACCTGGGGAAAATCGTCATAACTTTCTTTCTGAGCATCGGATTGAAATTTCGTAAGAAGTTGCAGAAAGAGGACGAACTGTAGTTTTCTTGTATATATTTTTTAGAGTCAAATGTTGAAACAGTGACACGTGGCACTTCATACAAGTTCGCTCTACTGAACCAGTCTATAATCAGGTCACTGCGGGAGATTGTGCATAACTCTTTCTTGGAGAATCCAATTTGGTTCAGACTAGTGGCATTGGAAAGAGGACACAGAAAGCTACTACAGATCACAATTTCAAAACTGGATGATTCGAAATTACAGAGGTACATCAGATTCAATATCAGGCTTCTACAAAGTAAAAAAAAGGTGTGTAGTTTTTATTTTTTATTTTTGCATAAGCTTGGTTTGAAGGAATTCAAAGGGCATAGTAAAGAATTATTATCGGTAACTGATGCCCCGAAGAAAGAAAATGCAAACACCTAGTAAGGAACCTGAAAGCTCTAGCATGACTCATGAAGAAGAGGAAGAAATGCTACATGATATATCAAAATTACAAGAACAAGTGCAACAAATGTCACGCTCACAAAAGCTAACAGATGCTAAGATAAAGGGCATGGAAGCTAAGATGGACGATTTGAAGACTGATTTGAAGAAAGACATGGCAAGTTTGAAGACAGATTTGAAGACAGACATGGCAGATTTGAAGACAGATTTGACAAATTTTCTACAAGAGATACTTACTAATGGTGAAAAGGTTGTAAAGGAAACTCATGATGTGAACAAAAGTAATGTTAATCATGATTCCATAGATTCTAATGTTGGATCGAAGACCCACCATATTCCAAAAATCGATATGAGGAAGTTTGATGGCAAGGATCCCGCCACATGGATATTACAGATGGAGCAATTCTTCGATCTCAATAATGTGCAAAACACACAAAAGGTACGTATGGCAACTTTATATTTGGAACCAAATCAGTTTGTATGGTATCAATGGCTTTGCTCTCGTAAACAATTTATCACTTGGGCAATTTTTACGGAAGAATTGATAGCACATTATGAGGATACAAAAAGCAACACTTTTTTTAGCCAATTGATAAGTCTCAAACAAAAGGGTTCAATAATGGAGCACATTGAGGAGTTCCAAAAATTGAACATAAGGGTAAAAGATATTCCAGAGGAGCATAGGATTGATGTGTTCATAGGGTCTTTAAAGGATAATATCCAACATGATGTTCGCCTTTGGGAACCTGATTCATTAGAGAAGGCATTCAGGTTAGCAAGAAAAATGGAAAGCAAAATTATGGCAACTAGGAAGCATACCATTCACAACTATAAAGATGGAAGTGTTGTTGCCCATAGTCTTCCACAACCTACAAGGTTGACACCACAACAATTGGAAGAAAAAAGAGCAAAAGGGCTTTGTTACAATTGTGATAGCAAATACACAAAGGTCATAAGTGTGCTGAGAAGAAATTATTCTACATAGATTGTGAAGAGGAAGAAGAAAAGGAGCAAGAAAGGTCAAAAGAAGAAGATATACTCCAGGAACAAAGCCTAGATGAAGAAAAAATAAATCCGACCATATCTTGTAATGCATTGGCGGGAATTACCACTCCTCAAACCATCAAGATAGAAGGACAAATCAAGAAGAAAAAGGTAATAGTGTTGATTGATTCAGGAAGCACCCACAATTTTATTCATTGTAGGGTAGCAAAAGAATTGAATTGCTTCCTATATCCAGCACCAGAGTGTCAAGTGATGATTGCAAATGGAGGAACAATAAATTGCTCTGGAAAGTGCCATAATATCAAGCTATCCATGGGAGAATATGTATTGACTAGCCCAATGCTTTCCATTCCAATGGGAGGTGTTGATGTTGTACTAGGAGTCCAATGGCTACAATCCTTGGGTACAATAGCTTTTAATTTTCAAGAACTTTTCATGAAATTTTCTGTGGAAGGAAAGGAAGTTGAATTAAGGGGTATTGCAGGGAAACCAGGAAAGATAATCAGCTCTAATGGTATGACAAAGCTTCTAAAAAAGGAGCAAAGGGGTGTAATTGCACAATTATGTTCGCTAGATGTTTCCACATTAGAATCATCTATTTCTCCAGATCTCCAAAAAGTCCTGGACAATCATTCCAAGGTATTTGAGACTCCCAAAGGTCTCCCACCTATGCGTGATCATGATCATGCTATTCATCTGATTCCAGGAAGTGTTCCTCCAAACATCAGGCCGTACAGATATCCCTATGTCCAAAAAAGTGAAATTGAACGTATGGTTGCAGAAATGCTAGAGGCTGGTATAATTCAACCGAGTCAAAGTTCTTTCTCTGCTCCAGTAGTATTGGTGCACAAGAAGGATGGATCATGGCGCATGTGTCCGGATTATAGGGAGCTCAACAAGCTCACTATTAAAGATAAGTTCCCCATTCCTGTCATTGATGAATTACTGGATGAATTGCATGGATCAATTTACTTCACCAAGTTGGATCTTCGTTCAGGATATCATCAAATCAGAATGAAGATTGAAGACATTCCGAAAACGGCATTTAGAACTCATGAGGGTCATTATGAATTTTTGGTCATGCCTTTTGGCCTTACCAATGCACCTTCAACATTTCAAGGTTTGATGAATTCAATTTTCAAACCATTCCTTAGAAAATTTGTGTTAGTATTTTTTGATGATATACTAATCTACAGCAAGTCTTGGAAGGATCATGTTGAACATGTTGACAGGGTGCTACAACTATTGGAGGAGAAACAATTATATGCCAAAAGATCCAAATGTTTCTTTGGAGTCCAGGAGGTGGAATATTTGGGTCATATTGTATCTCATGAAGGAGTTAAGGTAGACCCTAGCAAAATTAAAGCCATTAAGGAATGGAAAATCCCCACATCCATAAAGCATCTGCGAGGATTTCTTGGGTTGACAGGGTATTATCGCAAGTTTGTTAAGAATTATGGGAGAATAGCAGCACCTCTAACAACATTATTGAAGAAAGATGCATTTTCATGGACTCCGGAAGCAACAAAGGCCTTTGAACATCTTAAAGAGGCAATGTGCCAAGCACCGGTCTTAGCTACACCGGACTTCACAAAAACCTTTATTGTGGAATGTGATGCTTCAGGAAATGGAATTGGTGTTGTTCTAATGCAAGATGAAAGACCCATTGCTTTTGAAAGTCGTCCAATCAAGGGAAAGTTTTTAAGCAAAGCTATTTATGAGAAGGAAATGTTGGCAATACTCCATGCACTTAAGAAATGGCGACCCTACCTAATGGGAAGACACTTCAAGGTAAAAACAGATCATGATAGCCTTAAATACTTTTTAGAACAAAGATTATCCTCTGAAGAGCAACAAAAGTGGGTCACAAAGATGTTGGGTTATGACTTTGAAATCATCTACAAAAAAGGGAAGCAAAATGTGGTGGCAGATGCACTCTCAAGGAAGGATGAGGATGTGGAAGCATTGTTGTGCGCTATTTCTATTATCCAACCAGATTGGATAAATGAAGCAAGGGAGGAATGGAAGAATGACGAAGAAGTGTGGGCACTTATTCGAAAGCTACAACAAGATTCCAGTACGTCTGATACATTTAGCTGGAAAAATGATTCGTTATGGTACAAAGATCGCTTATACCTCTGTAAGAATTCCCAGCTAAAACAAAAGATTCTTATGGAATTGCACACTTCTCCCTTAGGAGGGCACTCAGGATTTTTAAAAACTTACCACAGGGTTAAGAAGGAATTTTTTTGGGATGGCCTTAAATCAGATATTCAAAAGTTTGTGGTAGAATGTTTGGTTTGCCAACAAAATAAAGTTGAAACAATTAAGACACCGGGTCTATTACAACCTTTATCCATTCCAAGCCAACGTTGGGAGGAGGTTTCAATGGATTTTATCACAGGTTTACCCAAGTCTGAGGGAAAGAGTGTCATCATGGTGGTAGTTGACAGACTTACCAAGTATGCACACTTTTGTGCATTATCACATCCATTTAAAGCCAGTACAGTTTCTACTGCATTTATGGAAACAATTCAAAAGCTACATGGAAACCCAAAGATTATTGTAAGTGACAGAGATCCCATTTTCACTGGAAATTTTTGGACAGAATTATTTTCTTGTCTTGGTACTCAGTTAGCTCATAGCTCATCTTATCATCCTCAATCTGATGGGAAAACTGAGATAGTAAACAAATGTTTGGAAGGATATCTTCGTTGCTTTGTATCTGATAAACAGACACAATGGGTCAAATGGTTGCCTCTGGCTGAATGGTGGTATAACACTTCCTTTCATACAGCAACAAAAATGACCCCATTTATGGCACTTTATGGGTATCAACCACCATCCATCACATCATATTTAAGAGAAAATTCTAAGGTTCAGGCAGTGGAACATCACATCGAACATCAACAACAAGTCCTCCAACTCTTAAAGGATAACCTTGTGTTGGCACAGAATAGAATGAAACAACAGGCAGATCAACATCGCAGTGAAAGAAGTTTTGATGTAGGTGATTGGGTATTCCTACGGCTACAACCATATAAGCAAATGTCCCTCAAGCAAGCTAAGAAGGATAATAAATTATCACCAAAGTATTATGGTCCGTACAAGGTGTTGCAAAAGATTGGTACTATGGCATACAAATTGGAGCTTCCTGCAGCTTCTCGATTGCACCCAGTTTTCCATGTTTCATGCTTAAAGAAGGTTATAGGTGACAAGCTCCCAGTTCAAACAATATTGCCAGAACTTGACGAGGAAGGAAAAATTATATTGGAACCGGAAGCAGTTATAGAAACAAGAACTCGACAGCTACGAAATCGATCAATTTCAGAGTACCTTATCAAGTGGAAGAACTTATCCGCTGAAGATTCCACATGGGAGGATGAGAATTTTATGCAGAAGTATCCTGAACTACTCAAGTGTTGAGGACAACACTTTTTTGAAGGAGAGGGGCATGTTGGGTCCCTATAATACTAGTGATTACCCCATTACTATTGTAGTTATACCCCTTATTTATATTGATGTACCCATGTAGTGCCCATATTGTTACTATTGTGCCACATAGAAGCCCACTATTGTTATTGTTGTGCCCTACAATATTATTGTTATGTAGGCTTTGATTGTATTGGGACCATTTAGACTCCTATATATAGAAAGGAGGTATTTT
Organism: Pinus tabuliformis; assembly: GCA_031772625.1. NCBI lineage: Eukaryota > Viridiplantae > Streptophyta > Pinopsida > Pinales > Pinaceae > Pinus > Pinus tabuliformis. Next base: position 570,838,699 of record CM062815.1, read on the forward strand.
CATTTGTATCATCCAAGAATTGTTCATTTATGTAATGTAAAGGAGGTTGCCCCCTCGAAGAGGCTGAATTCTAAGGTGTGGATCTCTCTTTTCTATCTTTTTGTGAGCTGGTTTCATAACAGAAAATAGGGGATTGGTGGACTTGAGGCATACATATTGAGGCATAATGAGTCTATGATCTTCATCTTTTGATTGCAGAGAGTACAGGATAGCTCTTGAGCTGATATTTTTTGTAAACAGAAGAGGATTTCCACTTGATTGATAATACAGTGTTGGGGGTTTTATATTGGTGCTTTCCCCAATGATATATTTGTGTTATGTGTGATTATTTATCTTGATTAGTTATATGTGTTTATGTTTGATGTTTCTCATGAAATCGATTTTGCTTCCGCTTAATGTTTTGTAGAAGTAGATCATATGTTTTTCTTTAGTACATTGCATTACCAATTTGATCTACAGGTGAAATTTCTACATGGTATCGGAGACAAGTTAATCAAGCAAGGAACAATATACAAGCTAGAGAAAGTAATTTGAAGTTTATTATTCGGGATATAGATATCTAGTTCTCATCACAGTTCAGATTTCATCCAGATGGCCTTCACAGGGTTGAGGCTTGAGTATGCCCTTGATGGAAACTCAAACTACATAGCTTGGAAGGATTGCATGGAGGCATTATTGGAAGATAATGGCATTAAGGACTTCATTGATCAATATGTCCCTAACCCTACTGATGCTACTCAGGCTGTAGACTGGAAGAAGAACGTGGCTAGAGCTATGAGAATCATCCTAGAGGGAGTTTGAGATCACATAGTCTCGAGCCTCCATGGGAAGGAGACTCCATTTGCAAAGTGGAAAACATTGAAAGATTTATATCAGAATAGCAGTGATCAGAGGAAGTTGGCACTGAAGGAAAAGCTTCAAAAGATCAAGTGTGAGAAGGGCGATACGATCACTCCATTCCTGAACAAGCTCACCAATTGTAGAGATGAGCTTGCAAGCGTAGGGGTCACTGCCGCTGATGATGATATGGTGAGTCTAGCACTCCTTGGCCTTCCTAAGAGTTGGCATAGCTACCAGGACTCAGTGAATGGAAGGCATAAACTGCCAGATTGGGAACAACTATGGTCGGATTTGATGCAGGAGGAGATCTGATGGAACACTAGAGATGGAGCTTTTTCATCAAAGAATGATGATGAAGAGAACTTGGCTTTAGCATCTAAAGCTAAGAAAGGCAAAGGGAAGGCATCCCAATCCAAGTCTTCTCAAGGAGGGAAGAAGTTTGACAAGTTGAAGGTGATATGCTTTCATTGTCATGAGTTGTGTAACTATGCTACTAGTTGCCCAAAGAGGAAGAAGTCCAAGAAAGGTTCCTCCAAGGAATCTGATGGTGATGCTCTAGCTTCACAATTTGAAATGGATTTCTCACTTATTGCATGCATGGTTTCATCCAGAATGGGATGTGTTTGGTACTTGGAAAATGGAGCTTCTTTCTATATGTCAGGTGACAAGACTATTTTCAGCACTTTGGAGGAGAAGGATCTCTAAATACAGATCGAGATGGGCAATGACGGAAAGTACCGTGTCTCAGGTGAAGGTACGGTTGTGTTTCAGAGGGAGCATGGTTCTCCCCTCTCTCTTTCTAATGTTATGTATGTACCAGGGCTGAAAAAGAATCTTGTGTCCATTGCTTTGCTTGAGGAGAAAGGCTATGATGTAGTCTTTAGTTTGGGAAAGGTTTTCCTAAGGCATATAAGCACTGGATAGACCAAATAGATAGGGATTCCAATGAAGAATCTTTATGAGTTATAGGTAGAATATTGTGCTACTTTGAGTTCCAAAGCAGAGGTGATGCATGGCCAAGATATTGGAAAGTTATGGCATAGGAGACTGGGCCACTTGCATCATGGGGCCTTGAAGATCATGCGCCAAATTTCTACTGGATTACCCAAGTGGAAGTTGGAGCAAGTGAGCACATGCAAAGGTTGCACTTTGGGTAAGTATGCAAAATCTTCCTTTCATGATTGGTGTGGTAGAGCAAGAGAAATTCTGGAGCGAGTTCATTCAGATGTATGCAGGCCCTTCTCTACAGCCTCCATCGCAAAGCAAAGGTATTATGTTATTTTTGTTGATGATTTTTCTCGTAGATGTTGGATCTACTTCATGCAAAAGAAGGATCAAACCTTCTTGAAGTTTTGTGAGTTCAAAGCTTTGGCGGAGAAAGAATTAGGGATGAAAGTAAAGGCCTTTCAAAGTGATAACGGTGGAGAGTATATTTCCCAGCAGTTTAAGGACTTCTATTCTTCAGAAAGAATTAAATGGGAACTCATGGCACCTCATAACCCACAACAGAATGGGGTGGCAAAAAGGAAGAACAAATCTATTGTGGGCGCAGCTCAATCGATGTTTCATAATCAAGGCCTACCACTTCATTTATGGGCCGAGGCATGCAATACAGCAGTATATCTTCAAAACCGAAGTCCTCATAATATTTTGGGGATGAAGACACCTACAGAGGCTTTTTCGGGGAAGAGACTAGATGTTAGTCACTTCCACATCTTTGGATCACCAGTCTTCTGTCATGTCACCAAATATGCTCAGAAGAAGCTAGACCCAATAGCTGAGTTGGGAATACTTGTGGGGTACACGGATACACCTCACAACTATCGTGTGTTTATGCCTGTCAGTCAAAGGACTGTAGTGTGCAAGGATCTGAAGTTTGATGAGCAGCGAGCCATGAGAGTATCACTTAAGAGGGAGCTCAAGTTTCCTGGTGATAATGAGGAACTATTAGTTCCTAAGGAGGAGGAGCCTCCTGATGATGCAGATCACCCGCATGTAGATATTCCAGTAGTGGAGATCACCACTGTTGGAGAATCTTCCAGAGAGGGGCCGAAATGCTCACGGGAAGCTAATAGATTGATGCAGGATGCGAAAGAGAATGTGGGGTAGCCATCCTCTCAGCGCAGACAAAGGAGATCTCCCGATAGATACACTGGCTACATGGCCCTGGTTGGGGAGTGTGTAGCGATCGAGCCTTCTTCTTTTGAGGAGGCAGTGCAGTAGCCAGTTTGGGTGGATGTGATGGTAGAGGAGTATGATTCTATTATGCAGAACAATGTATGGGATGTTGTTCCTAGACCGGGGGACAAGTCAGTGGTTACTTTCCGATGGCTTTACAAGGTAAAGCAGGCAGCTGATGGTAGTATTGAGAAACATAAGGCAAGGTTTGTTGCCCATGGTTTCTCACAGGTTGAGGGGATTGACTATGATGAGACATTTGCTCCTATTTCAAAGTACTCATCGAGTAGATCGATTCTAGCACTATCAGCACAGATGGTTTGGCAGATCCATCAGATGGATGTGAAGACAACATTCCTCAATGGGGAGATTGAGGAAGAGGTATACATAGAGCAGCCAGAGGGGTTTGAGACCTTCGATCGTGAGTCACATGTGTGTCAACTCAAGCGAGCATTGTATGGGCTGAAGCAAGCACCCCGTGCTTGGTATACCAGGATCGACAACTATTTCACGAGGTTGGGCTTCACCAAGAGTGAAGCAGATGCGAACCTCTACCACATCATTATAGATCGTAAGCTATTAATTATTGTGCTTTATGTCGATGATCTAATTTTGATAGGTGATGATTAGAGTATCAAGTCTTGCAAGAAGGATCATGCAAGAGAGTTCGAGATGAAGGACATGGGCCTCATGCACTACTTTCTAGGCATGGAGGTGTGGTAGAGAGATGGGGAAGTATTTGTGTCTCAAGGCAAGTATGCCAATGAGATACTCAGGTGCTTCCACATGGATATGTGCAAGACCATGGAGACTCCTCTAGCAGGTTATTGGAGGAAGGAGGATGCTACTTCAGGTGAGGTAGTAGCTACTATTGTTTATAGGCAGCTTGTGGGTTCACTCATGTATTTGGTGAACACACGACCGGATTTGTGCTTTGCAGTGAACCAGTTGAGTCAAGCTATGGTTCAGCCAACCAAGTTATTTTGGAAGGCGGCAAAGCATGTGCTGAGATATCTCAAAGGCACTACACAGTATGGATTATGGTATAGGCAGATGATGAATTCCAACGATATAACTTCCCACTTAAACTCAGGTATATCATGGTGTTACAATAATTTAAAATGTCATTCTTCATCTCGTTTTAAAAGAATAGTGGTTCTAGGTCCACACTCATCTTCTTCACACTAGGGTGTTCCATGTGTATTGCTCGATGATCTTCGCTCAAGATCACGTGGCACAATTCTTCATTTGATGGCATGTATTTCCTTCCATGGAATCATAGTATCCCATCACTATCTAAAGAGTACCCCTCAAATTTTGGGATCGTCATTTCATCCTCCCTTAAACTCTAGCTAACCTACATGTACCATGTATCCTCATTTTGTAAATTAAGAAACTCCTCCCTCATATTTGTCTTTAAAGGAATCACCAAAAATAATAGAGGCCTCCTACCTAAAGCATCTGCCACCCTATTTAGTTTTACCTTTATGAAGTAATATCAAAATCATATTCATTTATTAACTCTAACTAGCTTCTTTGTCTAACATTTAAATGGTCTCAAGTGAATATGTATCATAGTCTACAATGATTAGTCTTAAGTTTAAACCTCCTCCCTATTAGGTAGTGTCTCCAAATATATAGGTTGTATACACTAAATTCCATTTCTAGATCATGTGTTGCATAGTTCTCCTCATGGGTTCTAATATTTCTTTATGCATATGCTATTAATATTCCATCTTACATCATTACACAACCAATTCCTTCCTTGGAGGGGTTTATGCAAACCAAAATTCTTGCTCCATATACGGTATGTTTAGAATCGGTGAAATTTTAACAACACTTTTAACCTCTTGAATTCCTATTCACATTTTTTGGTTCAAACAAACATCTTATTATTTCTTTAGAGATCAGTGATAAGGGTTGCTATATTTGAAAACATTTTGAAAAAATTGTGATAACACCCGTCCATGCCCATAAAACTATGTATTTCGTGAACATTAGTCATTGTCGGCCACTCCATGATGGCCTTGATATTCGTCAGGTCTACTCTGATACTTTCCCCAAAGAAACTTTGTCTGAGATAATGGACCTTAGATTGATAAAATGAACACTTTGATAGCTTTCCATATAGTTGGTGCTCTCTCAAACACTGTAAAACTTGTCTTAAGTTCTCAATTATGCTCCTTTGGGGTCCTTGCGTAGATCAATATTTAATCGATAAAAACATGTACAAACTTATCTAGATATTCCCAAAATATCTCATTCACCAAAATCATAAAAAAAAACCAAGGCATTTGTTAGTCCAAAGGGTAATACTACAAAATCAAAATGCCCAAATATTGTCTTCAAGGTTGTTTTTGGGATATCTTCCTCCTTGATTCTTAACTGATGATGTCATAATCTCAAATCTATCTTTCAAAACACAGTTGTTCCCCCTCATTTGGTCAAACAAGTAATCTATCCTCAATAGAGGATATTGACTTTTGATCGTCACCTTATTCAGTTGACAATAGTCAATGCATAGTTGTTAAGACCCATCCTTCTTTTTAACAAAAAATACAAGGGCTCCCCATGGATATATGTTGGATCATGTAAATCCCAAGTCCAATAATTCTTTTAACTAGATTTGCAACTCTTTTAGTTTTGGAGTTGACATACAATATGGTTCCCTTGCAATATGATTTGTGCCCAATTTAAGATTGATGGTGAAATCAATTTCCCTTTATGGAGGTAACCCAAGAAATTCTTCAGGGAATACATCCCTAAATTAAGAAAGAATTGGATGTTGAACCGTGAACAAATGACATCCCATTTGTCTACATTTCATCCATTGCATCCATGAGATGAACCTTAGGGACACCCATTGATTCCTTCCCATCAACAATTTTCTCTTACATTCATCATTGTTTGCAAGAAAATTCCCTAGGGCTAAGGTTGACAGCCCCAACAGAGCAAACCATAAAATTCAAAAAACTAAATAAATAAATCATGCATACAATGAAAATTGACAAGGTGGGTTTAGAGTGCATACCCATAGGTCCTATGTTTGATGATGTTCCCATGGGGTCCAAATTCTACCTTCTCCTCTTGAATTTGCAGACCTGCAAGATGAATAAGAAACTAGATGTGGATCACAACATTCAAAGCATATATGCATATAATCAAATCATTCCATAAATGTGTACATCATAAATTCATAACCATAATAAATAGGTAATGCATATTGGAATGGAATATGAGTCTCTTTATTGAAATAACATAAACAATAGGTAGTTAAGATATAACCTATTCCAAATCGTTGGCACTAAAGGAGCCTTCCTCCAGATCCCTCTTAGTCGAGCCAATAAGAACCTCCTCTCCAACAGTAGCATTGAGATGTGAGATAAAGGGGCTCAACATCTATGCAAGGAAACTAGGGTTTCTTGGAGACAGGGGAGTGCATAGAGAATAGGATAATGTAGACCTGATCTAGGGGAAATTTGGTAGAGTAAGGATGTCAATAATTAGGATGCCTCTTAGGCAAACCCATAGGGTGTATTTATACCACAAAAAACTAGTTAAGTTGGTTAGGCCACGAGCTCTTATAGGTGGTTTTTCAGTCTAACCTTTAAACCCCACCTAAAAAATAGCTTAATTATATATTTTTTCAATTTTAAAAAGTTGTATACAAGAATATTTCAGAGGAACTGCATACATACGCATTTATATAGTGGGCAAAGTCTAATATAGTTTTTAAAAAAATATTTTTGAGATAAAAGGTAGGTGTGCAAGGGAAAAGAGATCAGACTAGACCAATCATGAGCATCTAGCAAAAGAAAGTGGAAAAATATGTTATAACATATGCCCCCTAATGTATGAGGTCATAAGGGGGTCTAATGGCTAGAATACATTTAAGTACACAATGGAGGAGTCATCAAAAGAACATAAGAGGATATCACCATATGCAAGCACCATTAATACCTGTAAAAGGAGTCTGAAAGAAAACTCATATTCTAGGTGGGCATACCCATGCTTAAAGGAAGGAAATCATGGCCATCAATAAAGTATAGTGTGGATCCATGATGAATTATATAGAAGTATGATAATGATCATGAGAATACATAGTGGATCAACATATCATAGTCATGAACTGAACATAGTGAAGCTATGTCTCAGTAACAAATTGGAGGATACTTGTAACACCTCCTCCCACATTTACCCACTTTTACTAGCATTCCAGGGTAAACATGAGCTTAGGGATACCATGAAATGACCCGACCTCCAAGGTTCAGTTAAGGAAGTGGGGCCTACAAACTAAAAATTTTTTGACATCCTACAAGGACTGCAAGACACTCAAGGGAAAGAACCACCCAAGGTGGCTAAACCTTGAGTTGAGGCTCTTTTTCACTACCATGGACCCATAACTGCACCCACAACAAGGTATGAATGCAGTTATAGGCCTCCAACAATATGCACAACATTGCATCCATACGGTTGTAGTCCAATTCCTCCAGTTCTGAGCATGCGGTCCCATGAACAGTGTCACCTTTTCAGGCTTGACTCTAGACCACTGCCCAGAATTTCCTAAGACCTTATAGGATCATGAATGACATGACGAAAAAATGCATTCAATAAAACTTGAAGCAAAACTTGACCTAACTAGGCGTAACCATGACATCCATTTAGTCAAAAATATTGTGAACATATAAGCTATAGGCCATGAATGCATATTTGATCATAGGAGTTTGAAACTTATATGAGAATCACCAAGAAGGACTAATTCCCTCTCATAATAGCTATAATAATACTTTTTAGCCCATTCATTCATTAACCATCAAATACTTATCAAATCTCGAACAAGACATAGCTAGAGAAAATTACCAATCCATGCTTATAACCAACATATAACTAGATTATTAACCATGACGGAACAAGCATTAAATCATAATAATAATAAGTTTAATTTCTCATCAATTAGAATAGGAAAAATAAATCTTATTAACTTATGCAAAAGCCAACCAAGTCAGGGACTTACACATACCACCCGACCATAGATTAGGTTGAACCAAATCTTTCTTTTATCCAATCATCCCCATGCCATATTCCAAGCATGAAAGTGGGATCTCAAGATATAAACAACTAGGGCTTCCTAGAGATTAAACCACCTCCACCCTCAAGCTACCACAATCCTGCCAAAACCGGTCAAGGGATCTCTAAGCCCAAAACAAGATTGGATGGCTCAAAATTTCTTCACCAATACCTTGAGGAATTTCCCTGTCACAACCTACCTGTCTAGGGCTTCCTAGAGATTAAACCACATCCACCCCCAACCCTTGGCAATTTTCTTGAGACCACCTCACCCAATTCCAAAACCTTCTAGAAATCCAAAGCTCAACCAAGTAAAAGAACCCCATCACACCATGGTTATCCAAAAATGGTAAGGCAAGGCTAAAACCACTGTCACACCTGGAAAACCCATGCCAATGACAAAAAAATAACCAAATACACAATTTCATGTACCACGCATTCAAAAAATAGCTAGGAATCACACATGCAACCTATTACCTGCAAGTCTTCCTACTAAAGTTGCCTGATCCAACCTTCCTTGCTTTCCTTTCCCTCCCTTATCCTTCCTTTGCTTTCCTTGTCCTCCACTTGCTTTCTTTCTTTCTTCTCTTGCTTCTTTTCTCATCTCTAAAGCAAACTCCAAAACCAAACTGACAAAAGGTCATGAACTCATCTTCAGAAGCCTTTTTATTATTGAGGCCTCTATTTTCTTCAATTTCCGCTATTTTTCCTTAAATTTTCCTCTCATGCAAATATGTGACCCTTCATCTCCATTTTCTCCTATTTTCCTTTATTTTCATAAATAAATGCTAATTAATGGCTCTTTGGCTTTTCCAATTTCCTTAGCCGCAATAAACTGAAAGTGACACCCACTAGGATGTTTTCCCCAAAATTCATCTCAGAATACGTGTCCCATGACCTTGGTATTATTTTTCTTTTATTAACTTTATTACATGAACTTTTAACTTAGGGTTGTTACAATCCCCTCCCCCTTATGGGAACATTGTCGTCGTTGTTTTATGACACCTATGACTATTGGCTTAGGGGGTCTTGACCCAGGTTCAAAGTTAGTTGCGGCAAACAAATCCCTACACTACTATCCCTTTCGGGATTAATCTACAGTGTGCGGACTAAAGTCTCACTCAAATCAGTAGGGGGGATGCTGGAACCAAGTTTCCGCACCCAGAGATTAGTGTGATGTCCTTTTGGCGACCTATATCTACCTTCGCGCAGACCTCTATGCTCTTGCAGCCTATTGTTGTAACTTCCTTCAATCAACCTCTAGACCTCCGTGAAGGTCTACAGTTGGCTTTTGCGGACCTTGAATAGGTCAATTAGCTACTTACACGCACTTTATATTACCCTTAGATCAGTAGTTACTCGGAATTACCTAAGTGTGTGATAACTTTAACAGAAAGCGTTATGATATTCGCATAATCACTTAACATTAATTGTGTTCAGATAACAATACAGATTAAGTAAAGTCGCACATCAATACATCATTATTTTATAAAATCATCATTCATGATAGCATATAATGCATTCATACATAATAGAAGTAAAGGGACTAAACACAAAAATTCCTGTAACAATATTCTTTATTGATATTCAACCAAGGTTTACAGACTCAAAACTTCCCTACGTACTTAGCTGCAGGGGTCCGTGCACTCAGCTACAGACACTACTCTAAGCCTCTGCGCACTCAGCTGCAGAGCCTTTCCCTCCTCTAAGACTTCTACCTCTGTGCTAGAATTCTTCACTCATACCCATAGACTTCTTCTTACTTGCCTTAGACTCTCTAAGACACACCTATTTATACAATCCCATGGTCCGCAGACCATGGGTAGATCTTCAAAATCCAACTCAAGTTACATAAAAGAAGGGTAAAACCCTTTTTGACTCTTAACTAGCTACGTGCTCTATGACCACAATTTGCAGAGACTTTACATCTTTTTACATCAAAACTTGGGCTTTTGCCCCAAAACTAACCCAGGGGACCCCATCCCAATAGGCCCCCAACACAAAGATCGTGACTCGCCCTCGAGTCACTCAGCTGGCGCAGAGATATTGGTATGGAGATTGCGTAGCTCCACCTGCACCACTACTACTTCAACCACGCTCTTCGTGGCTGCCTGCTTCACCTATTCAACCAATTGTTTTGTGGTTGGTCCTTCACTATCCTACTTGATCTTTTGATGTGTAAGTTGCAAGTTTGCCAACTTTTCTTGTATATTGGTGTAGACTTGGTAGGCTTCTTCCAACAAAGGATCCAACTGCACCTTAAGGATTGCCTCTTTTTTTTGTGCTTCTTCCACTTGTGTAAGGAGTTGCTTCCCCTCTTGCAACTTGGTGAGGCACTGCGTTGTATCCACCGAGGGCGTCATCGCTCGCACTTCGTCCTACTGTTGCTAAAGCTCGCAGGTCTCTATTTTTAATCTCTATAGGTTGGGATCTTCCTACAGGGTCATCACTACTTCCATGGCCTGCTCAAACAACATTGTACAGGTCACAACCACAGCATCCATAGTGGTTATTAGATCCTGAACAGCAGCTTCGCATTGTTCCCTAACTTTTGGCAAGGTTGAAGGTTGTGACTTGAGCTCGAACTGAACTCGGGCCACCTTTTCCTTCGCATCGCAAACACCCGCTACAAGTTTCTTGATATTGGCCTCAAGCAGTGCCTCCTCAGGTATGTGCAACTCTGGCACTATCATGCAAGCCTCTACGACCGTGGTCTCCAGTTGGGTGCTCTGCGCCTGGATTGTCTCTTTTTCTTTTAGGGCCTCTGTCTTTTCGGTCAACATTTGCTCATTTTTCACCCGATATTCACTTATTAGGCTGAGAGCACGCTGCTCCCATGCTCGTAACTCTGCTGTCACACCTGTCTACAGTGTGTGAAGATATTTGTTGGGGAGTGCTGCGAGAATGAGGCCAATGTTCTTTAGAGTACTCACGATGACCTTGTCATCAGCCGATTCCACTCTCAAGGACCCTTCTGGTAGTGTGACTGCTCGGAGATCCACTGCCCTGACCATCTTGGCAACCTAACTGGCCCCTGGTGCCAGACTCGTCTGTGTGGCACTCACCAGCCCCGTGCCCACCTGGATCTTGCTGGTCTAGATCTGCAGTTTGCGTAGATCCTTCTGAAGAGTGCTTAGCGACTGCATGTGCTTTTTTTTGAACTAATGCAATAGTTCTGCTATGGTGTCGCACACTTTATCTCTGATCTCGTCAAGACCTCCTTTTATGAGCATAATGGGATTGAGTGGTGGCTTCATCACTTTTGACTTCTTCCGGGGCCCCTCCTTATGTTTTTCCCTGTACCTCTTCACCCAGAATGGGGTTCTCTGTCCTTCATCTCCACCACTACCTTGCTCTAACTTTTCTTCTTCCTTGGTCTGGGGAGAAGGGAATTTACCTCTTCGCTTAGAGTCACGTTGTTCCTGTTCATCCTGCTACTTTGCAGCTCACTCCTTTTCCAGTCGGGCCTTCTCCTCAGCCTCCTTCCTTCGCTTCTCGGCCAACTACTTGACCGCCTTCTCTGTTGCCTCCTTATTCTTCTCCGCGGAACTCTCCACACCTTTGCTGGTACCCACGGCCTTATCAGACGAAGAGTTCCAATCTGTCAGCCAACGCTTGATGACTTCCTTGATGGCATCATCTGTGGAAAGATAGGACAGATGAAACCACTTCTGTTGTGGATCCTTTTGTGCCCTGATATACACACGGTGAAAATATTCCTTGAAGTCCGCGTACTCTAAAAACTGATCAAACACAATTGGAGACAACCATGGCTATTGGTTGATGGCCATGAAAATTCTTGCCTCCATCAAAACCCAGAATTGTTTTATCTTCGTGACCCACGCGGAGTCCTTCATGGACCACAAGGAGGCAAATTGGCAGCCACCGGTAATCCTTTCTCCAAGGGAGGAAACTGACTATCCTCCGGCAGCTCCCAAGCGATTAGCATAATGGAGAGAAACAACCACGCATAGTGGAAGGTCTTGCTCTCGTCTTGAGCCTTTTGAAGGTTCGCAAGGAACTCGTTGCAGAGGTAGCACGACCAATTAAACTAGATTCCCTCCGCGCACTGTGCATCTAATGAGATTACGGGCTCCGGAACCTCGTCCGCACGGAATTTCCTCATGAATTTACCAGCTAAGATCTGCGTGGCTATTTCTACTGTGGGGTCATTGATGGACGTGATGGAGTACCCACGCGTCTTCTTGACTAGGTCAAATTTCTTCTTCAACTTTTCTGCCAAGTTGTGCTCGCTGGTATTTCCGCCAAACTCCTTGGCTGAATTCAAGCCTGAACGTGGTAGGAGCGTGATCTAATGGATCATCATGTCTATGGTGGGGATAGGCGTGCTCATCCATAAACACCCATGATGTACCAGAGTCAACGGTTTCTTTATACAAGTGATATTGATGTTGGAGTGGTGATAGTGGGGCACCCACAGTAGGTTCAACAACCCTGATTGATTTACTCCACAAATCCACTCCACTGGCTCCAATGTAGTGACACCAGATTCTTTATAATATACCCACTTCATGTAGTTCTCCATCGCAAGGTGGGGGAACCTCTCATGGTCCGCCAAATCCCAGTCTTCCATTTTTAAATGGGGAATCCACACCAATCACGAGCCTTCAAAGGTGATGCTTTCTGGTAGCAGGGGCATATTAATGAGGAATTTTGCCACATCTAGGTCCTTAGTGACCTTCACCTTTCCCTTGCATGGAGGGATATAATCTAGCAACTTGGAGATGGGCTCCATGCCCTCAACATCTATATCCTTTGCACCCTCTTCGGCCTCAAAATCTATATCCTTTTCCTTATCCTTTGTTAGCATCTTATCTTTCTTCTGGGCCTGGGTAGCAAAGTGCTTTCTCAGTGGCTCGTGCACTGGCATCAACCGCTTCTGCTTATATTTCTTCAACTTGGGGTTCTGAAACGCTTGTGTAGGCTTTGGCCTAGGCAACCTCGACGACATAGGCACAGGAGCAGAAGCCTCCATGCTTAGAACTTTTGGAGCTGCTTCTTCGGAGGCAACAGTTCCTCCGGTGCTTGCAGTGTCACCTGGTCTGGTCAAAATTTTGAGAATAAATTGTTGGGTATCCTTAGGTAAAGTATCAAACATAGAGCTTGTGACCAAGTCTGCGAAAAATTGAGGATTCATAAATGATGGACTACACAGCCCAAAAATTCTAAGGATGCAAAGTGTTCTCTGTTGGACAGCGATGCGTAATTTATAGGCGAATTTGAATTCAAATCCGACCGTTCCCCTCAAAATCCGTCCATAAATTCCAATTTGGTGGCAGATCTTCAAATATTTCAGCCTTAAATGCTACCCCCCCCCACTCCTCTTAACTGTCTCCTGGCTGTCAAATCATGAACAGTGACTATAACGGTCATTTTCTAGCTGTGCTGCATGGTATCTCCCCTCATAGCGCAACTCCCTTTGCGCACCTTCTGATACTGTGACATCACCCTTTTTCACGCAACCCCTCTGTCACGTAGTTCCACCAACTAGGCAGTGTATTTTATAGTCCCGCACTCCCTTGCAGCTACCTGGAGAACTAAGACTGTCCTGTTGTCATGTAGTCATTAAGCCGGATCCCCTGTGTATGGCTTCAACTGGCTTCCATTTACCCTTCCCGGAAATGGTTCTCCATTCAAATTTGCGAGTTGAACTGCACCACCATTTATAATTTCTTTGATGACATATGGCCCCAGCCAGTGCATCTGAAACTTTCCTGGAAACTTAGCAAACTTGCTATCATATAATAAAACCAATTCATTTACCTTGAAGGTGCACAGTTTGATGTGTGATCATGCCAATCTTTTTCGCGTTCCTTCTGAACCTATTGATGGAATCCATCCAAAAACCTATCTTCTTCAAGCTCCATTAGTTGCGTGAACCATTATACTAAGGCTATGTAGTCCACCATTCCTCTGAAATCCGTTATGCATAGACTAGGCATGATATATTCCATAGGCATTACAGTGTCTACACCATAAACCAATTGAAAGGCGTCTCGTCGGTTAGCTTTTTGCATGTAGTCCTGTATGCCCATAATACCACTAGTACGTGCATGTCCCAATCATTCCGCTGCGAATTACAAAAAAATTTCAACGCATTTTCCAATATCTTATTGAAAGCCTCAACTGTTCCATTGGCCTGAGGATGATATGGTGTAATTTTTTTATGGTAAACCTGGAACTCTTATGTCACCGTGTTGATCATTTCATTGATAAAATGTGTACCGTGGTCACTCATTAATACCTTCGGGCAACCGAACCTGTTCAACAAATATTCAAACAAAAGCTTTGTTTTTGTTGCCCTTGTATAGTCCTTCACAGGTTATGCCTCTGCCCATCTGGTCAGATATTCAATCGCGGTGATGATATATTGTGCACCTATTTTCTTGCCTATGGGCTGAATCATTCCTACAAAATCAATTTCCCATTTCTCAAATTGTTGTATTGACACCTGCAGATTCAGAGGCAGCTCATCCCTCCATGACGGTCTACCCATTCTTTGGCATGCATCGCATGCCCTACAATATGTTTTAGAATATTTATGTAGCATTGGCCACCATAACCTAGCACGCAAAAACTTTTGTGTTGTTTCTTTTCCTGCATAATTCCCTCTTGCAACTCCTCCATGAGCCTTCGCAAGGATGTTGTTTCTTTTGAAATCGAGCACATACCGTCGAGTATCTCGTTCGATTCTATACAAATGTATGATAATTGCTGAGAAATCAACTGCACATACTACTAATTCTTTCTTCTGTTGACTGGTGTAGCCTTTTGGAGCTATCCTTGTGGTTAAAAAATGGATAATATCTGCAAAGTGGTTGTCCGCTACACACACCGCAAAGGGTTGTGCATCGGGCAACCCTTCCTCCAAATGTGTAGCCTCCTCTCCTGTCTCAATGTACGACAGATGGTCAGGTCTTGCATTCAACCTTCTTGGTTTCACAATTACCTCAAAATTATATTCTTGGAATAACAACTACAATCTGCCTATTTCCCCCCCAACACAGGCTTACTGACTAGATAATTCAATGCAGAATGGTCTGTGTACAACTTGAAATGTACGTCCAATAGATAGTGTCTGAATTTTTGGAGCATGTACACCATAGCCAATCCTTCATGCTCTATTTTCGAATAATTCTTTTAAGCTTTTGACAACTTTCTACTCGCAAATGTTATAGGATGATCCATGTTCCCTTCACTAGCATGTGTCGGTATTGCTCCCAACACAATACACGAGGCATCAACATGCACATGGAATTCCTTCTTCCAATCTAGGAAGACCAATATCGATGCGGTGACCATTTTTTCCTTCAAGACATCTAGACTGCGCTGACATTCTTCATCCCAACAGAATGTAGCGTCCTTCTTTAGCAACTTCTCCATGGGCGCGGTAATCTGAGCATAAGCCTTGATGAACTTCTGATAATATCCAGTATGGCCCAGTGTTACGCGTAGCTATTTGACACTCCTTGGGGCTTCCAAATTGATTATTACTGTGATCTTGGCAAGGTCCACCATGAGTCCTTTCTTGCATACCACATGACCCAGCAAAATCCCAAAGGGGACACAAAACAAGCACTTCTTCAGGTTCAACACGATCTAATACCTTCAGCACGTATCCAACATTAAGCGCAGACTGGCTACATGGTGCTTTACTAGCCCAAACACTGTCCAATCATCAAAATATACCTCCAATAATTTGTGAATAAATTCTTTGAACGTCGCGATGACTATGCGAGAGAATATCGCCGGCGCATTCTTGAGTCTGAAGGGCATCATTATGTGCTGAAAACACCCCCATTCCATCGCGAAGGTTGTTTTACTCCTGTCTTCTAGTGCGATCTTGATCTGATGGTATCCAGAGAACCCATCAGTAAATGAGTAGGCTTCTTGTCCTCCCACATTGTCCAGTACCTCATCAGTAAACGATGTCGGGAAAGGATCATGAACGTAGGCATCGTTAAGCTTTCTTAGATCTACACAAATCATTATTTCTCCCTTCTACTTCTTTTCCTGAACTACCATTGGGCTCACCCAATCAGATTCCTCCACTGGTTCAATAATACCCACCTCAAGCATCTTGTCCAACTCCAAGTGGACCTTTTCCTTGTATTTGGGATTAAGGCGATATGGCCTCTGCTTAATAGGCTTCGCGTCCAGTTTCAGAGTTATTTTCATCACTCCCAAATCGCCTATGATGCCTTTCAAGTCCGAAAATTTTGTAGGAAAAAGATCCTGGTACTCACAGAGTAACTCAACAACTTTATCCATTATGGCATCATCCCAATAATCTCCGATCTTCGCGAATTTAGGCTCTTCTTTAGTACCAACGTTTACCTACCTAATCTTCAGCGGTGCGGTGATATCTAGGTTCTCTAACTGCGTACTTTCAACCTCATGGTGGCCTTCCACTTCTAGGATATTTATATTCCTTGGATCCTCGTCCTCTGCTTCAGCAGTCATATTATAGCATTCTAGCACATGGTGCAGCTGGGTGCTCCAATCTGATCGAACCAATTCCAAAGGATCCTGTGGGATTCGAAAGATCAATGCCTTAACCTCCTGTAGCACATCATCAATGATTTCGAACCCTTCAAAGATGAATTTCCTCACGAACCCTTCTCTTAAGACATCCCACACCATACTACCGTGGTGGAGCTCCGTTTCCAAATACCAATTCATAGGGATTATGTCCGGAGTGTGACAGAATAAATGCACCCATTCTAGTTGCGACTCTGTTCCATATACCTTAGTCCATGTGGCCAAATGATTGCACAGATCATTCCTTTCATCATAATTCTCAGTTACCCGTACTTTAGGATGACCAAATTCCATTCTCATCATCCTTTTGTAATCGCACCACTCATCAAAGTTACCTTTGTGCGTACCCTACCACCGAGTGGGCATAGCGCGCAGTGCCCAGTCCAACGCCTAAAAGTAGTAATCCTCTAGAACTTCATTTCAAAATCATCCAAAAATATATCTATGTGAGTTAAACCATCGTAATAAGGTAAATTTCTTACCTCCAACAACACACAGCACATCAATTTAGTCTATATTGCAACGCAGTGTGGATACTTCGTGCAACCTATTTTGCCAATGTTCCAACTCTTCATCTGAATCTGAGGTACAAGAACTTTCGTGGTCCCATGCAATTCATCCATCAACTGTCAGATTAACCCAGTCTTGGTCTCACGTTGTTATTTTATAGATCTGATCCAAATCATCATCACTTTCCTCATAGTCATGGATCAGTTCAGTATAACGTGGTCCTTCTGTAGGGTCTAATGGTACTACAACGTGGAGCAATTTCCTTTCAAACGACATTGTCCACTTCTTCAAATTGATGACCCCATTCATGTCAATAGCCCAATCAATTCCCAGGAGTGCGGGGTATGGATTTCTATCATCAACAATCTCTATTACTTCAAAATCATCCAGCACGCTTGCACCTTCTATATCTACGGTAACTCCCTGCAATCGTCCCATAGGGATAATCTTTTGTTGGTTTGCCATCCTCAGTTGAATTGGATACCGCTGCAATGCAGGTCTCCCCATTCTCTCCCAGGTTTGTTTCGGCAATATTTTCGTGTTGTACCCCAAATCCAAAATAACCTGGTCCATCTCATAGTCTCCTATTTGTGTGGTAAGCCTCATCTCGCGCCCTGTTCTTGCCTTATGCTTACCGATCTTTCTAACTACGCGGGGTCCATCAGAAGTATTATCCTTACCAACACATTTTTTTATCAACTCCTGTAGCCCTTTCACAACCTTGCTATCACACAGTAGTTTCATACAAGTCTCCAAGAAGGTGGTAAGCATAGAGGGGTCAACCTCTGCAGGCAGTTTGTCCTGACTTCTTGAGGTAGAGGCCTTAGCGAAGCTTTTCTTCACTTCCATGAACGTTTCCTTCGCACGCTCTAGATCAAACCCAACCTCCTTTTCTGGAGCCTTGTAGACCCATCCACCTTCTTCAGGTTTCTTTCCCTTATCGTCACTAGTCGCAATCCCGCTTCGCAGTACGATATTCACATTCGGGTCCTCTTCGCGAGGCTGAGCCCTCATCACCTGTAAGTTCTAGGTAGGATGTTGAGATTTTTCCTTCTTCTCCTGCATTTTAGCCATCAACACAAGACATTCTTCGATTGTGTGGTCAAACTGAGTGCAGTATTGACATGACGGGCATGTCTAATTCGTACACTCCTACACGTAGTGTCCTAGCGTTTCGCAATTGTAACAAATGACCTGCCCCCAACCCCTACTAGGTCCTCCTCCTCCTCGGCCTTGTCCGCACCCCTGATATCCTCCACACGTTCCCCCAGCGCCCTAATACAGAGGTTAATTTTCTACTTGCATTTGATACATAGGCATCCTCTCCATCATTAATTAATAGCTTCGATAGTGGCACTCCGATTTTTAGAAATCGCAGAACAATTGTTGTGGTATCTGTACAAACTTTTGCAGCAAATGACAATTGTTTTTTACATTTTTTCTGGCTAATTGACAAATAACGCACCATTGTGCAGGCCTCGCACTTGGTCTTGTTTTTGCTTCCTGCCTTAGGGGCATAGGCCCCCCTCCTGTGATGTAATTCGCGAAGACAGGGCAATGATCTTTATCATGCCCCTGGTTTTTACACTTGAGACACCAAACTTCGTTGTGCACCTCTAGCCAAGCCTCTTTTTACTTTTTCAAGCTTTACAACTCTAAGCAGAGGTTCTGCAACTCTACATGAATCTGTTGAACTCCCAAAGAAGTGTCCTAGATAGGTGTCTCATGCAATCTCATCACAATTTCTAGGGCTTCCACCTGAGTTCCCATATTTTGTTGTGATAAAGAAATCCTCAAGTGAGGCAGGAGCGCAGCTATAAACCAATTGTGGTGCTAGCTATCTGTGAGATTCATATTAGCTTTGCGGATCCCGCACTTCAATCTTTGATATAGCTCCCATGGCATTTCACCAGGCCTCATCATGATTTCCTTAAATCCAATTAGACTGTGAGGCAGATTTAGGCTCACCAAATTCCTTATTCAAAGCGATCTGAGTATTTGCCAACAACGCCAACAAATTATCAATGCAATACTTAATATACCATGTCAGCACGCGGTCCTGCAGAGCAGTGACTAACTGCATCTTCTTTATATTATCATCTATAATTTGTTGTGTTGTCCACATAGCCTTCGCAACAAACCAAAACTGATTCATATCCTCACTTCCTAAGCCTTTGAAAACTGGAAACTTCATCGTATTCGACATGTTGACCAACGGCGGAGGTGGTGGCAATGTGGGTGAAGGTGTATGTTGTGGAGGTGAAGGTGGAGGTGTTATGGACGGATGGGGTATCTGCGGAAAAACCTGCCTTATCAACTGGAAAACACTTTGTGGTGAAGCCTATGTTGCTCTCTCATCGTCACTTGAAGGAGGTCCAATCAATGGACTATATTCAGGACCCGTTTTTCCTTGATTTCTAAAGCTTCGTCCACTTCACATAGATCCAAATATCAAGGTAATGGCATAACCCGCTTTCTACACAAGATCATCTTAATCCAAGTATTCAAAGATCTCAAATACTTCCTCATGATCCCTTGAAGAAGTGTCGCTCTGCTTTGTTGTAACTGACTGAGGTATAAACCACGAACTCTGTAACAAATCCTCTGATGACTCGATCAAGCTAGTGATCAACTGTGCACGTGATATTATCTTCAGAAGCTTCCAACCTCTGCACAAGCTCTGGGGTCCACACTATCGTACCATCAAGCCTCCACCTTCCTTAGTCATTTGCCAATTTAGCAATCCACTCATATAGTTCGATCGAGAAGGTGCAGAAGAATATTTCATGTATTTCTGTGTATAAATATCTTTCCAACCACTGTTCTTTTGTCAGGCGCAGATTCTTGTTTTCTTGTGTCACGAATTCGTGGATCTTTCTATCCAACCACTTCTCAATTTCCTTCTTGGTCAGATTCCAGTGATGCGACATCACACATCTCTTTATGCAGATCCTGGTCCCGACAATGGAACCATTTGTTGGCTTAGGGGGTCCTGACCCAGGTTCAGAGTTAGTTGCACCAAACAAATCCCTACACTATTGGCCCTTTCATCATCAATCCACAGTGCACAGACTAAAGTCTCACACGAAGTAGTATGGGGGGGTGTTGGAACCAAGTTTTTGCACCTAGAGATCAGTGTGATGTCCTTTTGGTGACCTAGATCTGCCTTCGCGTAGACCTCTATGCTCCTACGGCCTATTGTTGTAACTTCCTTCAATCAGCCTCTAGACCTCCGTGAAGGTCTATGATTGATTTTGCGAACCTTGAATAGGTCAATTGGCTACTTACGTGCGCTTTAGATTACACTTAGATCAGTAGTTACTTGGAATTACCTAAGTGTGCGATAACTTTATTACAAAGCGTTATGATATTCGTGTAATTACTTAACATTAATTGCGTTCAGATAACAATACAGATTAAGTAAATTCGTGCATTAATACATCATTATTTTATAAAATCATCATTCATCACAACATATAGCGCATTTATACATAACAGAAGTAAAGGGACTAAACACAAAATTTCCTATAACAATCTTCTTTATTGATATTTAGCCAAGGTTTACAGACTCAAAACTTCCTTGCGCACTCAGCTGTAGGGGTCCGCGCACTCAGCTCCAGAGCCTTTCCCTCCTCTAAGACTTCTACCTCTACCCTAGACTTCTTATCTCGTACCCATAGACTTCTTCTTACTTGCCTTAGACTCTCTAAGACACACCTATTTATACAATCCCATGGTCCGCAGACCATGGGTAGATCTTCAAAAGCCGACTCCAGTTACATAAAAGAAGGGTAAAACCCTTTTGACTCTTAACTAGCTACGTTCTCCATGACCACAATTTGCGGAGACTTTACATATTTTTACATCAAAACTTGGCTTTTTCCCTAAAACTGACCCAGGGGACCCCATCCCAACAATGACCAACAAACCACTGAAAACAAATCATACTACCTATGGAGCGTTATAACTCAGCTCGATGCAGTATTTACAATAAACAATTGTTGAAAACCATGTACCAACGTGAAAATCATACCATTTACTAGAGCTTTATAACAAATCTCATTATGGTATTCACAATAAAAAACACATTTGATTCAACCAGCAAATATCCATACTGTTCATGGAGATTTATAAATCCAACTTGATATCATATTCACAATAAAATACACATATATACATATGAACATTTTCTCTAACCAGAAAATAAAAGGATACGATGCCTGCATCCCAAACAAGAGAATCCAAAGGCTCACACCTCCACCCTTAAAGTAATACCAGGATTCACCTCCTTCTCAGGAAGTCCAAAATCCACTGTCAAAGTCAAACCTGCATCCAATGTCCGCGCTAAGATCCTTGTGCTACATGTTCCCTCAGTGAACAATTACCAACTCATTGTTCTAGGGCACACTCCCAATGTGCATTTGATTTCATTTGGAAATGATAATGACCACAAAAAATCCATTCCTCGATTTTCCTTTCTCTCCTATGCAGTCCCTCGGGCAATCCAGTCACCCCTTTCTGTGCAATCACTCACCTTCCAGGTTCCCCGACATCCCCTTCTCGAACGATCCATCACTTGGAAAGGTTTCCTTGTATTGGAAGGTCCAAAAACTAAGGCATATCCCTGCCTCAACAACCATCATACCAGTCATAACATGCTCATGGGAACCAATGGAAATTATTGGGTACAAATTTCCCACAATGACCCTACTCCTGAATGCTTACTATCATGTTGTTGCCCATTCCATTTCTTTTTTTTGCTACTACTAATTCTTGCAGTCAATTTCAACCACACAAATCGGGTGTTTCCCTACTTTCCTATACCAAGCACATAATTGTCATTAAACTAAAAAGGACTTGTAATAAATTCAAATCATACCTCAATGGCAGCTGTCAATAAGGTACACTTTCAATTTTGTTTATTTCATGTTACAAGAAGTCCAACTAGCTCTTCAATAAAATCATCATGTATAAGCATTCAAATCCGATTAGCTCAAAATGCAACCATCATAAATCAGAATCATAGATCACATGAAACCATCATAAATTAGAATCATAAACTATGTGCATAGTTAAAAATTGAAATAAAATATTGATACTTATCTTTCAAATGGTTCTTTTTCTTTTTCCTTTGTTCTTTGTCCTTTTTGTACACACACTAAATTGGTTTCCAAACCTAGCAAACACCCAGTTCCTTCTCTTTTCTTTAACCACGTATACACATTGTTTGGTTTGAAAAACCCGGTAAGCACCCAGTCTCTTCTCTTCTATTTAACCATGTATACACACTGATTTGGTTTGCTAAACTTGGCAAGCACCTAGTGTCTTCTCTTCTCTTCAAATAAACAAGGGAATCTAGAGACTAAACTGCCTCCTCCCTCAATATCAACAAAAAGGGTATCCTGAGACTAAACCGCCTATACCATCAATAACAACAAGGGTATCACAAGACTAAACCACCTCTACTCTCAATATAACCAAGGGTATCCTGAGACTAAACTGCTTCAACCCTCAATAGAAACAAAAAGGGAATCCAAAGACTAAACCGCCTTAACCCTCAATAACAAAAACAAGGGCACAAACAATCCCATACCTTCATGTCCCATCACACTGTACAATGCATACACATACATAGTGTACAACAAAATACATACACCTACACCTAGTGCGCAACACGACACACACACCTACACTCGTGTACAACACAGCACATACACCTACACTTGGAGTACAACACAACACATACATATATCACAATAAAATGACTACATATTTCACATAACACATTACCATGTGTACACAACGCAACATGCATGACATGTACACAATACCACATGTATAACGTGTATACAGTACCACATGTACACGACACCACTTTCACAATGTATACACAACACCACATGTACAAAACACCACCTGCACAACGTGTACACCAGACCACTTGCACAACATGTACACAACATCATATGTACACATCACCACCTGCACAATGTGTACACGGCACCACATGTACAACATGTACATAACGCCACATGTACACAACAACACATGCACACAGCACCACATGGACAACATGTACACATCACTACCTACACAGCGTGTACACATCCCCACATTTACAACATGTACACAACACCACATGTACAACATGTACATAACGCCACATGTACACAACAACACATGCACACAGCAGCACATGGACAACATGTACACAACACCAAATGTACACAGCACCACATGTACATAACACCATATGTATAATGTGTACACCACACCACATGTACACAACACCGAATACACAACCCCATAATGCCTCCTCCCAAATTTACCCAGTTTAACCGACCTACCAGGGTAAACATGAGTTGATGGCTAATATGACATGACCTAACCTCCAAGCTCCAGTTAAGGAAGTGGGGCTTATAAACTGAAACTTTTCTGACATCCTACAAGGACTACAATACACTTACGTGCCAAAGAACCACCCTAGGTGGCAAAACCCTGAGCTGAGGCTCCTTTTCAATTCCATAAGCCTACAACAAGGCATGCATGTGATTATAGGCCTCCAACTGAATGCACAACACTACATCCATGTGGTTGTAGCCAATTTCCTCCAGTTCTAAGCATGTGGTCCCAAGATTAGTGCCACCTTTTCAGGTTTGCCTTCAAACCACTACCCAGAATTGCCTAAGACTTTCTAGGATCATAAATGACATGATGACAAATCCATTCAATCAAACTTAAATGAAAATTTGACCTAACCATGCCTAATCATGACAGCCATTTCATCAAACATATTATGAACATATAAGCTACAGGCCATGAATGCATATATGATCATAGGTGTTTGAAACTTATCTGAGAATCACCAAGAAGGAATAATGCACTCTCATAATAGTTGCAATAACACTTTTTATCCCATACATTCATTAACCATCAGATACTTATCAAATCTAAAAAAAGACATAGCTAGAGAAAATTACCAATCCATGCTTATAACCAACATATAACCATATTATTAACCATGACAGAACAACCATTAAATTATCATAATAACAAGTATAAGTGCTCATCAATTACAATAGGAAAATATATCTTATTAACTTATGTAAAAGCCAACCAAGTTAGGGACTTCCACGTACCACCTGAACATAGATTGGGTTGAACCAAATGTTTCTTTCAGCCAATCACTCCTATTCCATATTCCAAGCATGAATGTGAGATCTCAAGACATAAATAACTAGATCTTCGCAGAGATTAAACCACCTCCACCCTCAGGCTACCGTGATTCCACCAAAACCAATCAAGATATCTCTACGCCCAAAAGAAGCTTGGATGCCTCATAACTTCTTCACTAGTACCTGAGGAATTTTTCTATATCCACCCACCTATTTAGGGCTTCCTAGATATTAAACCACCTCCACCCCCAACCCTTTGGAATTTTCCTGAGATCACCTCAACCAGTTCCATAACCTTCTAGAAATCCAAAGCTCAACCAAGTAAAAGAACCCCATCACACCATTACTATTTGGAAATGGCAAGGCAAGGCTGAAACCATTGTAACACCCAAAAAATCCTGTGCCAATGACAACAAAAGAACCAAATGCACAAATGCATGTACCATGCATTCACAAACCAGCTATGAAATTACATATGCAACCTATTACCTACAATTCTTCCTATTGAAGTTTCTTGATGCAACCTTCCTTACTTTCCTTATCCTCCCTTTTCCTTCCTTTGATTTCCTTGTCCTCCCTTTGATTACTTCCTTTCTTTCTTCTCTTGTTTATTTTATCCTCTTTGAAGAAAAATGCAAAACCAAACTGAGAAAAGGCCACGAACTCATCCTCATAATCCTTTTAATTATTAAGGCCTCTATTTTCTTCAATTTCCTTTATTTTCCCTTCATTTTTCCTCTCATGCAAATAAATGACCCTTCATCTCCCTTTTCTCTTATTTTCATAAATAAACACCAATTAATTCCTCTTTGTCTTTGCCAATTTCCTTAGTCACAATAAATTGAAAGTGACACCTACTAGGATGTTTTCCCCAAAATTCAACTTGGAATACATGTCTCGTGACCTTAGTCTTATTTTTCCTTTATTAACTTTATTACTTGAAATTTTTACTTGGGGTTGTTATAATATTTGTACAAAGTATGATGTACAAAAAAAAACCCCTTCGAAGTACCAAATTCATATATAAAATAGTTGTATTGTACAAAACTTGTGTTGGGTAGCAGAGGCCCCGCGTAACGGTTTTGGGGCTTAAAGCCTAGAAGTTAGGGTAATAATATTGTAAATCTCTGAAATGCATGGAGCGTGAAATGTAATAGGTTGAGTTAAGAGGTTTTCCGCCCAAAAATAATATAGAATAATACGAAGTAAGTTGGCCTACCCATGGTCTGCGGACCATGGGAATGTATAAATAGAGCGAGGCTCTAAGGGTAGAAAGCAGTTTTTTTACTAGATCTGATGTGTTATGGGTTGGTGAAAGTAATCGATGTTTTGCATCTCTAAGTTTGAGTCAAGGGTGTTAGTGGGTAGATAGAAGCTCTACAGCTGTGTGCGCAGAGGCCTGATAGAGTCCGTAGTTGTGTGCGCGGACCCCTGCAACTATGTGCGCAGGGAAGAAAGAAGATTGCACTGAAACGAAGTTATTAATAAAGATAAGTTGGTTCTGAAACGTTGTGTTGATTTTGAGTTATTGCGAATCTGGTTATATTCTGGTTATATGAGTTTTAGCTTGTCTTTATGAATGATAATGATGCGCGCTGGGTAATATTGTTAAATATTTGCTTAAACGACCATAGGAAGTAAAGCAACTCTATAATAAATTCATTAACAAGAAAACGCACCTGTGCAGATCTACGCGGAAGCCCGACAACAATACAAGAGTGGAACGAAGCCACAGAACGGAGCGCGACCCCTCCAGACCACATCGAGACATCCCAAGGGTGTGAAAACCTATTCCATCACCCTCCCCTTCTACCTCGGGTGAGACCTCAATCCGCGCTCCATGGGTTGTTGCCAAAAGGGCCGGTAGCTGTGAGATTTGTTTGGCTAATAACTCTTCCAAACCTGGGTCAGGGCCCAATAAGCCAATAAATGGTTCCGTTGCCGAGAACGAGATCTGCCTGAGGGATGTTTGATGTCGGAAGTTTGGAACCCTACGAAAAATAAAGATTGATTGGATCAAAAGTAGTACGAGTTCGTAGGTGGCCTTAGCACACCTACGTGCAAACCAAAAGTTTATCATGGCGAACGTGATCAAGTTTATTGTATTCAAAGGAGTAGGAAGTGAAGATCCAGAATAGTTTTGGTTTGTAATAAGGGCAGTGTAACAAGTGCACAGAGTTATGGATGATAATATTAAAAAGGCTACCCTGGTAAGTGCACTACAAGATCGCGCGCTGACTTGGTATATTAAGCACTCTAGTGATCACCCCAATGTTGGAATAGCGGAGATCCAGGATGCGCTAAACAAGGAGTTTAGTCGGCCGAAATCGGAGAGGCAGTTGATCATAAGGTTCAGGGAGATCATGATGCTCCCAGGAGAAACCCCTTGGGATCTGGATTAGAGACTGAAGAGTACGATCCAAGAGGCTAACATGACACTAACGGATGTGCAGCACCACGTGTGGTTTGTGGCATCTTTAACGCCACACTTGAGGACAACACTATCACAGCAAAAGATCTCGACCCAGGCTGAAGCATTAGAAATAGCGATGAGGTTGCATGAGACACCAATACAAGATCCTGGGTTGGGAGTTCAACAGATCCACACAAAAATACAAAATCTCTGCTTGGAAATGCAGATTTTGAAGCAGAAGAAGGCACCCAGGCCAAAAGTGCGCGAGAAGGTGTGGTGTGTAAAATGTAAAGGCCAGGGCCACGATAAGGATCATTGTCTGATATTCACAAAGTATTTAACAACGAGGGGACCAATGCAGTTGCGACCAGAGGCACGGGTGGGGCCAAGCACGACACCCTCGCTCTGGTGCGCAATCTGTCAGGTGGGAGGAAAGCACAACACGGACAACTGTCACCTACTGCAAAAGTTTACCCAAACCCCCCAGCAGCTATTTTGTAATTTTTGTAGATCGGTGGGCCATGATGAACGAGACTACCGTAGTTATGAATTATTGATGGATCGAACACTGGCCTACAGGATGCAAACTGAGGTGCGAGGTCAGGATCCAGTTGCGGTGATAGCACGTGGTGGGTTCCAGGGGCGAGGACGAGGACAGGGAGGAATGGGGCCAGGAAGGGGCTGCAAGCATCTAATCTGTTACAACTACGGAGGACTAGGGCACTATGCGCGAGATTGTACCAACCCGACCAGAATATCGTGCCCCTACTACAAGCAGTTCAATCACGAAATGATAGATTGCCCCACACTGATAGCGCAAATCCGTGAGAAAAGGGCAGCACAACCTACGGCGACGCAAAACATACAAATGATCAGGTCTGAATTGCGCGAGGAAGACCCCAACATGAACATGATGATCAAAAGTGGCATGGCCACAGGGGAGGATAAGGGGAAACTAACCAAGGAATACACGGGGGTTCGCAGGAGACATGTCTGGAAACTAGGAAGAGCTTCGTGGAGGTCTCTACCCCAAGTAGTAAGGATGAACCCGAGTCGAAAAGGGATCCCTCGATGATAACTACCTTTTTAGAGACATGCATGAAATTGCTTCGCAACAATAAGGTAGTTAAAGGATTACAAGAGTTGATAACCAGGTGCGCAGGGTCAGGTGAATCTTGTGTAGTCCGAAAATTGGGGAGACATGCTTCGCGTACTGGACGATAAATGCGATTAACGGTGTAGATCGGCGATTACAAGATGGATTAGATCATTCTGGACTTAGGATCGGATGCAAACATGCTACCTAAATAGACTTGGGAGCGCATGGGCAAGCCCACACTACAATGGTCTCCTATTCAATTGCAGATGGCAAACCAATAAAAGATCCTACCCATGGGGAGACTACAAGGAATCATAGTAGATATAGAAGGTGCGAGCACACAAACGGACTTTGAGGTAATAGAAGTCTTGGATGATAGTAGCCCTTACCCTACGTTGTTAGGGATATACTAGGCCACAGATATGAATGGGGTCATTAATTTAAAGAAACGGAAAATGATATTTGAGAAGAAGTCACTCTGCATAGTTATCCTGCTAGACCCAGCTGAAGGAGTGCGCTACACTGAACCTGTGCACGATGAAGGAAGTGATGATGAACTGGATTGTATCTACAAGATCATGGCATGAAACCAATATTGGGTCAATCCGACTGTAGAAGGAAGAATATCGTGGGAGCATGCAGAGTCCTGCACTGCAGATTCAAATGAGGAAGACAAGCGGTGGCATAATCGGTTGAACGAAGTAACAACGTTGAACTGCAACATGATGACTAGGTCATTGTATTGTGTAAAAGCTCAAGATCGAGAACTGCTGATGTATGATGGGCTGACAGCAGTAGATGAATTCCTAACCACATTTGAGAGCGCAGTACCAGAGCACCAACGGTTCGATGCGTTAAAATGGGCGTTGCGCGCAATGCTTGTGCATTGGTGGAAAACACATGAAGGAACCTTTGACGACTAGCGCGGCTGCAGACGAATGATGCAGATAAGGTTTGGGAAGCTGGAACTACGAATAACTGAGAAATACGATGGACGGGATGACCTGCGCATGCACCTCACCAGATGGACCAAGGCCTATGGAGAAAAGCCCCAGCCGAAGTGGGTACACTTATTTTATCATACCCTCGATGTCATCCCAAGGAATTGGTACACTAAAACATAGCTCTAACATGGTACAGGTGAATAGGATATCTTGCGCAAAGGGTTTTTGTTAACATTCATATTTGAGGACCAATGGATGGATACTGTTGACGATGAGTTGCAAGTGGTGAATGCCACCATTTTCAAAGTACCATTGGAACTGGAAGAAATAGTGCAGCCAGACTAGTCGCACCAGTTGAGCCGGGCCCTAGAATGTTACAACGTACAGGTCAAAGATGATGAGGATGATCCCAGAAACATCAATATTCCAGAAACAGAGGGGAGTCGCAAGGTGCGTGAACTAGCGATCGAGGACCCCGACATCACCGCGCCGCTGAAAACGAAAAAAGTGAACATTGGTACGGAGGAGGAGCCAAAGTATGCAATGCTTGGGGACTATTGGGATGATGCAACGGTGGATAAGGTTGTCGAGTTACTTCGCGAATATCAGGATTTATTCCCGACCAAAATCACGAAGTTAAAAGGAATCCTCAGTGACTTAGGAATGATGAAGAAAAATCTGAATCCAGATACGAAGCCAGTCAAGCAGTGGCCCTATCGGTTGAATCCAAAATATAAAGAAAAGGTTCGCGAATAATTGGATAAACTGCTTGCAGTAGGAATAATTGAACCAGTAGAGGAATCTGACTGGGTAAGTCTTATGGTTTTACAGGAGAAAAAAAAGAAGGGAGAAATACGCATCTGTGTGGATCTCAGGAAGCTCAACAATGCATGTGTTAATGATCCATTCCCAAATCCATTTATAGACGAAGTCCTAGAAAATGTTGGAGGATAGGAAGCCTACTCCTTTACAGACAGTTTCTTGGGTTACCACCAGATCAATATTGCGCCAGAGGATAGGAGTAAAACAACTTTCACTATCGAATGGGGCTGTTTTAAATATATGGTGATGCCCTTTGGTCTAAAGAATGTGCCGGCAACAATCTCACGTGTTGTGGTAGCTACATTCAAGGAATTTATACATGAGTTTTTAGAGGTATATCTTGATGATTGGACCGTATTTGGGCTAGTTATGAAATATACCATGAGCTTATAGTTAATGCTGGATACTTGCCGACGACACTAGATTACGCTAAATCTTTAAAAATGTACTTTCCTCGTCCCCTTCAGGAACTTTCTCGACCATATTGTCTGCAAGCAAGGCCTGATGGTAGACCTGGTGAAGATTGTTGTCATACTCAATCTGCAAGCGCTGCAAAGTGTCAAACAGCTGCACGCCACGCTGGGACACACTGGTTACTATCAGAAGTTCATCAAGAGCTATGTGCAGATCATAACATTGATGGAACAATGGTTGAAAAAGGACACTACTTATTGTTGGAATGAGGAATGTAACAAAAGTCTGAAAACGCTCAAGGAAAAGATGGCATCAGTTCCTATATTGGTCTTTCCAGAATGGGACATTGAATTTCACGTGAATGTTGACGCGTCGTGTATCGCGTTGGGTGTGGTACTCACACAGGAAGGAGTGAAAGGACTTGATCACCTGATCGCGTTCGCAAGTAAACGATTGTCCAAAGCTGAGAAGAACTACTCCACTACTAAGCATGAGGGATTGATAATGGTATACGCGCTCCAGAAATACCGCCACTATCTACTCAGAGGACACTTTAAGATGTATGATGATCACTCTGTGCTAAAATACCTAGTGAATAAGCCTGTGTTGGAGGGGTGCATTTGTAGGTGGCTGCTATTATTTCAAGAATATTATTTCGAAGTCATTGTAAAGTCGGGACATATAAACGCAGGCCTAGATCACCTGTCCCGAATTGAGAACGGTGAAGAGCCCGCAAACTTAGAGGAATTACTACCTGATGCATAGCTTTATGTAGTACACATCACAGATGGACATTTTGAGGATATAATCCACTTCTTAACCACAGGAACCGCGCTGCAGGGGTATTCCATTCAGCAGAAGAAAGAATTGGTGATACGAGCAGCAGACTTTACTGTCATTGTAGGGCATCTCTACAAAATGGGCAATGATGAAATATTACGCAGATATGTACCTAAATTCGAGCGAGGATAGATCCTTGCTGAAGCACATGGGGGGGTTGCAGGAGGACATTATGCGGGACATGCCACAGCACAAAAGATTCTTCGCGCTGGATTATGCTGGCCAACTCTACATCAAGACTCCAAAGTGTACTGTCGAGCCTACAACGAATGTCAACAGACAAGGAAACCATCATGGAGGGATGAGATGCCACCGAAGCCCCAGATGACGCTGCAACAGTTCGAGAAATGGGCAATCGATTTTGTGGGTCCTATCACACCTCCAGGAAAGATGGGGGCGCGCTATATCATCACCGCAACAGAGTACTTGACCCAATGGATGGAAGCACAGACGGTTAAGGACTACATGGCTGCTACAGCTACGAAATTTTTGTTCGAAAATGTGTTAACACGGTTTGGATGTCCAAAAATTCTAATGAGCAACCACGGGATGCACTTCCTAAATGAGACTATCAGCGCGCTTACTGAGCAGTTCTAGATATATCATCAACAAAGCACACCATACCATCTGCAGGAAAATGGGACCATTGAAGCTTTCAACAAAATCTTGGACATTGTGTTGACAAAGGTATGTAATGCGCAGTGGAATGATTGGGATTTGTGCATACCTGTTGTGCTATGGGCATATCAAACAACGTGCAAGAAGTTGACGGGCTAGACGCCTTTCTAGTTAGTCTATGGCAAGGAAGTTGTCATGCCAATGGAATACATTGTACCTAGTTTATGAATAGCAGCAACGATAGGCATGGCAGACCGCGCGGCTTTGGAAGAGAGGATCGTGCAACTGGAAGAACTTGAGGAGGAACGATTTCTTGCAGGATTCCATCAGCAGATACAGAAGCAACGGGAAAAATCTTGGCATGATCGTCATATCAAGATGCACATGTTCAAAGAAAATGATCTATTATTACTCTACGATAGAAAGTTTGAGAAATTCCTTGGAAAACTCTGAATGCATTGGTTGGGACCCTGTGTAGTCCAAGAAGTCACAGATGGGGGTGGTCCAGCTTGCCAAGCTGAATGGAGAACCTTTCCCATGCAGATTAAATGGCAATCACCTGAAGCTCTACACGGGTGGACCAATCGCATGACTAACCAACCGAAGGACAGTCTCACCGCTTCAGGCAGTTGAAAGAGAGCACGGGACGTTAAAGCAGTCTGTGGGGAAGTTGCGCAACAATTAGGGGGCATGTAGAATTGGTATGTCACCAAGGTCACAGTTGCACAGAAGGGGCTGCGCTGCTGCGTGGACAAGCAGAGAGGTGACCATTGCTGACACTATTCATGACAAGATGTCTGAGTTATGGCAAAAGGGAGCGGGCGGTGGGTAATTAAGAGATGCGGTACGAACCAGATCTAGAACAATCTGTCACAGGCTTAATGTTACAGCACCAAAAAAGGAGGGAACCGACGAATTTGAATTTTGAAACTCTTATAAATCACAGGGGGCATCCGCCGAACAATCTGCAATTTTGGGGAAAGTAAGCTATTTTGCCTTCCCGCCAATATGGAATTGTTCATTATTTACACTCAAGGAGTAAGCCCAAGGGTTGTGATATGGCCAATGGAGATGCAGGACTTTCTGGATAGTATGGTGTCGACGGTTGTGGGCACCACGTAGAGTTCAGCACCAACAGTAGGGGATGTGCCAGAAATTCTTAGACACGAAGCAGAACTGGTCTGGATGCCACTGCCTAACCCATGGGCTAGCCGGTGAACCATAAAAGATAAGGGAAAGACTGTAAATACGGAGACAAATGATGGAATTGCAGTTAATAGTTCATCTCTAATGCACCTTGAAGATTGGGATCTCATGGATAGCAACAATTTTCTTGCAAAATTGCAACACAAGCTGCAGTAGATAGTGCGTATAGGAGACCAAAAATTGGAAACTTGCTGCGTTGGCACGAAGAATTCCTGTATGCGGCACCCCAGCTTGAGCTAAAATCCTATGAGGGGGTGCTCTATGTTAACCGAGTAGAGTAGAATGAGCATCATCGGTTGCGCGAATTAGTGGAGGAAATGGAGCAGGAGCTAGAAGAAGAGTTGCAGGAGATAAAGAGGGAGCCGCAGAACGATGTGCGTCACTCACAGGGATGGTGGACTATGAAGCCTAGTAAGCGCATATCACTGCACTGACAAGTGACTCGAGACGAGTCACGATGATTGTGTTGGGGGCCTATTAGGTAGCGGAGGCCCTGCGTAACAGTTTTGGAGCTTAAAGCCTAGAAGTTAGAGTAATAATATTGTAAATCTCTGAAATGCACGGAGCATGAAATGTAATAGGTCGAGTCAAGGGGTTGTCCACAAAAAAATAATATAGAATAATAGGAAGTAAGTCGGCTTGCCCATTTTCCACGGACCATGGGAATGTATAAATAGAGCGAGGCTCTAAGGGTAGAAAGCAGTTTTTTAACTAGATCTGATGTGTTATGGGTTGGTGAAAGTAATTGGTGTTTTGCATCTATAAGTTCGAGTCAAGGGTGTTAGTGGGTAGATAGAGGCTCCGCAGCTGTGTGCGCGGAGGCCTGATAGATTCCGTAGCTATGTGCACAGGGCAGAAAGAATATTGTACTGAAATGAAGATATTAATAAAGATAAGTTGGTTCTGAAATGTTGTGTTGATTCTTAGTTATTATGAATCTAGTTATATTCTGGTTATATGAGTTTTAGCCTATCTTTATGAATGATAATGATGCGCATTGGGTAATATTGTTAAATGTTTGCTTAAACGACCATAAGAAGTAGAGTAACTCTATAATAAATTCATTAATAAGAAAACGCACCTGTGCGGATCTACACGGAAGCCCGATAGCAGTATAGAGTGGCGCGGGCCGCAGAATAGAGCGCGACCCCTCCAGACCACATAAAGACATCCCAATGGTGTGGAAACCTAGTTCCAGCACCCCCCCCCCCTACTACCTTGGGTGAGACCTCAGTCCGCGCTCCACGGGCTGTTGCTGAAAGGGCCAATAGCTGCGAGATTTGTTTGGCTAATAACTCTTCCGAACCTAGGTTAGGGCCCAATAAGCCAACAACTGGGGTTCCAACATATAGGATATTGTTGAAACTAATGGAAACATATAAGAGAGGATGTTACTAGCAGAAAACTAGAGGAACTATCAAGTGATCATGAATGTTGACACTACTCGGGGTCTTCATCGACCGCCAAGATACATTTCTACACTATGGTAATAAATGAGCTAAAGTTGACCATGTGAGAAATCATTTGATTGCTTGTCATTGATGTATATTGTTAATAAATGTGAGACAACCCATTCATAATTATAATGGGTTTCAAGGTATTAAGTACAATCTAACAAGTGTGAATGAATGAGTTGAAGTCAAACACTAGAAAGAATATATAAAGCAGGGGAAATTGATGTATTCCAACTGTCAAAAGTGAGGGAATATGCCATTGATAACTCCAAACCCCAAGGTATTGAAAAATTATTGTAGACCTTATTCCTAAAGAAATGAGTTTGATTCAATGGGAAAATATCCGCTTGAAGGAAGGCAATAGCGCATCCCACATCAACCAGCATGAGTGTAACCTGCAGACCAATAATTTGGAAGAACTTAGACAAATAATATTGAAGAAACCACCACCAAGTATGTCTCTCCCATGCACTAGATGGAATAGTGCACGAAAGAGACCCTACTAAACCAACCAATAATGAAAGCTAACAATAGAGGAGAGGAAACCACCAATAGGGTCAAATGGAAACCAAGGTATTACATGAATCTCAATGTGTGATAATGTAAGTTGACATCAAATACAAGGGAAACCACATATTCCAAGGCCAATGATGAGAATCAATGTTGGGCACAAGGTCAGCTATCAATGATGGAAATATGGCCAAGGTGTTTTCTAGGTATACTCTTAGAGCAATTTTTCGAAGTAGAGTAGACATGTTAGCAAGAAGTCAATGGGGACTTTCTGTATTAACATGACTATATGACTAAAATATTGATCTAATACTAAGAGTAACTTAAAGAACTAGGTATAGTTGACATAATAATTTAAGAGACACCAAAAAATGGCCAACATAGAGTTTTACTTCCCTTGAACAAAAGCACGACCCATTTTGTTACTTAGGCAGCATGGACCAAGATGAAACTTGTATAAGTCTGAGATACAAGAGACGTCAACAAACTCTCCATACAATGGGAAGAATAACCAATCAGAGGATTACTAACTCTAAAACAAGGTTTAGCTACGTAAGGCCAAAAAAAATCCCAAAGCGAAGATGAAAAGATTCATAATTAAGTGATTTGTTCAAGGGTGACACAACTGACTCTGCTTCCTAGATAATGAAAGAAACTCTTCTCGTCCCCTCTTTTTTTCAATATTTGATTTTTTTGTATTTTTCATATTATAAAAATCTTTAAAATAAATAAAAGAATTCTTATAGTATAGTGGAGGGAAAGAGTGTCATGAGGAAGAAGATTAGTTCCAGTGCTTGAAAAATTCTTATGATCAATGCAAGGTAAATCATGCAGGGTATGGACACTCGGGGGGTTTTCCCTACAAGGATAAGGGTGTCAAGTTGCAAAGGAAATAAATGTGGCTTATACAAGAGAAATTGGAGACAACAAAAGGCCAAAAGCACAAGTAGTCACATGAAATGAAATAGTTCAACTAAACACATGGAAGCCTCTTAGGTATAAATTCAGAAATAAGAGCGAGGATGAATAACTTAATATTCATTGAATAGTCACAACGGGACTAAAGAGGAATATTTAGCCTATGAATAAAACTTCAGCATGGGTGCCAAGTGACAATGAGGTAATATGTAAAGCACCAATGATAAGGTAGGATCTACCACACAAATTATGACACTTCTGAGCAGTGAGAAGGTTTCGTGTCACAATTTGGTGGGATCAATCCTAAGGCCAAAATGGAAAATTAAACTAAAAATGCACAATCCAAGGTGGTGGATCTACCCTCTATGCCAATTTTGAGGTCTGATACATGTTAGAGCGGATCAACCATGAAAATACCCTAAGAAAATGTCTTCAAAGTTTTGTACAAATAATTAGAAACACTAAGCCAGAAGTTAATACATTCCATTTATAAACTTAAGATAAAAACTTGTGCTATAGAATATAAAAGTTGAAAACACCTACCTTATATGTACAATATGGTACAAGGAATCATGCAGACTTGTGGCTTATGCATATTAGTTCTTATGTATGATTTTGAAACTTATCTGGGAATCATCAAGAAGGTCTAATGCCCTCTCATAGTAGTTGTAATACTACTTGTTAGCTCATGCATTCATTAACCACCACATAGTTATAAAATCTTGAACAAGACATAACTAGAGTAAATTGCAATCCATGCTTATAACCAACATATAACTAGATTATTAACCATGACATAAGAACCATCAAATCGCCATAATAACATGTACAAATGTTTGTAGAACACAATAGGAAAAGTATATCCTATTAATTGATGCAAAATCCAACTAAGTTAGGGACTTCCACGTACCAATCGACTATAGATTGAGCTTAACCAAATATTTATTTTATCCAATCACCCCCGTGCCATATTATAAGCTGAATGGAAGTCAAAACAAAACAAACTAGGACTTCCCGGAGATTAAACTACGTCCACCCTCATGTTGTTGTAATATTGTCAAAACCAATCAAGATATCACATAAACAAACCAAGACATAAACAACCAAGGTTTCCTAGAGATTAAACCACCTCCACCCTCAGGCTACCATGATCCCACCAAAACCAATCAAGATATCACTAAGCCAAAAACAATCTTGGATGCCTCAAAAAAATTTCACCATTACCTTGAGGAATTTTCATGTCTCCACCCACCTGTTGAGGGATTCCCAAAGATTAAACCACCTCCACCCCCAACCCTTGTGAATTTTCATGAGACAACCTCACCCGGTTCTGAAACCTTTTGGACTTCCAAAGCTCAACCAAAAAAAATAATCCCATCACACCATGGTTATCCGAAAATGTAAAGGTAAGGCTGAAACCACTATCACACCCAAAACAACCCATGCAAATGACAGCAAAATAACCAAATACACAAATGCATGTACCATGCATTCACAAACCAGTCAGGAAATCACATATGCAACATGTTACTTGAAATTCTTCTTGCTAAAGTTTCTTGATCAAACCATCCTTACTTGTCATTTTCTTCCCTTGTCATTACTTTTCCTTCCTTTACTTTCTTTTTCCAATGCTAGAGTGCTCCAAGAATGCTCTCATTGTGTAATAGTATGGTAGAATAGAAAGTGTTAATTTTTGCAACTACGGTAGAATTCCACCTTGGATATCTCAAATGCATGAGACAATGATTGCATTAGATTTCTAGTTTCGAGAGGACCAAAATCGACCTAAAGATCACCCAATTTGGTCAAGCGGAAGTTGAGTTATGAATTATTTTATTCATACATGTATTATGGAATGGGTCGGCCCTAACCACATGAGTAACTGCTTGGGTCAGTCTTAACCCCAAGTGAACCCTCAAGAAAGCCTATAAATATAATATACCTCGAGATCATTTGGATATATCTTTTATTCTCTTTTGTCTTGGTTCACACATGTTCGACAGAAGGAGTTTGCTCAAGAGTCTGAAATCACGGGCGAAAGGTTCACTCTAGATTAGGGTTTTCTGGATCTCAGACACTAGCACAAAACAGGGAATTCTGGTCCCTAGACGCTGGCACATAAACCTATGAGAGTGATCAGAGACCCTTGGACACTAGCACAAAGGCTTATGGGAGCAACTATGGCTTCAAAGGCAAATATGGAGGTATCGGTCCCCGGTCGCTTGCACAGAGTGGTCCTAAGAGCGACCAGGTTGTCCCGAACGCATGCACAGTAACTTCAAGGGAGCGACCAAGGGTTTTAGGTGTATTGCACCCCAGTCACATGCACAAATTATTCCTAAGACGATTGAGCAGTCACAGTCACCCTAATAGAGTATCCGAGAGATTGACCAGGGAGTTTCAATCACACACAGACAGTCTTGATGAGAGCAACTTGAGTTCAGATCTAGGGTTTGACATCTTGGCTTGAGTTGACTTCAATGATCTGTTAGATCTAGGTTTCTCTCTAATGTTATACAAATTTGTAGCTATTTAGATCTTATTTGTTAGTTTCCTCTACAAACATATGTATTGGGCTCATTGACATTGACAACAGTGCTCAAGAGTGTTCATCACAGTGACAATTGTATACAACAGTTGACATCAGTTTTTGACAACACATTATAGTGATCAGCATGAGCGTTTTGATTCCTAGCATGATTAGTTATATTTCATGGATATCCTTATTGTTTTGCTGCATAGATAAAGTTATGGATCATTGTACTCTCTTTTGTTGCATCATTTGATGAAGATCTAAGAAGAAGAAGATTTGCAAGGGTTTCCCCATAGTGGGTTTTTACCTGGTCTCAGACCAATCGTGGTGTCTCTATGTGTGTGCATGCTTTCTTCTACTATTCCTTTTATATTCGGTTGCATTGATGATGATGGTGATGTTGTTTCTTTATATTTAATTCCATATGTTGATGTATAATGGTGTAGATCTAAATAATGTAATGATGATATGGGGTTAACTTAATTTATTAATGATAAAATGAAATTATCAAAGCAAAGAACAATGTTGCCCTAAGAAAATTTAACATGGTATCAGAGTTGGGCTGAAGAAAAGTCATGGATATCCCCCGATGATGACACCTTTGATGGAAGCAAGAAGAGGATGGTGGAGACCTAAAAGAATTCTAAGGTTTTGTTGATGCCCCGAAAATCGTTGTATCAACATTGGGGGATAACCACCCGATCCGGACCTTAGTACAACTCCTTTTTCGTTTGGAATGGTGGCTCCGACTGGGGATAATGGGACCAGTTTCCCAGAAATGGATAAACGGAATGAATGATTGGTTGACTAATCTAATGATAGGCGAATAGCTAAATCTATCAGCAAAATAAAAGAGCTATTACTTATCCCGGGAACTATTATACTTTGAAGTGTAGCGCTTGATGATCTGTGTCTATGGACAGGCATATAGATGACTCCATCTAACAGACATGGACATTAATGCATTCAAGGATTACTTTGCTTAAATAGTTAAGCAAAGCGATTAAAGCAATATTACTACACTTGTCATTTATATCATCGACACATATATGATTAAAAGAAAAGCACACCATAAACATCCAATAGTGGAAGGAATACAGAACTGTTGTTAACGCACATACATATATTCGATAATAGCAAAGATAATCAAATAACAATTCATATGAAAAGAATGAATTCAGACATAGATAAAAGTACCATATGAGCTGCTAGACACTCCCAATATCAATCGCTACTTGAGATTCTTCCTTCAACGCAGAACCACTTTCAAACAAAGACAATAGTGCACAATTGGATAAAAGCTTCCTTGTCAAATTTAGAATAGTTGGTCCAGTTTCATAAAAGAATATGGCTGAAGCACAATAGTGCAACTTCAGTCTTTAAGTCAAGTACAAAACTTTACGACCCCTTCCAAAACAATGAAAGGGTCTATAAATAATTAATTAATCTAACTATCTATGAAACTGAAATCCTACTTAATTGGTATCAATTGATTTTGATCCTATTTTCTTCAGCAATCTGGCAGTCGGCGGCATGAATCATCAAGTAGGTTGTTTGCCTTTAAATCTGAGCTGACTTATCGCAAGCATTGGCTCCACTTCAGGTGGTCGGTTGAGGCGAGAGCTGAGCTGGGCGGCATAGGTGGCATCCTGAATATCGGGGACAATATACCCGATTGCATCCGTAAGGCACTTGAGGGCGGCTCTCTGTGTGTGTGGTTTTACCAAGAAGAACCAATAGGTGTCCCAGGTTAAACTATTAATCCCAGCAATTAATCTCCCCTTTTCCTCTAGATCTGGATAACATGATTGCTCCAATGTTTTCATCGTTGTCAATTTTCCTGGTGTGCATTGGGAAATCATGTTTGATAAGTAGTGTTATCGTCTAATTCAACTAAATTGCTTGAAGTTGATTTGCATCTTGAAACTTCCCTCTCTGCTTTCATTAACTGGGACTGCCATTCTGTAAAGAGAATATCTTTATGTGACTCTAAGATTCTTGGTAAATGTGCCGCTTGTCCTTGATCAGTATCTTGCCAGTCGAGAAATGCAGCTATCGTTTCTTCAGCTTGATCCAATTCAGTCCTAGCCTTGTCTACTTTATTACTTATGGATGCCGTTAATTCGCATAGTGGCTCTGCCTGGGCGATTTGTTGACATAGAAGCTTAATTTGGGCTATCAATGCAGTATTTATCTGTAGTGCTTCTACTCTGAATTCAACTACTTGTGGAACGCCCTTTGTCTTTTCAATCTGTGCTGATAGTTGAGCGATTTGCTCATCTTTTGATTTCAGCATTTTCTCATTCACTGCCTTCAATTGCACCAAGGCCTCTGACAATTCTTTCTGCTTTTGGATTGTGTTGTGGTCAATCCTTTGTTTTTCTGCCTACAATTGTTGAGTTAGTTGACTGTTTAATTGTTGTTGCGTCAACAATTGCTGCTCTGCCTACTCCGCTTTCTGCTTTGCTTCAGTCAGCTGTGCCTGTAACAAGAAAATTTCCTGATCCTTTGTTTTCAGTAAAAGACTCACCTCCGATGCCTTATCTATTGTTGTTGCCGAATAGGCTCCAGCATATTGTGACAGTTTTGTCAGGTCATCGGAGGGGTCAAATTCCTCCTTCCAAACCACATTGCTCGTGACCGTCTGTTCTGGGAAAAGGGAAGGTTGATCAGTCCTTCTTCTTTTCCTTTGTCGTTTTACTACAGCTTTATGCCTTGGGCTGTAGAAGACATCCAAGGGAGGAATCTCTTCTACCTGCAAAATGATTTGATCGGAGGGGTCCTTTGGTATTATCTCTACCTCTTTTGAAATGGGTGGGTTGCTGGTTCCACTTAGAACCTGTGGTGAAGTGGTTTCCTGTGTGTCTGCTGCCTTTGAAGTTTCAGTGTCCTTTGAACATTCCAGACCACTGATAATGGAATCAAATTGCTGCCATTCCTGGAGCAATTTTGGGTCAATATGAGTATCCACGTTTACTTCAGTGGTGGTCTGTTTCTGCTCTTTCATCTGGGTCTCTTCCTGCACTTTCTCCTGCTCTGTAGTCTGAGTTTCCTCCTGTGGCTTTTCTGGTTCTATTGTTGTAACCGGAGGCTCCTTTGACTGTTGTCGTTCAGGCTCGCTTGTCGATGTTGTTGGGGTTGTTGCTAATAGATCTAGAGGCAGAGTTTGCAACCTCTGTTCTCTAAGTCTGTTAAATTCAACCAACCCTTCATCTTGATATTTCATTCTGGCAAATGCCTTAACCTGCATTATTGACTCAGCGGAGGAGAACAGGTCATCAAACATATCTTCTTTATGATCAAATTTTGACAATTTGGCCTGTTCTAGTGCATTATAGGCAACTTTGCTTGGATCAAATTGCCTATTAGGGAGAGTTGCTAGAGTTAATGATTTAATCTTTGTAGCTTCTTTTTCTGCATGTTTGAGATCATGCAAGGTATAGACACCGCATCTCAAAGGAAAAGAGGGTCAACCCTGCTTCTTATTTTTCTTGAGAGTCTGTGTAACACTCTCAGCAATGATCTGGTAAGCGATTTCCCTTGCCAGCAGTTTATCAGGTATGTATAAAGGGAGGACATGAGGTTCGGCTTGGCTACTGAAAACTCTTATATAAGTGAACTTCTCCTCCCCGAACCATCTCCCTACTGCTGTTAAATCAATCCCAGCTTGGTAGGAAATCTTGGGAACAGGTTTATCAAAAATAGAATAATAAATAGGCAACATAAAGCCATTGCAGACTTGGTACAAATGGTGCTTATAAGAGGATTTCCATAATTTCTTATGGTATATGTGAATAGGCATGGGGTATTGTGGCGTCCACCTCCAGCCGAGCACGGGAAATTCAGAATTAAAACACAAAGTATCTAAAATATAGGCACTGTAATAGAATGGGGGAATTAGCCTTTCAGTAATGCGGGTCTTATTCCTAAACTCAAGAACAGCTGTGGATAGTTTATCTAAGAGAATAGTGGCCCAATCCATTATTATACTGTTGCATGCCGCTTCCATTAAGGGAACCATTTCTATAGTGAAATTAGAAGAGTCTTGCAATCCCCACAATCTACACATCATTATTCCAGCGTAGCAATAAGGAGAAGCCAGGGAATCAACTGAGTACTTACCGGAAGATTCATGTTTGTGCTTTGCCGGATTTTTTCTCCAACCCCGGATGGTTTCGGATTCAACTTTGTTCTCATTTCGGAATTTCTCCAGGAACGCCTTATTGTATTTCTTCTTTGGCTCAGGCAAATGATACATTTGCCTTAAATCATCAGCCTTGAATGACCCGAAAATTCTCCCGTCTCTGGTGCTGAAGGTTCTATCCATGATTGGGATTTCCTCAATTGCCCACCGCACTACATCTGTATATGGGAGAATTTGTTCCCTAGTTGTTATCCGATGAAGGAAGGAGTTAGCTAAGTCCTTTAGAGTACCATCAGATTTCCGAGTTGAATCTACAGTAGCTTGTACTGTTGTCACTTCAGGTTCTTCGGCTTCAATCAAGTTGTAGGTACTTTGCCAAGTAGTTTTGCCGAGACCAGAACATGTAGTATCTGAAATCAATCCTTTCTTTTTGTTTGAGGGATCAGCGACAGCTTGTCCTGTGGCTGGCGCAACGGAAGCGACTGTGGTTTTCTTAGATTTCTTCCCCATTTTGCTTGAGTTTTCTTCTTTGGATGAATTCTGCACAGAAGTGAAAATAAACGTAACACAGAGGAATGATAATGAAAATCCAATATGGTGAGATATATTGGTCAATGCGTGATGAGAGAAAAATTTTACAATGGCCGCGGATACAATCCATAGGAAGATTTTAGGACTTACAATTACATTAAATGGCCATTTAAAACCTGCCAATCCTTAAATGCCCATTATACCATTAATCGGTCGAATGATTCGTTTAAGCGTGTTATAGATGTTTTGGCGGTTGAGTGCAGGTGAATCATTGCTCGACATATCAAGCTTTTAATATGAATCGATCGTAATATCCCTCCATTTTAACGACTTTTTTGAAATCTGCGCTTTATCGCAATCGGCCATTGGGGAAAGATTAACCTCTTATATTGACACCTTTTGAAACCCTGATCGCCGATAGCGATATCGCATCGCATCGGGAGTATTGGCATTATATGAGACATGGATAGTATATCGCCGATTGCCGATAGCGATATCGCAACGCATCGGGGTGAATGG
The DNA here is from genome assembly GCA_031772625.1 of Pinus tabuliformis. Taxonomy (NCBI): domain Eukaryota; kingdom Viridiplantae; phylum Streptophyta; class Pinopsida; order Pinales; family Pinaceae; genus Pinus; species Pinus tabuliformis. Next base: position 570,881,996 of record CM062815.1, read on the forward strand.
CTTGGGGGTGCTTTAAGAATGTGCATAGAACGTTGCCGATAGCCGATAGCGATATCGCATCGGCGGAAACCAATGTGCCATTTACTTATGTTCCTTATGTCATTGCGATATGCGATCTTGCGATTGCTTTATCGTAATGATAAAAGATTGATTTATTTGCATAAATATGATCAAAATGGGTTTTTCAAAAGGATTTTTATAATGTTTTCATTTGGTTTTCGGACCTTTTTGAATAATACAATATTGATACCAATCAAAATCTAAAGGGAACCATTCCAGATGATAGTTTTGTGAATAAAAATGATATGAAATGGGGGGTTGTTGTAGAGCACAACAGGTTTCAAGAAAAACCCTAGGCATATTCTTGATTAGGTTTTGATGGATTATATGAGGTTAGGATTGGAGAGAAAACCTTGGTTTATGGAAAAGACTTGAGATTTGATGTATGAAACTATAGCATCATCTATGTGAAATACTTAACGAAGATTCAATGAAGCCCTAGATGGGATAATCCCTAGCATATCTGGTTAGATACTTGAAGACAACATTAGTATATAGACCATGGACATTGATGGCTCTTGAAGATTGGTTCAATAGGGAGAGCATCACCTCTCATTGAAGATAAGTATTTCTTAACTTATGATGCTTCTTACTTGTTATACTTATGGATCTGATGATTATGTTTATTTCTTGTACTTCCTGCATATGTATTGAATATATGGATGTTTCTAACCTCCTTGAAGAGATGAGGTGTGTAGATCCTTCTTGAGGATCATTTTGAGATGCAGATCTGGAAAGAGATAAAGAGGTACTTAATGAAAACATGGCAAGGTGCTTCAAACCGCCTATAACTAATGAGTAGGTGCTTAGCTATTTGAATACCACACGATATGCATAGTGTGTTTTGTTTCAGCTATTGGCTCGGTAAACCCTAAGGTATGATGAGAATGCCTCTTTCTTTAATGGCTCATACATGCATATGAAATTGACTTGGATATATGTTTCCTATGATGAAATTATGCACTTGGTGTTGAACATTTTGACCTTCTTTAATTCTATGAGACTATCTAATGTTGATACACTGATACACTTGATAATTTGTCTAACATCTATGATCTACCTGTTGGATATATTTATCCTATAAAGAAGGCTAGCACCTTGGCTCTAGAAAATTATACTCTTGATACTTGTCATGATGAATTTCATATAGAAGGATAGTTCATTGACTCCTATACATGAGTCTGTAAGCATAATGAAAGCTTATGGAAAGAGTGGTTGACACTCTTGTTGTTTTAATAAAGATTTATTGAATGACCTAATTTGATCTCATTGGTCATGAATATGATAACCTTGATGTGAGAGGTATAAGTGTAAGATTGATATTCTAGACCTCTTACTGCCTGTGGTCATGTCTTTATGGCATATGGTTAAACTGGATGCAGTAACTTGATGGAGTGACTTGACGGAAAATGTTATTATGTTCATAATCTTTGAGATATGATGCTGGATCTATTAGCTGATTCAAGTCTAACCTTTGATGAATGATTGATGTCATGATGATGATAGCCATATGTTTATGATTTAACAGATTTGTTGTTGCATGAATCAAGTAGAGATAGACTTCTTACATGAATGAAGAAGAATGTTGCAGATTCCCAGTCAGAGGGAGAATCGCTTCTCAATATTCTTACCCTTATTACTATTTGTATTCTATGTTGATTAAGTATGATTTTTGTGCATAAATTAGGTTTATGCTATGGACGAACTCACAAATCTAGGATATCTCGTCCCTGGATGCACGCATGCTAAGGTTTAGACAACGTCCAGGTAGCTAAAGGTTCTCTCATGCTAACCTGAAGGGAGCGACCATAGGTTTGACTATTTTTTACCATCGTTTGAAGCTTTGTGAATCTATCTAAACTCTAAATCATGATGTCCGTCACATATTCTACCAATGTTCACTGATTTTTGAAGTTGTTGAGTTAAATTGTTGATCATATAATGGAGTATTGTGCATGAAAACATATGGTCACCTAGAAGATGTCAGTACCACACATAAGATCTGATAGTAGTAAAATCTTGAATGGTTTCCATAACATGAACATGTAGATTGAACTTGTGTTTGCAGGTAACTGACACATACATATATATGTCACTATGTTTGTGCTATAAGAGGTTGGCATGATTTGGCATTATTGGTATATATGAAAAGTGTTTTTTCATGATGCTTGATAATAACTTTGAATTGGTGATTGAGATGTGCTTTGACTATAAATATCAATACGATAGAAAATTTGGACTTGACTTGATGTCTAATAATTTGATCTGATGATTGTTGATTTTCCCTGATGTCAATGCTATGTGGACACTATGACTCATGTGGGTATTCGGAAATTGGCCTCCTTGTTCTTAGCACAATGGTTGAAATAATGATAGTTGTGATTATGAGAATGAATTATGTTATAATTATGAGAATGACTTGATGAAGCCTCAGACTTATATTGCATGGCTAATTACAACTTGTTGACATGATAATAATCGAATTCAGACTTGATATGAGCTCTACCTATCTCTTGGTTGAAAGTATTGATACTGTGATAATGATGACTTTGATAATGGTCATGATCTGACTTCTAAAACTCTGATGAGTGGACTTTGTTGTTGATGGTACTACATTGAGTTATGTAAGGCTGATTATGATGGCTTAGCAGGGCATTGTGCCTGTAGAGAGCATTGCATGAAGCAAGCTCCCCGATCCAGATATGTCCATAGTGGACAATCATTTGATGAAGTTTGGATGATGAGTTCCAAGGTATGGCTTTGATATTGATTATGGTTTTGGTTTTATATCTTGATGATCTACTTGTGACAAGTGATGAGCCTTTGATGATCAAAATTAAAGGGAGATGGCTTGTGAAGCCCAAAATGATGTATCATGGCATGATGAATTGATATCTGGAATTTGGGAAAGAAATTGTATATTGCAAAGTTGTTAGAAAATGTTTTTGTAAATCCTTCAATACTCTAATTTTAAGTTCACAATGTTGTTGAACTTGACATGGCATCCGATAGTTGATCGAAGCATTTATGTTCTGTTTATGAACATCTTTATATGTATGATGTACATAGAATCTGACTAAATGATTTAGCTACTTCATTGACCTAGAGTTTCCACTGAGCATGCTTTGAAATATTTGCAGGAGGTGTTCTATTTTTTGAGATATTTCTCCTATGGTATGTGTCTACGTAGATGTATTGCTGATATTTGAGATTATTGTTGATAAGAAAATTTGGATGTTGCTTTAGTATAAGATATGCCATGATATCTTTGCTGAGAGGTCCTTAGCAGGACCAAGGTTGATTATGATGCTTCTAGCATGGCTAGCTATGAGGAAAGATACAAAAGCTCCTTAGAGAGACCTCTGAGAAAGATCTAGATATGACATGGTTACATATATATATATATATATATATATATATATATATATATATATATATATATATATATCTATATATAGTTGGGATCGAGATACTCTCACATATTGAGACAGTACAGTTTTTCGAAACAAGCTCAAGCTTGTGGTTGGAACCTCCTTGAGAGGGAGGATGATTATGGTATCCTTTTGTGATTTATATGATTATATATGATCTGACATGATATTTTATTTGATGTTCTGTATGAACATGAAATAGCTACTATTGAGACAAGCAGATTGCATATATTCTCACAAAGGCATTACCAAAGAGAGAATTCTTGGTTTTCAAAGAGCAACTTGGACTGATGAATGTATACCCTCCGGATGAGGGGCAACATTGATCGAGGACATTGACCCAACTCTTCCTACTTTGTTTGAGCTCCCAGGGTGATGAATCGAGATAGAGGGCTCCTGGAGTTGAGGGAACTCTGGACAATAGGGTGTCACCCCTACCTATTACCCATAGGGTTGAGGGTTTTACTCCCCTATCTAGTCTTTGCATAGTATACGCTAGTTGGCATCATACCCACAAGTCGGGCTTGTTAGGAGTACCGCTCCTCACGATTTGACAGTGTACTTGGGGGTGTACAACCCAAAGCGATTATGATGTAGTTGTTTTACCACATGACTATTCAAGGTCATCGATGGGAAGAACAATAGGCAATAGGATGGGTTGAGATAACCTGATATGATTCTAGTTGTAGGATAAGCTCTCTGATGAAATTATAGGGTCGATGTTGTACTCCCTTGTGTGATCCAAGGTTAAGGGTGTACTCCCCTATGTGATGAGTTATCATTTTGCTCGGTATGGGTGGAATCTATTGCTCCCTGTTATGATTCCAGGTTGAGATGTGCTCCCTGATGATATGCTCTCCGGTGATGATTAATGATATTCTGGGTAGTAGCCTGCCGATAGAGATTCCAGATAGCAGCCTGATGGATAGAGGGTGATAGCCCAAGCTCCCCCCGATAACAAATTCTTCTTCTTCTAGATCTGAAAATGTTCAGCATACGAGCAAGAACAATCAAGAGATAAAAAGGAATAAGAAAAGGATAGATCAAGATGTAAAATGATGATTTGTGATGATGAGACACTTGAGATGGACATGGCATGATGACTACATGACAAATATGATCCATTATGATACGTGATGACACTTGAAGATTCCAGAATGGCATATTGATCGATGGACAGATATTGGCAGGTGGAATTCTCCCTAGTTGAGAGGGAGTGTTAATTTTTTTCAATTGTGATAAAATTCCACATTGGACAACTCAAATGACAAAGATAATGATTGTAATAGATTCCTCCTTTTGAGTGGACCAAAATCGACCTAAATATCACCCAATTTGGTCAAGCAGAAGTTGAGTTCTAAATTATTTTATTCATACATGTATTATGGAATGGGTCGGCCCTAACCACATGAGTAATTTCTTGGGTCAATCTTAACCCCAAGTGAACCCTCAGGAAAGCCTATAAATAGAAGAGACCTCAAGATAATTTGGACACATCTTCTCTTCTCTTTTTTCTTGGTTCGCATAGGTTTTACGGAAGGATTTCGCTCAAGGGTCTGAAATCACAGGTGAAAGGTTTTCTCTAGATTATGGTTTTCTGGATCTCGAATGCTGGTAGAGAATAGAGATTTTTTGTCCCTGGACGCTGGAACATAAGCCTATGAGAGAATCTAGAGACCCTTGGACACTAGAACAGAGGCTTATGGGAGCGACTATGGCTTCAAAGGCAGATCTGGAGGTAACAGTCCTCATTCGTTTGCATAGAGTCGTCTTGAGAGCGACCAGGTTGTCCCAAAAGCATGACCAGTAACTTAAAGGGAGCGACCAAGGGTTTTAGGTGTTTTTAACCCTAGTCGCATGCACAGATTCTTCCTAAGAGTGACCTAGCAATCACAGTCACCCTCACACAGTATCTGAGAGAGTGACCAGGGAGTTTCGATCGCACATAGACAGTTTGGATGAGAGTGTCCCGAGTTCATATCTAGGGTTTAACATCCTAGCTTCAATTGACTTAAGTGATCTGGTAGATTTGGGTTTCTCTCTATTGTTATACACATCTGTAGATCTAATTTGTTAGATTCCGCTGCAAACATATTAATTGGGCTCATTGGCAGTGACAAATGTGCTCAGCATTGTTCGGCACAGTGACAACAGTATACAACAGTTGACATTAGTTTGTGACAGCACATTACAGTCATCAGTATGAGGGTTTTGATTCCTAGAATGATTAGATATGTTTCATGGATATCCTTATTGTTTTGTTGCATAGATAAAGTTATGGATCATTGTACTCTCTTTTGCTGCATCATTTGATGACGATCTAAGAAGAAGAATATTTGCAAGGGTTTTCCCCATAGTGGGTTTTTCCCTGGTCTCGGACCAATCCTGGTGTCTCTATGTGTGTGCATGCTTTCTTCTATTGTTCCTTTTATATTTTTTTGCAATGATGATGATGGTGATATTGTTTCTTACAATGTAATTGCATATGTTGACGTATAATGGTGTAGATCTGAATAATGTAATGATGATATGGGGTGAACTTAATGTATTAATGATAAAATGTAATTCTCAAAGCAAAGAACAATGTCGCCCTAAGAAAATTTAACAGAGAGAGATCCAAAACTGAAATGATAAAAGGTTTTGAATTTATTGTCATAAGCCTTTTTATCATTGAGGCCTCTATTTTATTCATTTTCCTCTATTTTTCCTTCAATTTTCTTCTCATGCAATCGTGTGACCTTTAATCTCCCTTTTCTCCTATTTTCTTTTATTTCAAAAATTAGTGTCATTTAATGCCTCTTTGCATTTTCCAATTTCCTTAGCCATAATAAACTAAAAGTGACACCCACTAGGATGTTTTTCCCAACATTTAGCTTGGAATTAGTGTCCCGTGACCTTGGTCTTATTTTTCCTTTATTAAATTTATTACATGAACTTTTAACTTGGGGCTATTACAAAACCCTCCCCCTTATGGGAACACCATCCTCAATGTTTTATGACACCTATGACTAGCAAATTGATGACCTATGGAGCTTTATAACTTGTCTTCATACAGTGTTTACAATGAAAAACCTGTTGAAAAGCAAAACCAACATGAAAAACATGACAACATGACAACCATATTGCTTATTGGATCTTTATAACACAGCTCATTGCGATATTTACAATAACAACAATACATAAATATATACATGATCCGGATTTAAACAGGAACGCAACAAATTATAGAGATAACCATAAATATAGATATGCAATGGAAATAATACTTCATTTCATTAATGTAAAATACTGAATTATGCTTACAAACAGAAATGGAAATAAACTAGCTAGGGCGATGGTAGCTTATCTCTAAGAAAAGATGTGGCGGCTACATGCCTCTGAATTGTGTTACAATGAGGCTCAAAGGCCTATTTATTGTTGAGAAACAATGGAAAACCTCAAACATCCAAAAACCTAACCCTTGAAAATGAAACGCCAAACTGTGGGCCCCGTTTGGGTAAATTGGGACATTAACTTCCCTGGGTCGTAACTTTGGCATACGATCTCCATTTGACACACAAAATATCTCGTTAGAAAGATCTATCCGAGAACTACAACTTTGGGAAGAGCAAAATTAGTCCATGGATCTATTTTGCTCCTAGTTTTCCCAAAAAACGTTGTTTAGGGCCTCAAAACAACTCTGAAAGTTCAGGACCCGAAAAAATGCTAAAAATAATAAATTGTGCTACAATTAAGGAAACTAAAAAGCTGAAAGAAACAATGGTGGGGGTCCAAGTGGACTTGGTGGGTGGCCACCAATATCCACCTGGATCATTACTCCCCCCTTAGGAAGCAGTGGTCCCCATTGCGTTGAGTTCCTCCATGAGATGAGGAAACTTCTGCTGAACTTGGTCCCTGGTGAGCCACTTGCCCTGGTGAAGGAGTTGGCCTGCTTTGACAACTCGATACAGTTGGATATTCTACTGGCGAGTGTGCTTGATCTATGTGTCCATGATCCGATCAGTTGTAGATTGTTCCATGCAATCTGGATTTAACTCTGCGGGTGTGAGTTGTTCTGCAATGTCGGATGTGTCTAGTAAAGGTGGAAAGTATGGCCAAAGGTGGTCCACATTGAACACTAGGTGCAGCCCAAGGAATGGGGGAATGTTGAGCTCAAATGCATTGTCTCCCACAACCTTGGTAATGGTGTAAGGACCATATCGAAGTGGTCTGAGTTTCCAATAGGCTCCGGTAAGGTGTTCCTTTTGCAAATGCAACTAGACTTTGTCGCCCACCTGAAACTTGTGTGGCACCCGATGTTGATCATGTCGCTGCTTCTACTTGGAATTTGATTTCTCCAGAATGTCATGGACCTGTTGGCGGACATGTTGGATGTGCTCAATGAATTTGTTTGCCTTATCTGTTTCATACTGGACATGAGCTGAATCTACATGAGCAGCTACAAATGGCATGGCCACATCAATGGGACATAGTGGTTGTAATCCCAAGCCCACCTGAAAAGGGCTATGGCCAGTTGAGTTGTGGAGAGCTTGGTTGTAGCTGTGCTGAACATAGGGGAGGCTCTTGTCCCATGTGCGTGGATGCTTTGAGTTGTACATGCGCAAAATGTGTATGATCATCCTGTTGGCAACCTCTGTCTGGTCATCAGTTTGAGGATGGAAGGCTATGGACTTAGTGAGTTCAGTGTCTAGCATCAACCAGAGACTGGACCAAAATGTACTGAGGAACCTGCTGTCCTGATCTGAGATGATAGACTGTGGGATCCCAAAGTGTACCCACACTTGTTCAAAGAAGAGTTTAGCAGTGGCTTCTGTTATGATATTCTTCTTGCAAGCTGCCATAATGGCCATCTTTGAGAACCTGCCGACGACCACAAAAACACAGTCGTTTCCATGCTTAGTGGAAGGAAGGCCTGACATGTAATTCATGGAGATGGATTCCCAAGGTCGACTCGGGGTAGGCAATGGGGGATATAGGCCTTGCTTCTTGATGATTGGTATGGAAATGGTGCAGGCAGTGCATGATTTGATGTACTTCCCGACATCCTGTCAAAGATTCAACCAATAGAAATAATTCTGAAATACTGTCGCCATTTTCTCGACCTTGAAATGCCCAGTAGCCCGACTGTAGTGTGCTTCCCAAATCATCTTGGCACGCTCGCTTGAAGGAACACAAAGATGACCCAGGTGGCATAACAAGACATCCTGGATGTGAAAATCTGGAACATGCTGACCCTCCAAGAGTGTCTAGTATGTGTGGCCAAATTCTAGATCGCTTTTGTAAAGAAGTGGCCAATCAGAAGTCTCGTGCCCACAAGAGTTGAGCATGGTGGTTAATGCCATGATCAGTGGTCAACTAAGGCAATTTGTAACATTATTGGTGCTGCCCTTCTTATACTTGGTATTCAAATGGAACTGTTGCAGGTATGTGGACCACTTCTGATGGTGATCATTCTACAATTTCCCTTGGGTCTGTATGAACTGCAGGGGTCGATGGTCTGTGTGGATGACCGTTTCCTTCCCCAAAATGTAATGCTTCCATCGTCGGTGGGCCTGCACAACGGAATACATCTCTTTGTCATAAGTGGGATACTTTTGGGCTGTGGATGAAAGTGTCTCACTGTGATATGCCACTGGATGCCTGTGTTGAGTAAGGACTGCCCCAATAGTATAGTTAGAGGCATCTGTCGCAACCTCAAATGGTTGTTGCAAGTCTGGTAATGAGAACACTGGTGCCGAATAGAGGTGATATTTCAACTCTATGAATGCCTTCTGTTAAGATTCATACCAAAATAATTTTTCTTTCACTCCTCCCTTTGTGACTTGACTCAAGGGCTAACTGATATGAGAAAATCCTAACACGAACCTGCGATAGAAGTTGGCAAGACCTAGAAAGTTGCGGAGCTCTATCAAAGTGGTTAGATATGGCCAATCCTGAAAGACTTGGATCTTGGATAGATCCACATGCACCCCCTGTTCATCAATAATGTATCCCAGATACTGAACCTGGGTCATGCCAAAAGTGCATTTCTCCAAATTTGCACATAACTTGTGTTGCCGTAGTGTTTGGAGAACCTGTCAGATGTGGTGGAGGTGCTCTTCCCAACTCTAGCTGAAGATCAGCATGTCATCCAAGTATACCACTTCAAATGAGTTGGTGAATGTCCAAAAGATGTCATCCATTAGCCTCATGAAGGTTGCAGGAGCATTCGTCAATCCGAAAGGCATAACCAACTATTCGAAAAGGCCCTCTTTGGATTTGAAGGCAGTCTTCCACAGAACAGAGGATTCGATTGGTACCTAGTGATATCCTGACTTCAAATCGATCTTGCTGAAATATTTAACCCCCTTCAATTGGTCCAAGAGGTCATCAATCCGTGGGATCAGGTACCTATTACGGACAGTGATCTTGTTTAGCACCCGATAGTCAATACAGAGTCTCCAAGTCCCATCCTTCTTCTGTACCAACACGATCGGGCTCCCACAGGGCGATGAACTCAGACAGATGTGACCTTTCCACAACAGCTCATGAATATGCCTCTTGATTTCATCGTTCACAAGAATGGAGCGCCGATAGATTGGCCCATTGGGCAGCGACGCACCTGGGGTCAGATTGATGGAGTGCTTGACCTGATAGTGCAGAGGAACCCCAGCGAGGGAGGTGAAGATGTCCTCGTACTCCTTCACGACCTTGTCCATCTGTAGTTTTCATGCGGCAGGGCCCTGTCTGGAGGTCGTGGCCATCGTCTTCTTCTTTCCTTGAGGGTGTATCATCAGGAAAAAAAAATTCCTGATTTTGGAAATGAGCTTACTACATTGTTTTGTAGTAACCAAAGAGATGGCAGTAGGTAGTGCTACCTCCGGTATCCTGTACAACTTATTTCCCAAAGTAACAATAATAGCATGGGGCCTTGATTCATACACAGCATGTCGCTTCCACAAGTATGGTTATCCTAATAATACATCACAAACTTCAAGGGGAGCAATGTCACACAATACCTCATCCGTGAAGGGCTTGATGTTGTATGGAAGGTGACACTGATGGCTCACGCGAAGATCTCATCCTCGGTGAAGCCACCTGATGGTGTACGGTTGTGGATGTGTTGTGATCAGTAAGCCCAACCACTTCACGACCTCTGCCGAAATGAGGTTCTTTTGGCTCCCGCTGTTGACAATGAACTATAGCAAGGAGCCCTTTACCCACATCTGGGAGTGGAAGAGACGCTCCTCCTCCTCTAGATCTTCAGGTTCCTCCTTCTGAATCTTCGTGGTGGCAACAGTGGCATTGGGCTCTGCATCGATAATCTGCTTCCCGTTTTCATTCCCCTTGTCAAGTTCTGACTCAGAGTCAGAACATGCATCTGATTCTAAAACCTTTAGCTTAGCCACCAGTGACTACCTGGCCTGACACTCATTTGTGTTGTGATTGGAGCTCTTATGGAACTCACACCACTTTCCCGTGTCCTTTTTCGGCTTCGTGGCATTGTTCTTTGCTTGTAGCTTTGGCGGGTTGTCTTAAGCCGCACCACCTTGGCTTTGTCCTTCGTTCTGTGGTTTGGGGGAACCTTTCCCTTGCTTCAGATTCACAGATCCAAAGTCTCACATCTTCTGTTTAAACTTTTGCTCGACCTTGACGGCATATCGGTATGCTGTGCCGAGCGAGGAGATGTTCAAGAATTCTATTTCTTCCTGGATGTACTTGTGCAGGAAGCCGCGGTATTTGAGTACCAAATTCTGCTCTGAATCCTTGATACCCAACTTTGTGCGAAGGGTATGGAAAATATTGGTAAACTCTGGCACGTCTTCGTCCCTTCCCTGCCACAGTGTGGTCCACTTTATGTATTGATCCTCATAGCTTTCAATAGGGTAGTACTGCTCCTTGATGGCATCTTGAAATGAATTCCAAGTCGGTGCGGCTGAAAATAGTGAGCCTATACTTTCATCCTTTTGCTCGCAGTAGGTTTCCCACCAGTCCTTGACGTGGGGGGCTGCTTTGAGAAGAGAAAAAATAATCTTTTCCCGACTAGAAAAATCATGAACAAAAAAATAACCCTCTAGAAGATTTAACCATTTATCGAAGGCATCTACATCTATCTGACCCTCAAATATGGAGATCTCAAAATTAACTTGTACCTTAAACGATGTGGCATTTCCCGAGTAGCTGTTGGAAGCCGGTGTGTCGCCCCTGGGTAGCCGCTGAAGGATTTGGGCAAAGTTGTCCATCATCACATTCCTTTTTCGCTCGAGGGCTTCTTCGAGCAAGATTTTGATAAGATCTCCTGTCCCCTCATCTTTCTTTTCATCCGCCATGGGAGGCCGTCGAGATTTGCGAGGCTGGTCTTGCAAAGGTTCGACCAATTCAAGTCCTAACTCCTTATATTCTAACCTCGTTGGGGACATGCAAAGAAAGACAGAGAAAAAGTAGAACAAGAACACAACAAACAGAAATGGAAATAAACCAACTAGGGCAATGGTAGCTTATCTCTGAGAAGAGATGTGGCAGCTACATGCCTCTGAACTGTGTTACAATGAGGCTCGAAGGCCTATTTATTGTTGAGAAACAATGGAAAACCTTAAACATCCAAAAACCTAACACTAGAAGATGAAACGCCAAACTATGGGCCCCGTTTGGGTAAATTGTTACATCAACTTCTCGGGGTCGTAACTTTGCCATACGATCTCTGTTTGACATGCACAATATCTCCTTAGAAATATCTATCCGAGAACTACAACTTTGGGAAGAGCAATAACTATCCATGAACCCATGTTGCTCCCAGTTTTCCCAAAAAACATCGTTTAAGGCCTCAAAACAGCGCCAGAAGTTTAGGACCTGAAAAACTGCTAAAAATAGTAAATTGTGCTACAATTAAGGAAACTGAAAATCTAAAAGAAACAATGGTGGGGGTCTAAGTGGACTTGGTGGTTGGCCACCAATATCCACCTGGATCAATACATATACCAAAACTTCTTTTCCTCAACTAAAATAGTGAAGGATACATATCCTACATATGATTTTCCATCTACCATGTAGCTTCATCGGGCCCAAAGTGCTTCCACTACACTTTAACTTGCTATGTTGCTCAGTTCTGGAGCATGAGTTTTTTCCACTAGAATATGCACTGAGGTTTCAATTGGAATTCTCCTTCTGGCTCCACCCGTAATATAGACTAGTCAATCACATTATCAACATCCTCCACATATCTTTTAAGCAATGAAACATGGAAAACATCATGGACTTTCACTATTAGAGGTAGTACATTTTTGTAGGCCACTGGTCCAATCCTCTCAAGGATCTCGAAAGGCATGCAATACCAAGGTGCCAACTTAGCACATGACCCAATCCTCAAGGATCTCCTCTTGGGCTTGAGGTGAAAGTACACATACTCCCCAACCTGAAACTCCTTAAACACTTTGTGCTAGTCTACATAACTCTTCTTCTTGTATTGCGCTACCTTTATATTCTTCTTGATAACTTGCATTTCATGTTCCATCTCTACCAACATGTATGTTCCTATCAGTACCCTATTCACTAGATCACTCCATTTGATGGGAGTATTACAACTCCTCCCATAAAGTGCCTCAAAGGGACTCATCCTCAATGACTCTTAATACCCATTGTTGTAAGAAAACTTGACCAATGGAAGATACTCCTCCCACCTCCTTTGTTGGTGCATCACATACATCCTCAACATTTCCTCAAGAATCATGTTAACCCTCTATGTTTTTCCATCTATCTACAGATGATAAGTTGTACTAAAAGCCAACTTTGTACCCAAACCTGCAAATATCTCCTTCCAAAACCTGGAAGTGAACTTGGCATCTCTGTCTGACACAATCTTCCTAGGAACACCATGAAATCTCACTATCTCCCTTATGAAGACCTGACCTACCTCACTAGCTGAGTTAGTAGACTTCATTGGAATGAAGTGAGATACCTTGGTCAAACTGTTAACCACAACCATGATGGAATCATGTTGTCTAGATGTCATCGGAAAACTTGTGATGTAATCCATGGAAATGACCTCCCATTTCCACTCTAGAATCAAAAATGGTTGCAATAAACCACCTGAGTGATTGCACTTTTCTTTTACCTATTGACAAGTCAAAAACCTTGCGATGAATTCAGCTACTTCTTTCTCAAAAATCGGCTAGTAGTATAACTTCTTCACAACTATTAGAGTCTGTTGATATCCTGAATGACCTGAATATAGCTTAACATGAAATTCCCTCAAGATAAGCTTCTTGAGCTCATCGTTGTTAGGCACATAGATCTTGTTCCTAAATCTTACCAAACCATCTGTCATGAGATGATAATCTATATCCTAATCACCTATACCATGTTGTTGTAACATGTTCTTAAGCTATTGGTACATGTTATCCTATTTTTCTGCCTGTAAGATCCAATCCTATAAATCTGTCCTGTATGAACTCATAGTTGTTATATGATTTACTTATCCTCTTCTACTAAGAGAATTTCCAACCTTATTCTCCTTACCTTTAATGTACCTAATCTTGAAGTCAAACTCACTGAGCATGGCCAACCATCTAGCTTCCTTGGCATTCAGATTAGGTTATTCAAACAAGTATCTCAGCCCATTATGATCACTCATCAAAATAAACCTCCTGCCAAGAAGATAGCGCCTCCACATCTTCAATGCATGAATTATCACTGCCAAGTTAAGATCATGAGTCACATAATTATGCTCGTTCTCATTCAGTTTCCTTGACTCGTAGCATACCACCTAACCCTCCTACATCAAGACTCCTCCAAGTCCTCTCTTACAAGCATTTGTACACATCACGAACTCTTTATATCGATCTGCAATCTTTCGAACTGGATTATTTGTAAGCAACTAATTCAACTACTCAAAACTAGTTGCACATTCCTTTGTCCATTCAAATTTATTTCCCTTCATCTACAAAGATGTAATATGATAGGAAATTTGTGAGAATTTCCTGATGAACCAATTGTAATAACCTGCTAACCCCATGAATGATCTAACCTCATCCACATTCCTAGGATCTTCCCATTCCATGATAGCTCTGATATTTTCCAGGTCCACTACTATGCCTTCCTTGGAAACAACATGTCCCAAGTAATGTATCTATGTTTGAAAAAAAATCACTTACAAATCTTGGCATAAATTTGATGCTCTCTCAATGGTCTTAACACTAATGTTATATGTTTAGAATGCTCTTCCTCATTCTTAGAATATATTAATATATCATCAATGAATATTATCACAAACTTGTCTAGATAAGGAAGCAACACACTATTCATCAAACACATGAAAGTATTTGGAGCATTAGTCAAACCAAAAGGAACCACAACAAAATCATAATGCCCATACCTGGTCCGGAAAGTAGTCTTATAAATGTCCTCTTCCTGGATGTGCACCTGATGATACCTTTGATCTCAATTTGATCTTCGATAACACTACTTCTCCCTTCAACTAATCAAATAATTCATCGATCCTCGGAAACAAATATCTATTCTTGATCGTCACCTTGTTTAGCTACCTATAGCCAATGAACAACCTTTGAGTACCATCCTTCTTCTTCAAAAACAACACTGGTGCACCCCAAGGAAGAATACTTGTCCTAATGTATCCCTTATCAAGCATTTCCTTCAACTAAAACTTCAGTTCCACTAATTCTAGAGTGTTCATTCTATAAGGTGAATTTGATGTTGGTGCAGCTCCTGGTACCAACTCAATAGAAAATTCCACTTCCCTGTGAGGAGGAAACTCTAAAATCTCTACTAGAAATACATCTTGAAACTATTTTAAAATCAGATACCTTTTCAAGACTTCCATGTCCTCAACATCCTTACCTTTATCACTGAAAACTTGTGTTTTAAACAATACACACCATTTCCTGTCACTGTGCTTTGCTTGCATAGATATAACCATTCTTACTGATGTAGGCTTCTTCTTACCCTACAAGATTATCTTCTCTCCATCATCATCCAAGAACTTGATAGCCTTCTCATAAAAATCCACCTTGGTCCTATGAAGGTACAACCAATCCATATCCAGAAGCATATTGTATAATCCCAATGGAAATACATTTAGATGTGTTCATGTAGGCTTACCATTCAACTCAAATGCACAAACTCTTACCTAGAACTCTTTTCTTAGTACATGTATCCAACTGCACCAACAAATATTTGCATGCACTTATTTTCTCAAACCACACTTATCCACCAGGTTAGGAATAACATAACTATAATTAGATCGAGGGTCAATCAAAATAGAAACAACTCAATCGTATAGCTTACCTTCGATCTCAATAATGGATGTCTGGTGGTTCGTCTGATTCTTATCAAATGTTGCATAGATGCAAGGAATGCTCTGCCCAACATCCCCAATTGTTTGCACCTCCTTAGCACTATAGATCTAAGGCCTACCACCCTGATACAACAGATAATCCTTCTTGTGATTATCCTTTCCACATATCCAACACTTCAAAGTTCCACTACCTCTATTCCACTACTCTCTAGGCTGAGATCCATGTCCCTTCTCAACTGCATTAAACTTCTTGTAAGGAGAAACATTTTCCTCGTCACTTGCATCCTGAGGTCTTCCTTGCTTCAGTGGCCACTTCCCTTTAGTCTTATCATTCCCTTTCCAACCTTGTTAAGACTCGGTCTTATGCTTCGATTTCTCATAAAAGTGCTTCAAATTTCCAATGACTTCTTTTATCGATCGAGGCTCATCATACTCAATCCAATCCTTAAATGCTAATCGCAAGCCACCAATAAATCTATCAACTTTTGTCTTCTCATCCTTAACATAAAACACATACCTAAACAGCTCTATGAACTTTGTCATTTACTCTTCATATGTCATAGATCCCATCTTCATCTCATGGAACTCCTTGAATTTTCCATCATAGTACCTCTCTGACAAGTACTTCTTCCTGAAGAGTCTCCTGAATTCATTCCAACTCAACTCCCCTATCTAGATGTATCTGACACATTTCACATCTTCCCACCAATTCTCTACCTTTCCCTTGAGATTAAAAAGAGTTATCTTAGCTTTCATGTTCTCTATATAGTCATGCATCTCAAATAACTTCTTCATTCCAAGCAACCATGCCTCTACATCTTCTAGTTTATTCAAATCTCCATTGAATGTAGGTGGCTTGGCATTCTTAAACTCATCTGGTGAGTATCCCCTCTCACTCCTCTTGTAAGGATGATAGCAATGATGGCCATGATACTTGTCCAAACCAGAGCTGGCATAGAACCCGTAACCACTTCCTCTCCTGTCAGACGAATCTAAGAACATATCATCTCTGATTGTGTCATCCTTGTTCGACCTATGCCCTAATTGAGATATGCTATCATACGCCCCATTATTCTTTTCCTCCTATCCATAACTGATACGTAGTTTTCTGTGTTTCTGCAAGTCTGAAAAAATCTAAAGGATAATTGCATTCAACTCTACTTGTTTTTCATGTGCCCTAGCAATGATTTCCTGTGACTGAATGATCCTATCATTATCTTCCTTGAAACTTCAAATTTTTGCCTTTAAACTTCTCAAGGTGTATGCTATGTCAAGAGAGAACTCATCTTTGTGCTACTCATATGATCTATAAGGAGAGTATCTTGAACTATAGTCCATTATTTTGCTAGTCATTTCTAATCCTCTTCTTCTTGTAAACATACCATGTGAGATAACCAAATATAAAACTAATCAAAATACATCAGTGAAGTTCAGGGGAGGCTATCTCATCTATAAAATTGATCTAGATTAGCACAATACATGTATATACATAATCATATCAATATTTCAACATCATGAATGATAACACCAACTCCATACCATGACCTCATGCATGACTACGATAAACATGGAAATGCATGCATAACAACCACATAAACATTGAGATGCATGCATGAAAAACACATTCCACCCATCCAGTCCAATTATTGAACTTGGGAGCTCTAATACCAATCTGTAATCACCCCTACCACATTTACCTAATCTCACAGGTCTGCTAAGGTAAACATGAGATGAAGAGTTACTATGATATGACCCGACCTCTAAGCTTCAGTTATGGTAGTGGGGCTGACAATTGGAACTTCCTGACCACAAATTGAAATCCCACAGGGCTTACAGGACACTCAGGGGTCAAAGAACCACCCCAGGAGACCCAACTCTAAGCAAGACTACTTTTTCAGTGACTTAACACCCCAACCACATGCACAAGCGTACAAGAGTGTGTTGGGCGCAGCCCAACTTGGTCCAATTTCGATCAAAGAATCTGAATTTTGAGGAGCGGAGTGCATGGAGTCCGTAAAGTTATATTTACCATGTGATGTTTAAGGGCTTTGGGGTGGGTCAAAGCCCCTCATTTTGTAATGGGTATTGGGTGCTAATTCATTGCTTCGTCGGATCCATGGTATGTGGACCATGGTCTTGTAGTAATGAAATCTATATAAGGAGATGTAATACTTCGTCGAGGATAGTAAAATAATAGAAAAGTCATAAATGAATCATTGATATCTTTTGTCTTTAGTCTATATTTTGGGCATTAACGGAAGGCTCCACAGTTGAGTATGTGGAGGCCTTGAAAAGTCTGCAACTGAGTGCGCAGACCACCTGCAGTTGGGTGTGCACGTCAAAGAAGTTGTATGTATTGAATATTTATCTTAATAAAAGAAGAAGAAGTTTCAAAAAAAGCTTACGTATCTGTGTTTATTATCTACGTTTATACATATTGTTATGCATGCTTTTTACTAAATTATGTGAAAGAATACATGTTATATTATTTTATGATATTTTTATGTGATAAGTGCAAGTCTATGAAGTAAATCATTAGCGTGAATTTATTTATGCATGTGAAGTTGTATATAGGTCTAAGACATAAGTAAACACATGGGTGCCACAACGTGCATATCCCTCTGGCTGTAAAAACCTGGTTTTGAAACCTCCCATAACCACTTCAGATGAGATTGCGATCTACTTGCAGATTGTTGCCGAAAGAGCCAGTGGTTGAAGGTTTTTTTGGTGCGCAGTACACTTTGAAGCTAGATCCAAGCCCCTTAAGCCAACAAATGGTTCTGTTTTCAGGATCTGCTTGAGATCTATGTTTTGGCATGTTTTGAAGAAATAAATCTAGGAGTCAGTTGAACAAAAAGAGCAAGAATTTGCAGATCAGGAAAACAGAAATCTGTGATTGGTGACGGAAAGTTGGTTGCAGAAGTATTACTTCGAAAAGCAATAAAAAATCTTCTTTGGTTTGTTTCACATTGAACTGTACGAGTGGGTATCAAAGTTTGCTGAGCATAAGACTTGTTTTAAGGGAGACAAACCTAAGGAGTGGAATCATGTATTGATACAATGACTCAAGTACGTCAATAAAAAGATCTTAAGAGATGTTGATATATGGATCGATAGCATTTTGGGAGGATTTATCACTGAATTCGCAATAGAGACTACTATATCTTACAATGAAGATAAGTGGAGATTTTTCAAGGTTCTGCGACATAATTACTTGAACTCTTTGAATTTTTGGATTAAAATTCTTTTATGTGAAAAGGGCGTACTACGAATGTAGTCAAATTAACGTTTGGGTGAGGAAGAAATAAGTCTAAAATAGGATCTACATGAAGTGGAAAGCGATATAGAGTAGAGCACGAACCAAAGAACTTTATTAAGACTAACTATAGTCCCTTGTTAGGTGGGTCTGAGATTGAAGAAGAAGGAAGTAACTCTAAAACCCCGCGGTATTCCCCCTCCCATCCTGAAGGCGCGTCAAAGTTAGGAGTTGAGAAAATTCAGGGCGTCTTTGGGATTACCCATCCATCTACTCCCCTTACCCTCCATACCCCTCCCCATAATTCCCCTACACCACCTCCCCCTCCCCCTAATGCCCCAAGAACAAAAATGGTCGATGAAATTAAGCTACCTATCTTTAAAGGGCTTGGATCAGAGGATCCTAACCATTTTTGGTTTTTAGCTGATGCAGTATGGAAAGCGAGACAGACCACTGACAAAGTCGTAAAGAAGGTGCAGCTCATCATGGTGCTAAGAGAAAGGGCACTGACATGGTACATGAAATACTTTGTGATTAATCTCGCTGCTTCATTGGATGATATTAAGAAATTGTTGGTATCAGAATTCAAGAAGTCGAAGTCAAAATCACGGTGAATTATGGAGCTGAAGGAAATAAAACAGTCTGCTACTGAGTCCGTGTGGGAGTTGGATCAATGATTATAAGTATTAATGGGACAAGTAAGCTTTAACATACCTCTAGACAAAAAATAAGGAATGATTTATAGCCGTGCTACTGCCACATATCAGGTTACCCTTGACACAACAGAAGATTGCAACTCAAATTGAAGCATTGGAGATTGCGATGAAGCTGGAAGCTTCTCCGATCGAAGATACTCATGTAGAAGTACAAAAAATTTAGATCCAGATAGAAAATTTGACCTTGGAATTGTAAGATCTCAAGAAAGGTAAAGAAACTAGATCAGAAGTATGGTGTACAAAATGCAAAGTAGAGGGCCATTATAAGGATCAATGCCTTGTGTTCAGAGATTACTTGGAAAGTGGAGCACCTAATCCAGTGAACCCAAGATCAAGTTTGTGGTGTGATATTTGTAGAACAAGAGGCCAACATCGCTCTGAAGATTTTTATTTATTACAGAAGTACATACAGACCCCAAAGCAGCTATTTTGCAACTTTTGTAAATCAGTAGTCCATGATGAAATAAATTGTCAAAGTTATGACTTGATGATGGAGCACACTGCCGATGTTTATAGATTGCAAGTTAAAAGGACATACACATGAAGAGCCAGGCCAACATGCTAATCAAGGAGGTTTTGAAGGACGAGGACAAGTATGAGGACGAGGAACTGGTTGGCGACGCAACCAGATTATCTATTATAATTGTGGATAGGCAGGACACTTCACTAGGGATTGTCAGAACCCTACAACAACCTGCAGCTACTACAAGTCTTTTGATCACGTAATAGAATAATGTCACGTCCTTATCGCGAAGATCCAGGAGAAAAGGAACCAATAGCCTGCATCAAATCTTCAAATGATGATTGTTGAGCCAAGGGAGGATCAACTGCGAATCGGCATTGTAACAAGAAGTGGAGCTGCAACTAGAAATGATAAAGCCAATGGGAAAAAGGAAGTTGAAGCTACATGGATAAGAAAAATTATTGAAAAATCTCCTGCATTTGATATTCTGAAGGAAAATCAAGTATTCATGGAGGTGAGGCGAAGATTTATGGATGATGAGGTTTCGACCTCTACCATGCAGCCAACACAGATGAATAACTGCGAGATAGTACCAGTTGTGACATAAGATGTGGATCCAGATATTTTGAAGTATTTTCTATACAATTGCATGAAGTTGTTAAGAAACTAGAAAGATGTGGAGGGATTGAAGGAATTGATAGACTCTTGTGCTTCTAAGGAAGTTCCATAGAGTAAGATGCATGCAATAAACAACCTACATCGACACAAGAAGAGGACTGGAAAAGAAATGAGGCTTACTACATAGATTGGAGAATATGACATGGATCAGGTTATCCTGGATCTAGGATTTCATGCCAACATCTTACCGAGGCATACTTGGGAATTGATGGGTAAGTTGAAGCTACAATGGTCACCGATCCAGTTGAATATGGTGAACCAATAGAAGATTGTTCCTCTAGGAAGGTTTTCAGGTATCACAATAGACATTGAAGGAGTGCGCACTACTACTGACTTTGAAGTGATCGAAATTGTGGATGATAGTAATCCCTATCCTGTGTTGCTTGGATTGGATTGGGAATTTTCTAACATGGATATAATTAACTTGAAGAAAATGAAAATGATATTTGAAAGCAACAATGTGAGAGTCATTGTTCCATTAGATCCATCAAAAGGAGCGAGGTATATTGAACCTGTCAAAGAGGAGTACAACGCAGATGACATTGACAACATTTACCAGATAACAGCAAAAGGAGAAGAATGGATCAACCCTACTGTAGATGGAAAAGTGGGTTGGGAGAAAGACATTTCAAGAACTTCAGATTCAAAAGAAGAATTAGAAAACTAGCAAAATAGGTTACATGAAGTGTCTACAAGGCAATGTGCAAGGATCATTAAAATTGTGTGTTGTATGACAGCAGAGGTATGTGATTTACGTTTTTATGATGGTTGGGTAATACACATATTTCATTAAATTTGGAATTAAATTATGGATCTAGAATTTCAAAATAACCAAAAAACTCAATTCTATTAATGTCCTTGTAATAAAAAATTTCCAATTTTAAAAAAATATGTGTTTAATGTCGATACTTTCTTTAGATATTATGAAAGACAAGTGCCAGAATGTCAGAGGGTGTTAGCTCTGGATCTAGCCCAAAGAGCTACTCCTGCTAGATGGTAGGGTACACATAAGAAAAACATAGGAGATTGGCAACAATGTCGAAGATTGATGTGGGTAAGGTTTAGTAAAGTAGAAACAAAACTTGAAGATAAGTATGATGGTCAAACTAATCATAGAGAATGCATATAGCTCTATATGATAGCATGGAAAAAAATTCCGCGAGAAGAATGGGTGCATGGCTTCATCCATACCTTGGAGACAATTCCTCAAAATTGGTATTTGGAAACAGAATTGTGACATGGTACTGCAAGCTGGGCAGAGATGGTTGATGGATTTATAATGACATTTAGTTTTGAAGATAATTGTCCTCATATAGATGCAACCCTTCTGATAACTAAGAAGAATATTTTTTTAGAACGAATTTCCAGATATTTGGAAACCTAATTGGGCTGCACAGTTACAGAATGTAATGGAATGCTACAATATCACTACAGAAGAGGAGGAAGATCCTCGCAATATCGACATCGCAGAATCTGAAGGTCGCCACGAAGTGAATGGACCCAAAATAGATATGTCTGATATAATGAAGCCACTAAAGATGAATAGGGTGAATATACGATGAGAGGATGAGTCAAAGTTTGCAACAATAGGAGATTACTGGGATGAAGACACAGTCAGCAAGATAACAGATCTTTTGCATGAGTACCAGGAGTTGTTTCCCACTAAGTTCTCAAATATGAAGGGCATAGTAGGAGACTTTGGAGTTATGAAGATTCCTCTGAAACGTGACATGAAGCCTATCAAGTAGAGACCTTATAGCCTGAATCCAAAATATAAGGAAAACGTGAAGAAAGAATTAGACAAGATGATAACAAATGGGATCATCGAACCTGTCACAGAGTCCGAATGGGTAAGTCCCATGGTGGTCCAGGAAAATAAGGAAAAAGAGGAAATTAGAATTTGTGTGGACTTGAGAATATTGAATGATGCATGTCTGCATGACCCTTTCTCTACACCATTTACAGACGAAGTATTGGACAATGTAGGAGGATAGGAGGTCTATTCTTTCACAGATGGATTTTCAAGGTACCATTAGATCAGAATTGCGCCAGAGGATAAACATAAGATAACCTTTGCTATAGAATGGGGCTCTTACTAGTACACAGTGATGAATTTTTGTTTGAAGAATGCTCCTACCATCTTTTCCAGAGTTGTAGTTGCAGCCTTCAAAGAATATATACCCAAATTTTTGGAAGTTTGCTTCAACAATTGGACACTCTTTGGGATGTTGAAGAAGCATGTGGTAAGCTTGAGGTTGATGTTGGATACCTGTAGAAAATACTAGATATCATTTAACTTGAAAAAGTGTATCTTTTTTGAACCATTTGGTATATCGTTGGGACATGTAGTTTGTAAATAGGAATTAATGGTGGATCCTGCGAAGATCACATTTTTTGTGAACTTTCCAGCACCAAGAATAGTAATACAATTGTGCACAACAATAGGACACAGTGGCTATTATAGAAACTTTATAAAGGGGTATGCATAGATAACTGCGCCGATGGAGAAATTGTTGAAGAAAGATGTGACTTTTTAGTGGAGCAAAGAGTGCTAGAAAAAAATTTGGATGTACTGAAATAGAAGATGGTGACTACTCCTATTTTGGTTTTCCTAGATTGGAATATGGAGTTCTATGTGCATGTTGATGCATCTTGCATAGTGTTGGGTATAGTACTAGCACAACCAGGAGCAGGAGAAATTGATCACCCCATAGCATTTGCAAGTAGAAAATTGTCTAAGGTAGAGAAGAACTATAGCACAACATAGAGAGAGGGGTTAGCTATGGTATATGCATTACAAAAGTTCAGGCACTATTTGTTGGGAGCGCATTTCAAAATGTTCACCGATCACTCCACGTTGAAATATTTGGTGAATAAGCCTATTTTAGGAGGAAAAATATGTTGATTGTCATTATTATTCCAAGAGTATGACTTTGAGGTTGTAGTGAATCGAAGAAGATTGAATTCCAGGCCTGATCATCTATCAATTATAGAGACAGGAGAAGAACCCACAAGTATTGAAGATAACCTACATGATGTGTAGTTATTCATAATCAGAGTCGTAGATGATCACTTCGCAGATATTATTTAATTCCTGGCTACATGAATGGCACCCGTGGAGTACACTATGAAGCAAAAGAAGGAGTTGGTAGTTAGAGTAGTTGATTTCTCATTGATTGTTGGACACTTGTACAAAATGGGGCCAGATGAAATACTACACAGATACGTCCCTGAACACGAAAGACAAAGTATTCTGATAGAAGATCATGGAGGAGTCGTAGGTGGACACTATGTAGAAAAGGCCACCACGCAGAAAATCTTGAGAGATGGGTTATGGTGGCCCATAATACATAAGGATGCAAAAGAATGCTGCCAAGCATGTGATGTATGTCAAAGAATAGGGAAGCAAACTAGGAGAGATGAGATGCCACTAGTACCATAGGTAACTTTGAAGGCTTTTAACAAATGGGCTATTGACTTTGTTGGACTAGTCAGTCCACTAGGGAAAAGGACTGGTGTGAGGTGTATAATCACTGCCACTGATTATTTGACAAGATGGGTCGAAGCACAAGCTAGTGCTAGATTGCAGCACAGAAACTGCTGCGAAGTTTATCTTTGAATATATACTGTCCATATTTGGCTGCCCAAGGATTCTGATGAGTGACCAAGGGAAACACTTCTTGAATAAGACCATTGAATCATTAACTGAGGAGTTTCAGGTTTACCATTAGAATAGCACTCCTTATCATCCTCAGGCAAATGGAACAGTGGAAGCTTTCAATAACATTTTGGAGAATGCATTGACCAAGGTATGCAATGTGAACGGAGATAAATGGGGTCTGAGGATTCTAGCAGTGTTGTGGGCGTACAGGACAACATGCAAGAAATTGACAGGGTAGACACCTTTTAGGTTGGTATATGGACAAGAGGCAATTATTCCTATGGAGTACATTGTGCCAAGTTTGAGGATTGTAGTGTTCACAGATATGGTAGACCCTAAAATTATGAAGGAAAGGGTGTCGTAGTTACTGGTTCTAGAAGAAGACAGGTTCATAGTAGGGTTCCATTAACAAGTGCAGGAAGCAAGGGAGAAAGCCTGGCATGACAAGCACATCAATAAGAAGACATGTTGGGAAGGAGAACGTGTACTACTATATGACAACAAATTTGCAAAGTTCCTAGAAAATTTAAAACACATTGGTTATGACCATATATCATTAAGGAAATCTATGATGGTGGCGTAGTTCATCTTCTTAAGTTAAATGGTCAGATGATTCTAGGATGAGTGAATGGTAGCAGATTGAAAGTATACAAGGATGATTTTGTCCCTGGAAATTCGCACTAAAAAATGAAGGGAAGAAAGTCTTAGTGCCACTTGCAGTTGAAAGTGGGCATGGGACTATAAACTACTCTGCAAAAACGGACTTCACCGAATAAATATTACTGCACGATACTCATGAGTATGATGAATTCCGAAGGAACTGCAATGAAGAAAGGATGACTACGCCACAAGGGAAGGTTCATCAAAGTTGGTCAGAAATATGACCGTTGGAAGGAAAAATATAATGTTAAAAGGAAGTTGTCGTTAAAGGGCGCAGGAGAAACACATTTATGAAGCATAGCTGGCTAAATATAGCACCATACCTACATTAAACGAGCAATATATTAGCCAATCATGGGGCTGGAAATTCAAATTCGTTATAAAAACCATATCCCGCACCACACACTTTGTTGTCTGGAGAATTCAGTTTGATAACTTGCAACCAAGTGTGAGAGAAGTAAGATATTGTATGTCTGGGAGAAGTTTTGAGGAACTTTCTAGAGAATTTACAAAGAAAGGGCTACCAGGAGTCATGGAGGCCTAGGGTGTTCAAACCATAGCAGCAAATGTACCCATGTCCCCATGGCATGTGAGGTCGTCGTAAAATCAAGTACCCATAAAAGCACAGCCATAGAAGAAACAGGAAAATAGGCCAGCTGAGACCTCTGGGATAGAACTTATGACATCTCCGAGGAATTAGACACTGAAGGAAGTGCGAACAAGGAAAAAGGACAACAAGGGGAAGAAACCTACACAGAAGGGACAGAAATGAATCCATCAGAAGGAATCGCAGGAGATTCATGACAGTGAGGAAGAGGTTGGGGTGCATCGAATGGAGACAGAGGGTGTAGAAATTCCCTTTGTAGTCCCACCTTACATTCCACCAAGGAAACCAAGCACCAAGCCTGTCAAGTGTCCAAAAGATATGAAGTTTGTCACGTTCACTCCATTGTTGCTGGAGGAAGTATTGTTTGACAGCGAAGTATTGGGGAAGATCCCACAACTGAAGATGGAGGACTGGGATTTCAGTGATCGAAGAAAATAACCACAATTTGAGCCGAGCGGATACTTGTTGCAAGTATATTACCTAGAAAGTGGAGTTACAAGGTTGGAGTCGCACCAGTGGGTTGCAGGATTGCAGAGAGAAAGCCTGTTAAATATGCTACTTGTGCCACACTTCAGTAGAATCACATCTAATACAACCTATGTGTGAAAACTTCTCGCATTAGTACATTATGGATGCCTATGGTTGGGGACGAGGATCCCAATCAACGAAATGTTAATTAGAAGAATTATAGGACCACCTCACCAAGGGAAAGACCCCACAAAAGAGTTTGTGGGCAAGAATCAAGACAAGGTGATGGCACAGATGATGAAGGATAAGTTTGGAATTGTCAAGAAATTGCGCAGATGCTGTGTCATCTCTATCAACGACCAAGGGGTGCACTTCGCCACGCACATCTTGGTAGGGAAGATCATGCGAAAGTGCAGAGAAAATGAGGTCTCCGCAACTGTGGTTTCTTTGGCTGCGTAGTGCAACACTGAGGTCCAATGTAATTGGGCCGCCTATTTATGTAAGGAGCTTTTGGAATACTACAAGGAGGCACGGGAGGAAGGGAAGACGTTTCATTATGCGTGGTTAATCATCATCATCGCGCTAATTACATGGAAGGAGCTAGAGGATTCACAGTTTCCTCCTATCGAACCATATTTTTGTGAAGAAATGAAGTATGCCTCCGTTTGGTATACTAAGGAATTGTCGCATGCAATGGAAAATAGGATTTTATTCATAATACTATTAATGGATTTACACATGGTGGTGAATCAGCACCCAAGGTTGTCACCAAGTCTGTATAGACAATACTACAACATTACGGACTTTAAGGAAGACTTCCATTGAGTCTATGTAAAGGCAAGGAAGGACTCGACAAGGACATGGCACCCATTGCAATATTTAGCGACCAAGGATGACTTACTCACAATAGTACATCATTGGTCAGCAGAGTGGATGACTCCACCCAGCAAAGATGTTGGAACAGAGAAGGGTACTCTGCAGGATGCAAGTCTGAGTGGAAAGGATACATAAAAAGAACAAGGCATGAAAGAGACAGAGCTAGAACATGAACATGGTACTCAGGAACCCCTCAGTGATGAAGGAGTATCAGAGGAGTCACCATTCATCATTAAAAAGAGGGTACCTACAAAAACCACATCGAGCATGAGGAAAAATCAGAAGGCGGACAAATCTAGGGGTGTTATACCACTTGTCCTCATTGATGGGGACATTGACGAGATCAGGGAAAAGGTCTAGGAGGTAACAACAGAAACTTGGGACAGAATTGATGATCGTTATATAATGATATTAGTCGTGGTTCAGTAGGGTATCACAGAGTTGAAATCACTACCACAGATAGCGAGACAAGCAGAGCAGATAATTCAACCACTACATGTAGAGCCATGAATAAAGACAACATTCTGCATTAGGATTTTGAGGGTGCCAGCTGGAGCACTACAGTTCAAAGCACCAGAGGACAAGGAACGAGCTAAATCCTGGAGTAGCGTCAACATGAACATTGTCACGTTGTCGATTCAGGTACTCCATGAATTCCACCAAAGTATAACAACTGAGTTGTTGGAGGGAGAACATCGAACTTCTCTATGGACCAATCAGGTGGAAAAGGAGAAAGCTTCGTTGAAAAAGGAGTTAGAGTAGTTGTCTAAGAAAAGGGATGAGGTATGGTAGAAACAACAGCAATTGGAAAAATAAATTGTAGACACTTGTAACATAGTTCCGAACATGAAGGTCTGTGAAGAGGAGACACCAGCAGAGAAGGTTGTGAAGCTCACCCTTGCAATAAAAGAATCAAAGAATACGATCACAAAGATGAAATTTGACTATGAAGTGCAAATTTTAGAGTTGCAAATAAGGCTACAGCTAACCACGCCACCAGAAGTATAGGAGTAGAGGGAGAAGGACTTAAAATCAGCTTTAAAAGGAATCTCCAACATAGTGGTGGACTGTGGAAAATTACTAGATGACACTATGAAAATTTGGACCTCACTGAAGGAGGATCCAAACATTCAAAAGATTGAGGAAGAGATACATGTGAAGAAAAAGAAGCAGGAAGATATGCTGGCAACTGCGAAGACCCTACCAATCTCATAGAGGCTTTTGCATCATTACTAAAGTAAAGAACCTCCAGAAACAGATAGAAGATCTTTGGAGGAAGGAGAAGATCTTCCAAGCAAGGACTCAGCTGCGGCAGGATGAGTCCCTCCAAATTTCACAGGAAGTGGATGGAAGGCTCAAGCAGTTAAAGGAAAGGGAGAAAGAAATACTACAGAAGACTGTTGGTCCAACTACATAGGCATTGCTGGAGGAGGTGTGCCAAGAGGAGAAACAAGTAGCAGAAATAGTCTAGGAGTACAATATGGTCTACAATGGTATTACAACGAAGATCAAGGGCATCATAGCTAAGTGACTTGAGACGAGTCACATGTGAGTGTTAGGGGCTTGTTGGGCACAACCCAACTTGGTCCAGTTTTGGTCAAAGAATCCGCATTTTGAGGAACGCAGCGCACAAAGTCCATGAAGTTATATTTACCACATGATTTTTAGTGGCTTTAGGGCAGGTCAAAGCCCCTCATTTTGTAATTTGTATTGGGTGTTAGTTCATTGTTTTTTCGGATCCATGATATGTGAACCATGGTCTTCTACTAATGAAATCTATATAAGGAGATGTAATAGTTCGTCGAGGATAGTAAAATAGTAGAAAAAGTCATAGATGAATCATTGATATCTTCTGTCATTAATCTGTATTTTGGCTTTAGGGGAAGGCTCCATAGTTGAGTGCATGGAGGCCTTTAAGAGTCTGCAGCTGAGTGCGTAGACCACCTGTAGCTGGGTGCGTAGGTCAAAGAAGTTGTATGTATTGAAGATCTATCTTAATAAAAGAAGAAGTTTAAGAAAAAAGAATATGTATCTGTGTTTATTATCTATGTTTATACATATTTTTATGCATGCTTTTTACTGAATTATGAGAAATAATACATGTTATACTATTTTCTGATATGTTTATGCGACAACTGCAAGTCTGTGAAGTAAATCATCAGCGCGAAGTTATATATGCACGTGGAGTTGTAGATAGGACTAAGACATAAGTAAACACATAGGCACCACAACGCGCATATCCCTCTGGCTGCAGAAACCTGGTTTTGCAACCTCCCATAACCACTTTTGGTGAGACTACGATCTGCTTGCAAGTCGTTGCCGAAACATCCAATGGTTGAGGGTTTTTTTGGTGCGCAGTACACTTTGAACCTGGGTCCAAGCCTCTTAAACCAACAAAGTGTGATTGTGACATTCCAACTACATGCTCAAGCATGCATGAGTGTGGTTGTGACCTAAACTACTCAGTTCAGTGCCTACAGTCCTGAGATCTGAGCCACAATTCTAGGCCAACCTCCAAACCACTACCCAGAATTTCACAAAACTTTCCAAAATGATAAAAGACTTGAAGGCAATGTCAGTCATAAAAAACTTGATCAAATACTTGACCTAACCATGACAACTATTTCCTCAAACATATGATGCACATGTAATCTATAGGTTATGAATGCATATTTGAACATAGGAATTTGAAACTTATCTGGGAATCATAAAAAGGTATAATTCCCTCTCATAATAGCTTCAATATTGCTTATTAGCTCATGCATTCATTAACCATCACATACTTATCAAATATTGAACAAGACATAGTTAGAGTACATTACAAATTCATGCTTATAACTGGCATATAACTAGATTACTAACCATGACATAACAACCATCAAAACACCATAATAACATGTACAAATTCTCATAGAAAATAGTAGGAAAAGTATCTCTTATTAATTGATGCAAAATCCAACCAAGTCAAGGAATTCCACTTACCACCTAACCATAGATTGCGCTTAACCAAATCTTTCTTTCATCCAATCATCCACATGCCATATTCTAAGCATGAATGTGGGAACTCAAGACAAAAACAACCAAGGCTTCCTAGAGATTAAACCACCTCCACCCTCATGCTCCAACATTCTCGCCAAAACCAATCAAGAGATCACATAAGCAAACCAAGACATAAAAAACCAGGGCTTCCCAGATATTAAACCACCTCCACCCTCAGGCTACTGCAATCCCGCCAAACCAGTCAAGAGATCACTAAACCCAAAACAATCTTGGATGCTTCAGAATTTCTTCACCTTTACCTTGAGGAATTTTCCTATCTCAACCCACCTATTGGGTTTCCCATAGACTAAACCACCTCCACCCCAAACCCTTGGGAATTTTCTTGAGACCACCTCACCTGGTTCTAAAACCTTCTAGCAATCCAAAGCTCAACCAAACAAAGAATCATGTCACACCTTGGCTATCCAGAAATGGAAAGGCAAGGCTGAAACCACTTTTACAACCAGCAAAACCCATGCCAATGACAAAAAGAAAACCAAATATAAAAATTCATGTATCGTGCATTCACATACCAGTTAGGAAATCACAGATGCAACCTGTTACCTGCAAGTATTCTTGTTGAAGCTTTTTTATCCAACCTTCCTTGCTTGTCCTTTGCTTCCCTTGTCCTTCATTTTCCTTTCTTTGCTTGATTTTCCCAATGCTAGAGTGCTCCAAGAATTCTCTAAGTGTGTAACAGTATGAGAGAATAGAGAGAGATCCAAAACTGAACTGACAAAAAGGTGTGAATTGATCCTCAAAATATTTTTATCGTTGAGGCCTCTATTTTCTTCAATTTCCTCTATTTTTCCTTTAATTTTATTCTCATGCAAACTTGTGACCTTTTATCTCCCATTTCTCATGTTTTCCTTTATTTCATAAATAAGTTCCAATTAATGCCTCTTTGTCTTTACCATTCTCCTTAGCCATAATAAACTGAAAGTGACACCCACTAGGATGTTTTGCCCAACATTCAGCTTTGAATACATGTCCCATGCCCTTGGTCTTATTTTTCCTTTATTAACTTTGTTACATGAACTTTTAACTAGGGGTTGTTACACACATTGAAAAAAATTTCCAGACTCCAATCAAGAAGGTAGGCATAATCCCATGCAACCTATGTGAATTACTATCAAATGCAGTCAACTTTGGAGAACTTATATATTTCCAACATGTTATTGACATGGCATAAGTGGAAGCTCCCTCATCGAGAACAATTTGAAAAATAGTCTTCTTTTGGCATACAACTTTAATTTTGAAAGCAACATGATGAGGAAGTCTTGGCTTGACACACTAAGTATTAAAAATAATGACCTGAGAGCTCTTAGGTTCAACTGCTCCATTTTTTGTGAGTAACGCACACCTTTTTGTTAGGCATGATTGGAGAACTTCTAATTCTAACATAGCATAGGGATTCTAAGATAAATCTTCCACCGTGGAATAGTTTTGAGCGTCCCTGGAATTTGTATTCAATGTCAAGTTGTTCGAAAAGAAGTCGTTTCCCTTGAGGGAAAGGGTTGTTAAGAACTACCTAAGAACTCGAAGGACCCTATTGTTCTCAAAATAATTGTGCATATTGAATTTTTAGGAAAAGGTGAGTAAGATGATCCCCTTTACATAACTTGCAAAATATTTTCACTTTCTTTTCCTGGTCCTTCTTACCTTCATCAATATTATCACTAGGTTTAGTAACACTCTCCTTATCTTTCTTACTCTTCTTATTACCACATCCTTTTTTTCTTCCCTCCATAATTTTGGTTTCCCTTGGGATTCAAAGATTGGACTACATTAACTGCAACATATTGTGAAGGAGAGATAGACAGCATACCTTGCTCGAAAAAAGTAGATTACAAAATCATCCTCTGCAATTAGTTCACTAACAAACTAATTGTATTCAAATTGAGCTATCCTACTATCCCATCAGCATGGGGCCCCATTTTCGGTGTGGTCGATTTTGTTTAAGGTATCGATGCATCAAAAAAATAAAAAAAATAAAAATAAAAGTAAAATAAAATTAATTAATTAAAAAAAAAAATATATATATATATATATATATAGAGAGAGAGATAATATAAATAAATAAATCATAAAGGACACTAAACTGAGAATAAATGAGATCCAATTAATGGACCCTAAATATAGCTTAGTATTTTATGAAGACTCCAAAAGGTGACACATATTTTGAGATGGGTGGTTGTAGTGACTTCAAAAACCACATAAGAAAAAATTTATCAGGCATTTCTACTTTAACCATTCTCTATCTTCTTTGACATTCTTATATGTGGTAAAATATGTGAGTACCCTTATCCAATTTAAAATTTTCCAAGAGTTCAGTATCAAAGTTGTATCGAATAGGTAATTGAAAAAGTGGTTAAGAAATATTATGGCCAAATCATTAAACCTTGAGAATGTTCCCCCTTTTATTTCAATATACCACTTCACAACATTCTCAATCAGGGTGCATTGAAAAAATCCTCAACCTAATCGAATCATCAATCAAAGAGTATGATGAACACCATAGGTGAAACATGGTTATATGATATATGGGCTCCTCACCCAACTTTCCTTCAAACTTATGACTGTTTGAGGGAATTTTAGTAGGGGCTAGGGACCAAATCAGATCATACTGAACTGAGTCATTAGTTAACTTTGAAAAATATAGAAAATTAAGAGTTGTTAGAAATGGTAAGTGTAGATAATCTATGGCATTCCACACCCCAGAATAAAACCTTCTAGAAGGACCATTGTTCGAAAAAGAATACATTGGATTTTAATTGGCACCAAGTTTCCAAAGATAACTCGTAGAAAATCTCGGATTATAATAAACCCCTTCTTTTAAGAAAACATATGAAGGATACCCTCCACTCATGGTGGATTTGTGAGTTGAAGAGGCATTTCCACCTGTTGATACATTATATGAAGGAGAAACCCCTTGATAAATGTTCCAAGCATTAGAAAAAGGAAAAGAACTCGTCGACATACTACCAGTAGGGAAGGGAAGACTCCCTTGCTGACCAAACACTTGATAAGGGACACCTAATGCTGACCCACTCATAGAGGGATATACCATACCTTGACCTCGTTGTCCTTGAAAAGGATTAGCAAATTGAGAGAAACTAGGATATGGAATAGATCTACCTCCCAAGGAGGGGCTAGAAGGAGGAACATACCCACTTCCAAAAGTGAATCCCTATAAGGGGATTGAACCACCTTCCATAGAAGGCATAGTAGAAGGAACAACATATGAAAAATAAGTTGGTATTGATGAAATCCCAACTAACTACATCCAAAATGAAAAAACGCCAATGATAAGAGTAATAGGTTGGGTTCACCCACTCAAGCCAAGAGCAGAGCTAGAGCCAGTAGCTATTGTGTTAGGTGTTGAAGCAGACATAGTAGAGAAGGAAAGTGTTCATCCACCAACTATAAAAGAAGGCACATGTACACCATCAATAACAGTAGTCGTACTAGTGCTACTAACATTGGCCATATCGAAAGAAAGAGAGTTCAGAGTGATGCTCTCAACTGAGGTACCCATGTAAGATATAATGTAAGGAACACTTCCCAAAAGAGGATTTAAATCTAGGCTAGAAGATTTTGAGATATATTCCACTACAACTTTCTCTTCCAAAGAACGAGACTGAAAAATTACCCTAACAAGAATAGAACACGTCCTTCCAAGTCATGAAGGAAACCCTGCGCTTCGAGCTCTTCCTCCAGAGAAGATCCCCATGGGAGATGATTTGTCGCTATTGTGTTAGATTGAACTGGTTCAAAAGAACCAGTAGAATCCTATCTATGCCTTTGAGGTGGAGGCTCTACACTCATATGTGAAAGTTCGTGAAGCCTCCTAGATTTATGAATGGGTAGATTAGCCACCTTTTACAAATAAAAATATATAAATGACCAAATATCCTAAGGTGGGATAGGAGAACAAAGCACTAAATATAAAATTCCTAAAGATACAAACAAGTAAATGACCTTCAGTTATTTTCGCTCAGGGTGATTACGAATGGACACCAAAATGAAAGAAAGTGGATAAAGGGCCTTTCAAAGGTAAGCTTGGGATGATGAGGGTCCATGTCCTATTAATGAATGTAACAAAAATAGTTACGTTGACCCAATGACAATATCCTTTGTCGATAAAAGTACCCTCACTTCATGGGGCACCCTTTAGAAGTATTATGACAGTGATACAATGTTTGTTTCAGGTACCAAGGGTAGCCCCCCTAGTAGTCACCTAGGCAGTACCCAGGACAGGAAACTAGGATAACTAGTTCGTAATGAAAATTCGAGGGGGACAGTCATAGCATGTGCTCTGACTAGTAGGAAAGAGGGTACATCTCTTTCCTTATTATTACATGGCCTAGTTATTAACTCCTATGTGATAGGAGCTTCCCTGACAACTTATACACCATTAGATTTCCACTCTTTATTTAACTTTTATACTTTATTTGAGTGGTCATGGATAATTTACGCTCTATTGGGTTGTGTTATATTATTTCCACGTAGTTAACCGAGGGGTTAGAAGGGGGGCGTAGCCCCCCCTTCGTTGTGTCGATTGCGTAGTGGGGGGAGTCACAAAGGGTTTGAGGGGTGCAGGTAACCCCACTTTATGGGGTTCGAGGTAGCGCCCTGGAAAATTTTGGTTTTGGAACCTATGTCAGGTTGGGTGAACCCACCTATGGTTTTGTGCATGATTTTCGCACATGTTTTTTGGACGTGATGGTTTTCGGTCCATGGTATTGGATGCTTCATCATGTATAAATATGTATTATAACATTGGAAGGAACACAATGAAAAATCAATTTGGTAGTCCCAGTTTTGGGATCCAGGGGAATATCTCTGTGTATATGTGTTTTATGTGTTATGCTCTCCCATTGTTTATTTTCTATGTTTTAGAATTCGTATGTAGGTAATTTATGTACAAGGTTAAAACCTACATTTGGTATCAGGGTTGTTTTGGCTTCAAGGGGACGCCTTTGTTGCTGAGGGGTTTTGCTTGGGCCTTTGGTAGACCCTGTTCAGTGGGAGATGTACGAGATCAATTCTGGCAGTGAAGAAGATGGTGAGCAGTGGAAATATAGAGATCGAGAAATTTAATGGTCAGAGTTTTGAGTTGTGGAAACTCAAGATGGAGGATCTATTGGTGGATAAAGATCAGTGGATCGCGGTAGATCCAGGTACTAAACAAACAGGAGTGTCTGATGAAGAATGAAGAAGTTAGATCGAAGGCAAAGAGCACAATACAATTGTGTGTCTCAGATTCAGTATTGTTAAATGTATCAAGGGAACCTACGGCTAAGGATTTGTGGAACAAGTTAGGGACTTTGTACCAATCTAAGTCTCTGGTGAATAAACTATTCCTGCAGAAAAAGATATATAACCTGAGGATGAAAGACGGAGATTCAATGACAGAGCATCTGAATGCATTTAATATTATGGTAAGTCAGTTATTATATGTTGATATTAAAATTTCAAATGAAGATAAGTGCATCATTTTGTTGTGTTCTCTACCAAATTCATGGGATAGTCTGGTTATTGCAATAGGTAGCAATACAACTGCCTTGCAGTTTGATGAAATAGTCTCATCCTTGCTGACAGATGAGATGAGACAGAATAATATGGAGAGCCAGAATGGTGATGCCTTGTCTATACGAGGACAATTCCAGAACAGAAACAAAAATAAGTCAGTGAGTGGGAGATCTAAATCTCCAAGAAAACCTGTAAAGGTGGTGTGCTGGAAATGTGAAAAGGAAGGGAACTATAAAAGGGACTGTAAATCTAAAGCTCCTGATAAAGGAAAGGGATCTAATGATGCTCCTTCTGAAGAGGCGAAAACCACCTCAGATGAAGGTGGGGATGTGTACTTGGCTTCTTCAAGAACACATGTAGATCATGAGGCATGGTTGATAGACTTAGGTGCATCCTTTCACTTCACTCCCCATAGAGAGTGGTCCTGTGAGTATGAGAAATACAACGGTGGTGATGTCTTCTTAGGGGATGATAGGAAGGCTAGAATCATTG
Organism: Pinus tabuliformis; assembly: GCA_031772625.1. Taxonomy (NCBI): domain Eukaryota; kingdom Viridiplantae; phylum Streptophyta; class Pinopsida; order Pinales; family Pinaceae; genus Pinus; species Pinus tabuliformis. The sequence goes on from CM062815.1 coordinate 570,918,227, forward strand.
GTCGCTGAAAAGTAAAGTTGAAGTTGCAAGGTGGAAGGGTTAGAACACTTCCTGGTGTTCTATATATTCATGCATTGGCCAGAAATTTGATTTCTGTAAGCAAGCTGGATGATGCAGGTGTAAAAACAGTGTTCGAGAAGGATACCTGCAAGATGGTTCAGGAGGCACTGGTATTGATGTGGGGAGCTCAAATTGGAAATCTGTACAAGTTGCAATGTAGCATTGTTGTTGATGGGTGCAATAGTTTCGTGGTTCCTGAAAGTGGAGCAGAAATCTAGTGGTCTCTGGAGAGAAGACCATGTTGTGGCATCAAAGTCTTGGACATATTTGAGAGAAGGGCCTTCAAATACTTCATGGTAAAGGTATGGTAGAAGGTATGAGTAATAGCTCTCTGGATTTTGATTTCTATGAAGATTGTGTATATGGGAAGCAGAATCGAGTGATTTTCCCCTCTAGTGGTAAGAGGGCGAAATAGATATTAGAGCTTGTGCACAATGATATGTTTGGACCTATGAAGGTTCCATCTCTGGGTAAGTCTGTGTACTATGTATCATTTATAGATGACTTCTCAAGGAATACATGGATATATTTCCTTAAGAAGAAATATGAAGTCTTTGACAGGTTTAAAGAATCTAAGGCTCTGGTGGAAAACCATACAAAGAAGAAGATAAAGGTGTTGAGAACAGATAACAGTGGAGATTTTTGTAGTAAGGAATTTGAAGAATTCTGTAAGAAGTGTGGTATAGTACAGCAGAAGACTACTCCATATACACCTCAGAAAAATGGAGTTTCAGAAAGAATGAACAAGAAGTTGATGGAAAGGGCAAGAAGCATGCTCAATGGTGTCGGGTTAGGACAAGAATTCTAGGCAGTGGAGATGGAGACTGCATGTTACCTGGTCAACAAGTCACCTTCATCAGCATTGGAGGATAAAACTCCACAAGAGATATGTACTAGTAAGAAACCCTCTCTTTCACATCTGAGGGTAGTTGGATGTGATGCATATGCTCCACAAGAGATATGGACTGGTAAGAAACCCTCTCTTTCACATCTAAGGGTATTTGGATGTGATGCATATGTACATGTTCCAAAGGAGAAAAGAACAAAGTTGGACAGTAAATCTGAAAAGTGCATCTTTATTGGGTATAAGGATGGTTTAAAGGGTTAGAAGCTTTGGAACCCAGTAACAAGGAAGGTTGTGTATAGCCGAGATGTGGTGTTCAGAAAGGTGAAAGATGTTATTAAACATGAAGTCCAACCAAAGGAACCTAAGAAGATAGAGTTTGAGCTAAAGGAGGAAGAATCAGACTCTACAGCAGAGGAGGAATCAGAAGATGAAGAGCCACAAACTCTGGGTGTGAGAAGGTCAGTTCGAGAAAGAAGGCAGCCAAAAAGGTATAGTCCATCTGCTTTCTATTCAAATTTTGCTTTATCTATTACTGATATTGATCCCAGAACTGTGAAGGAAGCAGTAGATTCAAAGGATGGAAAACTTTGGAAAGAGGCCATGGTTGATGAAATGGCATCTTTGCACAAAAATGAGGCTTGGGATCTGGTAGAGTTGCCGGATGGAAGGAAACCCGTTAGCAGCAAATGGGTGTTCAAGAAGAAGACAAATGCAAAAGGAAAGGTGGAGAAATACAAAGCTCGGTTGGTAGCAAAAGGTTATTCCCAGGTGTCGGGAATTGATTTTGGTGATATTTTTGTTGAGTGTGGAGCCTGATTATCTTCTATATTCAAAGGTATCGCCACATTGGACCCCAGTTCGAAATGGGGGCGGCAATGCCACCTGTAAAATATTCGCTGCGGGGGGGTCCAAGGGGGGGCAGCTGCGACCTTTGGGAGCCCCACCCTGGCGGGGGGTTTCGGGGGCAGTGCCCCCAAAGCTAAAAACAACTATAAAATTTCCTTGTAAAAGTATAGTAATTTCTAGTCAATCTAGGCCGTTCATTAGGCAGATGATCTGACGGTAGAACTTATGTTTAGTTTAGGGTTTTTTTCCCTAGAAGGAAACCCCTCTCTTTGTATGAGGGCATTGTATTTCAGGCTGTGTAATAGATGTGTATTCTATGAGCGAGAAACAGAGAGGTGAGACTGTGAGAGAAAACAGAGGATATTACAGCGGATTTGTTGTAGGTTGTGTCTCTTCATTTTGTTGGATAATAGAAAGGAAGGACTGGTTGTTTGAGGTGGACGTAGCCCAAACTGGGTCAACCACGTATATCTATGTCTCTCTTGTTTTGTGCGTTTTCTGTGTTTATATTTCTGCAATATTTTATGTGTTCCATTGCTCCGTAATATATAATATTCTAACAACTGGTATCAGAGCCGAAGGTCTATTTGGCTGATAAACTCGCAGGAAAGAAGGGTTACTCGTTTGAGTGGGAGCAATGGTGGAAGATGGTAAGTTAGGGTTGAGAAATTTAATGGACAAAACTTCTCACTATGGAAGATGCAGATGGAAGATTATTTGTATCAGAAAGATATATACTTACCATTGGGCGGAAAAGCAAAGATGTCGGCGGGTATGAAAGATGAAGAATGGAACCTTCTCGATAGAAAGGCACTCGGAACAATACGGTTGTGCCTTGCAGCATCGGTCGCCTTCAACATTTTGAAGGAAACAACGACAAAGGGTTTGATTAAGACATTTGAGAAACTATATGAAAAACCCTCGGCCTCAAACAAGGTATTTCTTATGAAACGGTTATTTAATATGAAGATGTCGAAAGGTGGATCTGTTGCAAATCATTTAAATGATTTTAATACTATTACAAGTCAGTTATGTTCTGTAGGGGTAAAGTTTGATGATGAAGTTAGAGCTCTGTTATTCTTGTGCTCATTGCCAGAAAGTTGGAATGGTTTAGTAATGGCCATTAGTAACTCTGTGTCTGGATCTAGTACTTTAAATTTTGATGATGTTGTCGGTGCTATCCTTAGCAAGGAAATGCGACGGAAAAGCTCTGGTGAGACATCGGGAAATTCTTTGAGTGCAAAGTCTAGGGGAAGAAAAATGGAAAGAGGAAAGAGCTCAGGATATCGCAGTAAATCAAGGAAAGGTAGATCCAAGTCTAGATCGGGGATAGTGTGCTGGAAATGTGGAAATAAAGGACACCTAAATAAAGACTGTAGATCTCGGAAGGGAAAAGAAGGAGATTCACAGTAAGAAAACAATCATGAAGCAAATGTGACAGGTGAGGTGTTACAAGATGCTTTGATTCTTTCTTTTGAAAATATTACTAATTCGTGGGTGGTAGATTGAGGGGCCTCATTCCATGCCACACCTAATAAGAAATACTTTCATGACTATGTTCAAGGAGATTTTGGACAAGTTCGTTTGGGTGATGATAAACCCTGTAAAATTGTTGGAATGGGTAAGGTTCTTGTAAAACAACAGAATGGAAACCAATGGCTACTAAAGGAGGTAAGGCATGTTCCAGATCTAAAGAAAAATCTGATTTCAACAGGGCAATTAGGCGGTGAAGGTTGTGTGACAACTTTCACAAATAAAGCTTGGAAGGTCACCAAAGGAGCCCTGGTAATAGCAAAAGGCGAAAAGGTTGGTACATTGTATTTATGCAATGGTATTTCTAACTATGTTAATGCTTTAACTTCCAAAGGAGCAGATGCAACATTATGGCATCATAGGCTCGGACACATGAGTGAAAAAGGGATGAAGATTCTTCACTCAAGGAATTTGTTGTCGAGTTTGAAGAATGTTGATTTGGACTTCTGTGAGAATTGCATTTATGGAAAACAGAAGAGAGTCAGATTTCTCAGAGTTGGGGAAGAAAAGAAGAATGAAAAATTAGAGCTTGTGCATACAGATGTATGGGGACCTGCTCAGGTATCATCTCTCGGTGGCTCTCGTTATTATGTTACTTTTATTGATGATGCAACTAGAAAAACTTGGATTTATTGTATTAAGAATAAATCTGATGTATTTGATACTTTCAAGAAATGGAAAGCTTTGGTTGAGATTGAGACAGGAAAGAAATTGAAGTGTATTAGATCAGATAATGGAGGTGAATATTGCAGCAAAGAGTTTGATAGGTACTGTTCAGAGCATGGAATTCGTAGAGAGAAGACAGTTCCAAGAAAACCACAAGAAAATGGTGTGTCATAAAGGATGAACAGAACAATCATGGAGCATGCAAGGTGTATGAGATTGCATGCAGGATTGCCTTTACAGTTTTGGGCAGATGTTGTAGATACTATTGTTTATATAATAAACAGAGGGCCTTCAAGTTCCTTGGATGGTGGTGTTCCAGAGGAAGCATGGACAGGTAAAAAGGTAAACTACTCTTTTTTAAAGCCTTTTGGTTGTGAAGCCTTTGTCCATATTGATAAAGAAAATAGAACAAAGCTTGAGGCAAAGTCAAAGAAATGTACCTTTATTGGATATGGTGTTAATGATTTTGGTTATCGCTTATATGATTATGAAAATCACAAAATCATTAGGAGCAGATATGTAATATCAATGAAAAGGTCTTGTATAAGAATCAGTTGCAGGAAAAGAAACAGGAAAAAGAAAACAAGGAATACGCAGTTCTTGATGAAACCACTGAAAAAGTAAAGGTGCCTGAAAATAATAATAATCAACAACCACAATAGCAGAAACCACCACAATAGCAACAGGCGCCCCAAACACCTAAAAGCGGTGCCAGAAGATCTACCAGGATAAGTAGGCCCCCTGAACGACACTCTCCTTCATTATATTATTTATTGTTGACTGATTCCGGTGAATCTAAATGTTATGAAGAAGCAATGCAGGTTGAAAGCAGGAACAAGTGGGAGGTAGCTATGGAAGAAGAGATGGACTCCTTAATGCATAACTAGACTTGGGACTTAGTCAGGTTGCCTGCAGGTAAAACTACATTGCAGAATAAATGGGTTTACAAGCTGAAGGAAGAAGATGGAGGAAAACATAGGTACAAAGCTAGACTTGTGGTGAAGGGTTTTGCACAGAAGAAAGGTATTGATTTTGATGAAAAATTTTCTCCTATTGTTAAAATGACTTCAATCATAACTATTTTAAGTCTAATGGCAATTGAAGATTTTCATCTTGAGCAGTTATATGTAAAGACAACCTTTCTCCATGGGGATTTGGAGGAAGAGATAAATATGCAGCAGCCACAAGGATATGAAGTGAAAGGGAAGGAGAAACTAGTGTGCAGGTTGAAGAAGAGCTTGTATGGCTTAAAACAGGCTCCAAGGCAGTGGTATCTAAAATTTGACAAGTTTATGTCTGAACAAGGTTATACTAGATGTCACTCTGATCATTGTGTTTATCTGAAAAAGCAAAATGATGGAAGCTATATTATATTGTTATTGTATGTAGATGACATGCTTGTTGCAGGATCTAACATGGAGGAAATAAATGTGCTCAAAAGAAAATTGGAAAATTCATTTGCAATGAAGGATTTGGGAGCTGTAAAACAAATCCTTGGTATGAGAATAACTAGAGACAGGAAAAATCGCAAATTAACATTGTCTCAAAATGAGTACATACAAAAGGTGTCAAAAAGATTTAACATGCACAATGCAAAACCAGTTAGTACACCTTTTGCTAGCCATTTCAAACTTAGTAAGGAAATGTGCCCAAAGACCCAAGAAGACATGGATTATATGTCTAAAGTTCCATATGCATCAGCAGTTGGAAGTTTAATGTTTGCAATGGTCTGCACAAGGCCTGATATTGCACATGCAGTTGGAGTTGTAAGCAGGTACATGAACAATCCAGGAAAGGAACATTGGATGGCAGTGAAATGGATTCTCAGATATTTGAAAGGTACCACAAATCAAGCATTATGCTTTGGTGGTTCAAACATTTCCCTACAGGGATATGTTGATGCAAATATGGCAGGTGACAGAGATAACAGGAGGAGCACTACAGGATATGTATTTACTGTTGGTGGAACAGTTGTCAGTTGGGTTTCAAAAATCCAAAGTGTTGTTGCACTTTCAACAACAGAAGCAGAGTATGTTGCTGCTACAGAGGCTAGTAAAGAAATGATTTGGGTACAAAGGTTTATGGGTGAATTGGGTAAGGAGGATGATATGGGCATGTTATACAGTGATAACCAAAGTGCCATTCATCTTGCAAAGAACTCAGCATTTCATTCCATGACTAAACACATACAGCTCAAGTACCATTTCATACGATTAGTGTTGGAAGATGGAGTGTTGAAGCTAGAAAAGATACACACTAGCCAAAATCCTGCAGATATGCTAACAAAAGTTGTAACCAGGGAGAAAATGAGAACATGCTCAGTTTCAATTGGTCTTCAAGGATGACGATGAAGATGAGAAATAGCCAGGTCCAAAGAGGAGTCATTGTCTAGCAAATGGACCAGAAGTGGAGTTGCTACAATCAGTCTCCAAGTGGGAGATTGTTGAGTGTGGAGCCTGATTATCTTCTATATTCAAAGGTATCTCCACATTGGACCCCAGTTCTTCCGTAAAATATTCACTGCAGGGGGGGTCCAGGGGGGGCGACTGCGACCTTTGGGAGCCCCCCCCTGGCGGGGGGTTTCGGGGGCAGCGCCTCTGAAGCTAAAAACAACTGTAAAATTGCCTTGTAAAAGTATAGTAATTTCTAGTCAATCTAGGTCGTTCATTAGGCGGATGATCTGACGGTAGAACTTATGTTTAGTTTAGGGTTTTTTTCCCTAGAAGGAAACCCCTCTCTTTGTATGAGGGCATTGTATTTGAGGTTGTGTAATAGATGTGTATTCTGTGAGCGAGAAACGGAGAGGTGAGACTGTGAGAGAAAACAGAGGATATTACAGCGGATTTGTTGTAGGTTGTGTCTCTTCATTTTGCTGGATAATAGAAAGGAAGGACTGGTTGTTCGAGGTGGACGTAGCCCAAACTGGGTGAACCACGTATATCTGTGTCTCTCTTGTTTTGTGCATTTTCTGTGTTTATATTTCTGCAATATTTTATGTGTTCCATTGCTCCATAATATATAATATTCTAACAATTTTTTTCTCTTATTGCCAAGGTAACTTCTATTATATTATTGTTATCTGTTGCTGCTACTTTTAATTTTGAGGTAGAACAGATGGATGTGAAGACAACATTTCTTCACGGGGATCTGGAAGAGGAGATCTACATGAAGCAACCTGAAGGTTTTGTAGTGAAGGGTAAGAAAGAACTGGTATGCAAGTTAAAGAAGTCTCTCTATGGGTTAAAATAGTGACCAAGGATGTGGTATCAGAAATTTGATACATTTATATGGGGACTTGGCTTCACCATAAGCAAAGAAAATCACTATGTGTATTTTAAATTAATTAGTGACCGTGTTATTTATCTGGTCTTGTATGTGGATGATATGTTTCTGGTTGGAAATGACAAAGAAATTATCCAGGATTTGAAGACCCAATTGTCCTCCAAATTCGACATGAAAGATCTTGGTGCTGCAAACTATATTCTTGGCATGGAAATTAAAAGAGACCGAGAAAAGAGGAAGCTCTGGTTAAACCAAAGGAAGTATTTCGAGACAATACTACAGAGGTTTAATATGCAGGATATTAAACCGGTGAAGGTTCCTATTCCTGTAGGTGTAAAGTTATCTGTTGAACAGTGTCCTAAGACACAAGAAGAGGAAGAGGACATGTCCCATGTTCCATATGCAAGTGCATTCGATAGCCTGATGTATGCAATGGTTTGTACTAGACCAGAAATTGCACATGCAGTGGGAGTATTGAGTAGGTTTATGTCAAAACCAGGAAAGGAGCATTGGACAGCAGTGAAGCGGGTTTTCAGGTATTTGCGTGGCACTAGTGATTATGGTTTGTGCTACCAAGGAAGAACAGGATTGGATAAAGTGTTGGATATTCGTGGCTTTGTTGATGCAGACTGGGCTGGAGATCTGGATCAAAGAAGATCTACAAGTGGGTATGTGTTTAACCTATTTGGAGGTGCAGTCAGTTGGATGAGTAAGAAACAATTTGCAGTGGCACTATCAACTACAGAGGCAGAATACATGGCAGCCACTCATGCAAGCAAGGAAGCAGTTTGGTTGCAGAGATTGTGTTCAAGTATGGGGTTAGTACAGGGAGCTATAAGGAAAGATTGTGACAGCCAAAGTGCAATTTTCTGGGCAAAGAACCCTGCATATCATTCAAAGAAAAAGCACATTGATGTTCTGTATCACTTTGTGAGGGATATGATAGAAGACAAAAAGGTGTTGCTGGTAAAGGTGGACACTTTGAAGAAACTGCAGATGCATTGACAAAATCTGTTAGCCCTAAGAAGTTCTCTTGGTGTAGAGAAACAATGGGCGTTGCAGGGCTAGATAAATGACTAAGCTCTCTTGTGGCCCCTTGTGGAAAGAAAACAACAAGTGGGAGAATTTTGGGTTGTGTTATATTCTTTCCATGACTAGCCCACGTAGTTAACCGAGGGGTTACTCCGCCCCCTCTTCGTTGCGTCGATTGCGTAGCGGGGGGAGTCACAGGGGGTTTGAGGGGTGCAGGTAACCCCACTTTATGGGGTCTGGGGCAGCACCCCGGAAAATTTAGGTTTTGGAACCTATGTTAGGTTGGGCGGACCCACCTATGGTTTTGTGTATGATTTTCGCACATGTTTTTTGGACGCGATGGTTTTCGGTCCATGGTATTGGATGCTTCAACATGTATAAATATGTATTATAACATTGTAAGTAACATAATGAAAAATCAAGTTGATAGTCCCAGTTTTGGGATCTAGGGGAAATCTCTGTGTATATGTGTTTTATGTGTTATTCTCTCGCATTGTTTATTTTCTGTGTTTTAGAATTCGTATGCAGGTAATTTCTGTACGGGGTTAAAACCTACACTCTCCACACACCTATTCCAAGGCCATAAATATGCCCTATACTAGTTGATGTTCTATGACAAAATAAAAAGGTCTAGTTAATTTTATCTTATGTGTTAATATTGTTTTCTATTGATTAGGTCATAGGAAATGGAAATGCAATTGATTTGTTCTAACTAAAAGAAGTAAAATAATAAAACTTAGCTACATGCAGTGAAACTAAGTTTCTTTGATGAAGAGGTGACTTCTACAAAGATTCTACGAGAATATAATAAATAAAATATTTTCCTTTCCCTTTTATAAGCAAGCACTCACACATTCAAAGTCCAAAAAACACTCAATACTTGATATAATGAAACCCTAATGCGAACTAGTATGTAATGCAAGATGCTAAAGTATAATCCTTAAGGCAATCAAAAACAAAGGCAACAATCAGTAAAAATTACAAGAAAACAAGTGCCAAAACACACTCATGCAAATTAGAAACCTTTAAAGAAATAAGAATGCTTCAACAAACCAATAATGTACCAAAGTTGAAAACACCAAAGACTCTTGTTCAAACCTTCAAGTGAATGCAATGAGAAAGAACAAGATGAAAAGGAAAAATATAAGCATTTTTTTTTCTTTTTAAAAGATGAAAATCCAAAACTTTAAACAAAAAAGAAAATAAGGACTTCAAAACAAAAGGAAATCTAAAAATGTCAACAAAGGAAATTCAAAACCTCCTTAAGCCAACGAAAACCAAGAACTTCAATGAAAGGAAATTCAAGGCTTTCACAAAAGCAAGAAAGGATGACATTAAAAGACTTCAGATCTCAAAGGTTCAAGAGTTTCAAAGGAATGATGTTTAATAAATTCATAGAAATGATGTTCCAAAATATCAAATAGAAATAACTCAAGTTATTTGAACAAATGAGATAGATAAATGCACAAATCGACCTTTAGGAAAACAAGAAGCAAAATAAAAGAGAATGGATATAATTCAATCGCAAAGACTGAAACAAAGGTTTCCTTCGAGACCTAAAATGGTCCAAAACCTTGGATAGAGGACTAAGAAACCAACTTACCACCCAAATCTCTTGGAAACCAATAAACCCTATGTTGATGTAAAATTAATATCAACACTGAAGATTAATAGCAACAAACCTCAAACTGAAGATTTCCAGCCTTAAACGGGCACTAGAGACCAGAAGAAAACCGATAGAACCCACTTGGGCTCTCAGTAAGTGAAAAAAAATCCATGTTTAGAAATATACATGGTTGTCTAGACGAATGTCTATATACATACGTGACCCTTAAAAAAAATCTTGTGGTTAAGCGAGATGTCTTCAAATAGCATGCCTGTATATGCAACTATTGCTAGAAATATGTGTGTATAAATAGAAAACTATGGAAAAATAAAAAGCAAGCCCAGATCAGGCAGGGCTAGTTGAAAGATCTGGTCTAATTAGATACCAAGAGAATGAATAAATTAACAGGACACTACTCGAAGACCCAGATCAAGATAGAAAGCCCTTAAGGAAAACACTTAGAAGCATTCTCCCCAGTATGGTCGCCAATTTTGTTTGCAAGAAAATTCCCTAAGGCTAGCATTGACAACCCCAACAGAGCAAAACACAAAATTTAACAAACATACTCAAGAAATAATGCATACAAATTGAATTGACAAGGTAGATTTAGAGTGCATACATGTAGGTCCTACGTTTGATCATGTTCCCATGGGTTCCAAACCCCACCTTCTTCTCCTAAAGTTGCAGACCTGCAAGATGAACAAGAAACCAAATGTAGATCACAACATTCAAATAATTTATGCATATTTATCAAATCATTCCATAAAAATATACATTATAAATTCATAGCCATAAAAAATAGACAATGCATATTGGAATGTAATATGAGTCTTTTTATTGAAATAGAATAAATAAGAGGTAGTCAAGATCAACCCAATCTAAATTGTTTCCATTGATGGACCTTCCTCTGGATCCCTCCTACTCGAGCCAACAAGAACCTCCTCTCCAACAGTAGCATTGAGATGTGAGATAAAGGGGTTCAACATCTATGCAAGGAAACTAGGGTTTCCTGGAGACAGGGGAGTGTAGAGAACATAGCATAATGTAGACCTCATATGGGGAAAGTCTAGGAGAATAAGGATTCCATGCATTAGGATTTCTTTTAGGTCAATCCATATGGTGTATTTATACCACCAAAAACCATTTAAGTTGATTAGGTCACGGGATCCTGTAGGTGGGTTTTCAGTCTAACTGGTAAACCCCGCCTAAAAAATAGCTTAATTATATATTTTTTCAATTTTAAAAAGTTGTATGCAAGAATATTTCAGAGGAACTATGTACATACACATTTCTACAATGGATGGATTCATGTATAGTTTTTGGAAATTTCTTTCTGAGATAAAAACAGGTTTGCAAGGAAAAAGAGATCTTCTCACACCAACCATGAGCGTCTAGCAAAAGAAAGTGTCAAAAGATGTTATAACAATCCTTTATGAAACATAGTATTGTATTATTGCAGTCTAGGATTGTTGCTTGTTGTTCCAACTAATCCATTATTATGATTTCATCATAGGATCATAGGATTGTAGAATACAAGGATACCTTTTTCTTACATACTCCTAAGTCCATTTCACAATCCCTTATGAACTTACCTACACTCTTTTTCATCTTACACACCATCTCTACATGCCTGAAATCATGTTGTGTAGTTGCTTCATGTTTAATTTTTGAAAATGCATTTAGAGAAATAGAAGACTTAGTAGCTCATGGATCTATCAAAATAAAAAAAAATCATACCATCAATATTACTTGTTGTCTCAAGCACAATGGACTAATGTTCAGCCTGGCAATTGTTTATTTCCACATGGATGTGATGAGCCTTCCCCAGATCCCCCATTGTCGCTTGTATCTAAACTATGTTGGAATTACCTATTTTTTCAACACAATTCTTCTTGAAGTGTGGACCTTCAAAAATCCAACACCCGCTCTTAAGAGCTTGGCTCCTACTACCAGTTGAACTGGGAGTTGGTCTCAAACTCTGCTGATAAGATTTGAAGCATTGTTCTAGATGTTGTTGTGGTGCATAAGGATGTTGCTATGTAGGATGATATTGTGATGGTTGACGTGTCTAGATATTAGTATATCATGTCTATTGAGATGTAATGCACGTTTTTTATATGGATACCAATATGGTGTCCTTCGATTTCCTACTGATCGGTTTGATGATTGTGCACTGGTCCCCTCTAAAAAAATCCTACAATCCATATTGTTTCCACTGGACGCTATTGACCCTACGATTTTTTATGACCTAATCTGTCCATTGCTCAAGACCTCCTCCTTAGCGATGATGGCCCATTGAACTGCCTCATGCAAGGTATGAGGCATCAATATTCTAACATTTTCCCAGATGTTAAAATTTAATCCATACACAATTTTTTTTACTCTGAGCTTCTTTGTGTTTTAGTGAGGGGCATATCGAAGTATTTCCATGAAACAAGCCTCATACTTAGGCATTGATTGACTACCCTACTTCAGCGAATTGAATTCATTCAATTTTCTTTTGATGAACTCATTTGATAGGTACTGTTCTTTAAACTTTTCTTCAATTAACTCCCAAGTTACCTCTAATATATCCATCCCAAACTGAGGTAATAATGTTTTCCACCAAAGCAATGCACTTCCTTTTAACTTGAATACACCCATCTTGGCCTTCAGATTTGAGTTGTAGTCCCTCAACGTGAAGCACATGGCTATGTTTTCTAGCCATGCCTATGAATTTTTTCCATTTTTGGATTCCCAAAATTCTAGAAACTTTACCTTTTCTAAATCCCAATGCACATCATTTCTTGCAGGATTTTGGGGGGCCTTCATTTTTCATAGTAGATCCTCCCTATTCCCATACCAAACGAGTTGTTATTTCCCTTGACATATGTCAAAATGATTTCGTTAAGTTCAAAACCTCTTTGGCAGGTATATGTTCTTGTTCCATATTTTTCTCCCTGTCATTGGGTCAGGTGACAGGAATTGGCTATTGTGATGGCGCTAGGGTATGCCCTCTTGTATCCCTACTCCTCCCTACACCTCTTCTATCCATGATACATGTTCCAACGATCACCAATTTACATTAGTCCAACTCGAGTAGTAAACATCATTGTGAAAGGTGACAGTGGTTCCAAGGTTGATAACCTCATGAAGCACCCTTATTACAAGGAAAGATCTCGAAAGAGTGGTGTAGAATGTACTTTTATATAACTATAACTTTTTTATTATGAGAGACCAAACTATAACACCACTTGGACAATGTATAATAGTACCTACGTATATACCTACCCAGGTGTAACACCATAAACCATGATAGCTATCTAAGATAAATTGTTTATACATATAACCCAAAATTTATGTTAAATAATTTATTATTGTCTAAGTCAAGGGATCGTAATTTGGTTACAATTGTTCTATCAAACTTATCAATGTTAGAGAAATTTTCTATAGGTATAAGATATTGAACCTGACCCATCCATATGACATAAAATTATCATCCTAGCCCAAATTTTATGTTATTGTATTTTATATTTTAAGTAATCACGCTCTTAGAATCTCTCTGCAAAATCAATCATGTTTAGATAGAGAGAAACAGAGCGAGAGAGATGAGAGAAACAAAAGGATCTAGGTCCAAGAGAGTGAAGGAATGGGCCAATTAATGTAAATCAAGCCAGATATGTAAAGTTTTTGTGTGAATACAAATTGTATGAATATCCTCTATCGTGTATGTGTCTAACTGAATTCTAGGTTTTTGAATAAATAAGATTTATTCTTTGTGGATGGTTAGTTGAATTGAACGTATGAATAATATTGTCATTCCTAATAGTCAAATATAACCAGATATCATAATATTTGTTGAAAGTGTATAGTGTGCAGGACAATAAGGAGTTATAGTGTGCCTGGTTATATGAGCTCGATCTAAGGCTAATAAATTGAGGTTATATGTCTTTCGAGAAGAAATTATAAACAAATAGTGATGTGCAACTCTCTTTGACAACAAAATTTAGTTTGTTGTGGGTTGTTTCCGGCCTAATGGCCCTTTGCTACGCAGGGTCATCAGCCTATCAGCCTTCGGGCTGTGCCGGGCTATCAGACTATTGGCCTTTGAGATGTGTTGGGGTATCTGCCAATTGGCCTTTAAGATATTTGAGCTAATATTTTCTGGGAAGAATAAAATACCAGTTAGGTGAGACCGAGGGCATATTTTACTACCATTGTAAAAATTTACAATTAGATCCAACTCACAACAACTAGGAATTAAATCAACTAGTGAATTTCTAAAATTACATAACTATGATTGAAGCAACACATATTATCCTCCATAATCCTTTACGTATGTATGTCATTCATCAATTTTGATGATATAATTTTGCAATAAATATTCGGTAACAAGAGTTAAGTAGTTGTACAATTTAATCATGCCTATAATGGCAAATCTAATATAAGGGTCAAAACAAGAACTGGGAAAAGAATCCATCAATTTCCTTTATTATGATAGTTAGTTTCTTCTATGAGTACACCATTAATGTTAATAATTTTAATAATCCATTATGGCTCATCATGTCTATACTTTGGACCAATCAAATAATAATAATCCTAATTATGATTATAAATTCCTATGAGCAGTGACAATAAAGAAAATTTTGATTTAGGAACTGAGTTATATGAGATAGTAGACATGACTCTCCGAGCTTGAATTCACCCCTCTAATGATATTTATTATGAAGTTATTTAAGATATTGAAATTTAATAACAAAGAATCCAAGGGATTTGAGATTCAATATCTTGGAGGGATTACAATCAGTAACTTTTTATTAATATATAGTTGTCATTCTTCACTACAAATTATTTTGTAAAGAAAATTATATGGACACACTAGATAATAACACAACATGTGGGCACTTTTACAACTGTTTGTTTTAGACATCATAATATTTTGAAACAAAATACTTTCTACTTACCTGAATATTAACATTCAATTGAGTTGCATGTATCTATTTTTGTATTTTTCTAGATGGGAGACTAAAGATAAAATGAATCATAGGTGATAATTTATAGTGGGAAGTTTGTTGTTGCCTAAGTCATGTTTAGCATAGGGTATAATGTATTTTAAACCTAACATTAGAGTGGCCCCACTTAAGTGTTCCTATATTCATGTTTTCTATGCCTTGCAATTGGAATGAATAAGAGCTAGTCTCTTCTTTTGGTAATGGCTATGTGTGTGGTGCCTTGAGAAGGTTGAAGCTTACTCAGCGGTACTATGAGATAAATAATATCCAAGGGAAATGATAAAAAGGCAAGAGCCAAGGTCACTTTGCTAATTCACATACCTGAAAAGGATAATTCACAAAAAATATATCACATTGGATTATTGCAAATCAAATGTCGTGGATAACTAGCAGTGTTGGACATTGGATAAACCAATTCTCCCCATGTGTTTCATGACATGTTCTCTAGTTCGAATCACACTCGCCTTGGGCTAGGGGGGATATTGTTGTACATTGGATAAACCAGTGCTCCCCTTGCATTTCATGACATGTTTTTATCTGCCTCTCATGGATCTGTTCACTTTGGCGATGTGTTCGTTTACTAAAACCTACGGGTTTTGATGTAAAGGAAATTGTGATTCCAACAAGAATATTTGCCTTCGTAGTGATGAAGTATTTTCAATCTACACTATGGCAGGTTCTATTCATAAATTTGTCAGCATCGAATTTATGAAGTTCTAATGCTAATTTTAAAATATTCATATAAATTGATCAATTTTTATTTTTTTATTTTTTTATTTTTTTTACTATGGCATAAATGTTGTCTCTCTGTGGAGGATCTGTCATGATTTACACTAGCAACTTCATATTATGTACCTAAATTTCCAATAGGAATTCAACTCACAATAGTATAATTGTGAGTTTATCATGTTTCTCATGGAAATTAAACTTCAAAGGGCCCATAAGTCCTAGAATTTAAACAAAATCTCTAATACCAAGTGTAGAGACCCTCCTAAGTACTAAAAAAAAGTAACAGATTATTCAATTGCTCATGGTGCTATACAAAAAAAATATTATCAACAAATAAGTTATGCATCCCAAACTAGCCCCGAGGGTTAGCTCAATTGTTTGAGTTCTCGTTGCCAAGTACCTCGTCAATTCATAGGTCACAAGGTCAACTCTCCTCGACGCCCTTGGAGTTAGGCCTTGCTAGTTTGGATGGTAGGATGTGATCCCTTCGGGTTGATCTGCCCTAATTTTCCCTCTTTGAAAAAAAATGTTATACATCCCAAGGTCATAGAGTTATAAAAATCATAAGCAATAGTAGATTCTCTTTTTAATTTAATTCTTTCATCAATGATGACAATAAACATAAAGCATTATACATATATAAATAATTCAATGTACACATACCATTAACCAAGGATTTTTCAACTATGAAACTTTCCTTTAATCTCTACAATCTAATAATTGTTGCAACTAAAAAAATAAAATAAAAACTAAAGACCATTGATACCATGCATCAAGGGGATGGAACCCTAAACTAGAATCCGCCAATTCCTTGTGTTCCCTTTATGTAATCCTCATACACGTGTGGAAATTCTACATCTCAACCAAACTTTTTCAACTCATGAATAGACCTCCCAATATTTCCTTGGTACTCTTCTTCCCTATGGACCACCGAGTTGTAATGAGGTTGTACAGAAGAAGGAAAAAACACTAGAAAATGGAGGAGAGCACTCCAACTCATGAGTTTCCCTTTCATAGAGCCTTTACTTCCAGCAAAATCACCATAGATCTCAATAGTCACTCTAAGTACAAAATAACATTAGGATAGTCATATAATAGTATGGAAAAAGAAAGAGTTCATTTCTCATAACTTTTTCCTTTTATAGAAGGTTTCAGTGATGACACTTGTTACTTCATTCAAAACTACTTGTTTTCATTAATCTAATATTTTGATTATTTACCCATGTGTCAACCTCTCACTAAATCTCTCCTAAAATTATTTTCTTAATTTCTTATTAAAAAATTATTTTTCCCTTACCCACACATGCTTCCATATTTTTTCTCCTAGTTGTCTCTTAATCTCAATTTATACTCCCTAATTGTGTTCATTAACTTAATTCAACAATTAGGTCTCAAATTTTGATCCCCAACTACTTCCTAACTTTTCTCAAGTTAAAATCTTAGTTGGAAAATCTTGTGTTATACTCTTGTCACATGGAGGTTCTCTTATGAACTTCAATTTCTCACATATTAAATTATTATTATTTATTTTCATACACCACCCTCTTTCCTTAACGAGAGTAAATTGTGATTGGATTAATGTTTTTATTTGAATTCCATGTCCCCTTTCCATTTTTTATTGTAATAGTTCAAATATTTAGGAGTTAGTTCAATATACATTATATATTTAAGTTTTTCCACGTGTGAGGATGTTATGGTTACTTGGTTCAATTTTTATAATTATACCTATTCTCCCTTTAGCCAAAGTTTGCTTCTGATTTAATTTTCCCAAAATCATTGTGCTTATAATATGTTTCCTAGTGTTTATCATTTCATGAGCATGAACCATCATCCCTTGCATTTTTCCTGATTCCAAAGGGTGCCGAGTCAATCATGCCCTTCAAGAAATTCATTTGGAAGTTCCAAGGGTGCCATGTCGTTTTTCCTTCAGGAATCCATGGCTAAGAGGGGAAACTAGGCACGATGACAAAGACCATTGTCATCTCATGTGTTACACTCTATGGTGAGATTAATGGTGTTGGGGATCAAGGAATTTTCCTTGATGTGCGCTTGCTAGTAAATCCTCATGAGCAACCCAGATCAAGGGTCTACCATCATGGCATTGTAAGCTTCAAGGAGAAGACTCTAAACACCTTCCAACCCAAGTCACCATGGAAGTGCTGGCGAGTGTAATCAAGGATGATGTCCAACCCCACCCATGAATTTCCATCTGTCTTGTATAGCCTCGTCACCCATGTGTGAGTTATTTGGCGATGTGAAATCTCTTATTTACCGAAATTATCCAAGATATTTTCTTTGGTTGATATTAGCATAATTGCATGAGAGTACATGTAAAAATCATATGTGAAAACACTTAAAGAAGAAGCAACATAAAGGATACCATAAAGACAATGCACACAAAAGTTTGATAACGGATCTCATCCAATGTGGATTACGTCTTCGGCCCCTGTTTCAATAGTTGGGAGGCCTCTTCATTCATCTCATAAAAAAGAAAGGAAAGTACATGGAAAAATACATCATCATACCTCCAATCCTAGGAGGGACTTGAAATTCGACTGCTCAAATCACAACAATCACAACGCCAGCATATCTGTCTCGTGCTCCTCAGACTTTTGACTATAAAAATTACCCACTTCTGAAAGATTTATTTCTATCTCAAACTTCATGCCCAACAATTAATGAAAATGTGGGTTTCTACCATGACTCCTAAAATCCGCTGCTAAGATGCAAAATATGACTCTACCATTGCGATCTTTATGAAATTATGGTTAAAATGAGTCTAAACTCGACCCCATTCTGACACTAAATTTTGGCTCCTCAAATAATATTTTAGGTTCCTTATAACATCAAAAAAGAATATTTCAAGAATATTCCCTAAAATATGATTTAAGAAACGCATTTGCTCATGGCTCCTTCGTGCAGGGTTCTACACTGTCACAATTCCACCGCTCTAGGTTTTGCGGATCCTTGGATCACTCACTCTCTGTCACCCCTAGTCAAATGAGATAAGTTGAGTCTAATTATTTTAGGCCAGGCGGGCTTTCCAATTCCCGCCTAGTCAGCTCGTCGGTGCTTTTTGTTGGTTGTCACCAGGTAGCCTAGGGTCAAATCTCATGGCCTCTAATTTTAACAACCCAATCATTTGATTTAAACCATATTAATATATATGGTTACAACCATATATTAAACTATATATATTTGTTTTTTTATTTCTAATAATTGTTAATTTTTCTTAGGGCTATATTTCTTTTTGCTTTAGATAATTATAATTCATTATTTACACATTAAATTCACCCCATGGCATCATAATGTTATTCAACAACATATGAAATTATATAGAAAGAAAAATATCATCATCAATGTAGTAGAACATAAAGGAATAATAGAAGAAAATCATTCACACATAGAGATGCCAAGATTGGTCAAAGATCAAGGAAAAACCCCACAAGGGGGAAAACTCTTTCAAATTATTCTTCTTATTAGATTTTCATTTAATGTTTCAAAAAAGAGGGAGTATAACAATCCAATTTTGTATCCATAAGACCAACCAACAAAATTAACTAAACAATATCCCAAAGATGAACGCAACAATAATACTAATCAAACATAACTTTTCCCAGCATGTGGTCAACTATCATTAACTGTCAGAGTTTACAAACAACAGTGGTCAACTATTAAAATCAAACCCTAGGTTCCAACCGCATGGAGAGAGAGATGTGTGTGTGATTGAGACGATCCAACCACACTCACAGGCCTGCGTGCCTGCGATTGCAACTAAAAATCTC
This sequence comes from Pinus tabuliformis, assembly GCA_031772625.1. Taxonomy (NCBI): domain Eukaryota; kingdom Viridiplantae; phylum Streptophyta; class Pinopsida; order Pinales; family Pinaceae; genus Pinus; species Pinus tabuliformis. Next base: position 570,937,604 of record CM062815.1, read on the forward strand.
TTATGGCAACCCTGTGACTAAGAACCAAAAAACCTAATCTCATGTGTGCGTTTCGAGCTCTGCAATTTTAGACCTATTTGAACCAACTTCCACAAACCAACCACAAATATGTGTAAGCCAAAACAAAGAAAGAAGAATGATTGATGATGTCCAAATGAGGTCACTTGACTTGTATTTATATCCATCCAAGGGTGTCCAATTTCCTTTTGGGCCGACCTGTCCTTTTTGTGCACATGGGGGTTTCCGTATTAAAATATATTTTTCCTTAACCAAATTAATTTCTTACAATGGCTAGAATGGGTCTTCCTTCATGAGGAATATTGTCAAAAGGAGGGAATTTTTCCCTAAGATTCCAAAATTAACACTCCCTCCTAGCTAGAGAGAAATTACCAACTACAACATATGTCTCATCACATGTATCTCATCATCATCAAATGTTGTATTTGTTCATCTCTGCTTATATATGCTCATCCTTGATTATCTTTGCTTGTATATGTATATTTTCTCATATGTTGAACACTCTCTAATCGAAAAGAAGAAGAATTTGACATTGAAGGGGAGGCCAATCTACCACCCTCTGTTCATCAGGGAGCCACCGCTACCACCCAAAATCACTGCAAGCGGGGATCCCAATGCTACTACCTAGGAAACATCAAAGAGATTATCATCAGGGAGCCCTACTCAACCTGGAACCACATCAGGGAGCACATCTCAACCCAAAATCCAATGATAATGAGGAAGGTCCTATGGGACACTCTCACCCCAAGTCATCTCATAGGGGAGCATACATATTCCACCCTATGTCAATCAATAGGCGAGATACAATATCTCATCCATCATATTGCTTCTTGATCTTCCCAACAATGACCCTCAAGAGTCATGTGGTAGAAGACTCACATCATAACCTAACTTGGGTGAGATACCCGACTTACCAAAGGTAAGGATCACACACCCCCAAGCATTCTCAACTCGTTGGCTAGACGAGGAGAAAAAATACCAACAAGCCTTCCTTGTGGGTATGATGCCAACTGATGTATACTCTACTAGACCAAGATAGGGGAGAAACATATTCCACCCTATGGGTGATAGATAGGGGTGATACCCTATTGTTCAGATATCCCTCAACCCCAGGAGCCCTACATCTCAATTCCTCACCCTAGGAGCTCAAACAAGGGAGAGAGTTGGCACAATGTCCTCGATCAATCCTGCTTTATGCACATCAGAAACATATCAACGTTCTCATTTATGATACTAAGAGAAATATTCCTCTGATTTCCTATTCATGCAATACATAACATCAAATATTATGTTAGAATAACTACATGTCACAAAAGGATACATTATTCATCCTCCCTCTCATGGAGGCAGCAACCACAAGCCTAGGCATGTATCATACAGCAACATTGTCTCAACACAACGAGATATCTCAGTCCCAACAATTTACGGGATTATTATCCAATCAGATCCCACTCTTTATTGTCACTATGTATCATTGTGGCATCAAGATCCTACTCAAACAACTCTCCAAAGAGTTTCCTTAACCAAACTACCCCATAGCTAGCCATGCTAGCAATAATGTACTCAACCTTGGTCATGCTTAAAGATACATACTTATATTTCCTACTTATCAAAATCTCAAGGAAAATCCCAACCTAAAGCATCACCCAGATGTGCTCTTTCTATCAATAATGCTTTCCATCCCAGTCAACATTAGTGTATCTATGCAGTCGTACATCTCTAGAAGTATATATTAGACCAAGATTGATCATCTCATGTGAATATCTCAAAAATGTGCTTATCGGAAACCCAATGTGTATGAAGTGACTTAGTCATGAATTGACTCAAGTTGCTCTCTGCAAAACATATATCTATATGGGTGTTCACGCCGAACATAAATGCTTCAATCAATTATAGGTTTGCAAGTCAGGTTCAACAATATCTCTACATAACTTCTTGAAATTCAATTCCATCAGGGTATCCAAGGATTTTTATTTCACTTTCCAAAATAGCTCCAATAGCTTCACAATATATTTTCCTTTTTTAAACTTCTATTCCTAGAAAATAATTCATCATGCCAAGATTCTTCATCTTGAACTTTAGAGGCCAACTCCCTCTGACTTTGATCATCAGAGGCTCATTATCTGTCAATAATAGATCGTCAAAATATAAAACCAAAATCAACGACATACCTTGGACCACTTTTGTAGTAGAGGCTTGAATCGCCACATCTTGATTCTTCCAGGATTTACTAAGTAACTGTCAATGTGGACATACCGAGCTCAGAGTTTGCTTCAAACCATAAAATGTTTTCTACAAACATAATATGTGACCAAAACAATATGCTTAGACTTAAACAAATTAATATTGTTCAATTAAGTATGTTTATCAATCCTTAAATGCTAAACCAAAACTATATCAAAGCAATAAAATTTTATGCCAATATCACAAACTCTTTGAACCAAGTCCCAAGTAGAGCTCACACCCAAATACCAGGCTACAACATTATCAATTGCCATGTCAACAACTTGTTATTTACCAAGAAATATCAAGCCAAACTTCATCAAGTCATCCACATGATCATAATATGAATCATTTTTGTCCCTAGATGCAAATGCATACATCAAGGATAAGTCATAAATTTCATCCATTCATTGTGATATCACTGCATATTAAGTCACAATTGTTTACACTTCAATCAATGTGCCAAATTCTAATGATGCATGTTACCACTCAAACTAGAAGAGGTCCTAGGAGTGGATCCTATAGATAAAATACTAGGTCAAGGGGAAACAATGGAGTGATAGCCCATTGTCACCTCAACTAAATCTCCCTGCTCTTTACGGACTTTCATCAATGGGAGGAGTCCCGATATGAGAGGAATCACTAGGATGAATAGGTCAATGATGGGATGAGGAGTTATTCCTAAATCCTATTCACAAGATAGTCTCAAGTAATTGGCTTGCTTTCTTTGAAATCAAGGTGATTGGATCTCTAAGAAGGGTTATGAGGATACCTAGACCTAGGGTTGGAGGATATGCCTTGACGAGGGACTTCCTAGGCTTAAGGATCCTTGTGAAGAAATTGATTCTATGTAATCCTTGTGGAATTTGACTTGTAGAGTTGTGGGACCACAAATAACTCATGTGGACCTAATCTAGGTCAAAGGTATGGAGTTGATCAACCAAGGATGGGCTTGACATAATTAGGGGAGAGAATAGGATCAAAGGACAATTTTTCTATTGAGATTTGAATGCAATGATCCAAGTGAGGACACTAACCCAAATAAACCTATGGAAATAATTGGTATTATGACTAGGGATTTCTATATTTCAGGATTCCACCATCGGATTTGCCTCAAACTTAGAGGACCTCTAGAGAAAACCCCAGCGCAGTTGTGGACCAAAAATCGAGGTGTTTGGATTGCTACAGAGGAATTTGATTGATTCCATAGGTGACCCTCTAGGGTTAGGCTTAGAATTGGGAAGAGTGAAGAAAATAAAGATAAATTTGAAACCAAGAGGATGCGAGGATCAATGTCTTGCTTAGGGGGCTTAATGGAGACAAGATACACCTAGATCGAGGAATTTTGTGAGCTAAGGAGCCCTAATTAACCTTTGTTGGCCTATTCAAGGGCAACAACTAGATAATTGGCGATTTATACTTCAAATTTTCCAAAGAGATGAATTTTCGAGGTATTTCAACCTAAGAGGTGCCTCTAGGAACATTCAGTCAATCCCTCAATGAGCAACGCAGGCACTAAATCACTTATTAAGGTCCCAGAAGAATTTCGCATTCATTCACCCATACAAGAATAGTGATAACAATAACATGCATTTGACAAGTAAGATAAGAAGAATAGCATTAAAGGTTCACTTACATGACAGAGAGAGTATATCCATTCATCAAATTTGCATTAGAAAGAAGCCCTAAAGACAATAGCGAAAAATCCAAACATCATAGTGCATCAAGAAACTCCAAAACATTCACCCTAGAAAAAAGTGTGAAAATCTCTCAAGAGATACTAATCCAATCCAAGTGATGATGAGAGGAATGAATGAGCCTCTCATCAATTTATACAATCCATAAGGGAGTTTGAATAGCCTAATTGAGCCCCAAATAATAAAATAATGTGCAACAATAACATTCCTTTGTGACAAGCCCACCAAGATAGCTCAAAATATAAAAATAAGCCTCTCAATAGGGAAAAATAGTAAACATGATGAGTCGTTGGGCCATTGACAAGGCCTAATTGAGTCCAAAGTTTTATAATATGTGGGAATAGGCTCCAAACATGGTGAAGAAGGGGTTGGACCCTTGGTATTAAAGCATGTCACGTGTGGTGTTCCCAAGTGGGTGTGGGGTCATAATGACATCCTCATGGGTCTCCAACTGGATCGATGATGCCCATAAACCATCTGCAATGGCTAGGATGATAACATAAACCCTCCCTTTGTCTCCTAAAGTGAGACACATCCTCATCTAGATCATGGAACCTATGCCAAGTGTGTGGTAAAAATGTGAAGCTAGTCGGGCATGGTGATACAAGTGCATCATCCTCATCCAAAAAGGTAGAACACGAGCAATCACTGAATGGTACTGGGGATCCATGAAGTGCTCTCTATTATGGTGGATTCCCATGGATCTTTACGCTCACCTTACAAGTACCAATGTGACCCTTTGGGGGGTTTGGACTTCGTATAGGGAGACCAACCCAAATGGAGACCCACCTGCAATCTTGCATAAGATCCAATACGTCCCCTTTCCCTCTAGTACAATAAATCATTAAAATAATCAAGTAAATTAGTTTACAAATAAAGGAATCAAGTGGTCACTTCATGGTGGCATGCCCTTCCATAGTGGGATTTAGCATGTACAGGTGTATCCAAGCTCAATAAGGGGGCTGACCAAGGACCCTATTAGGTGGTTTCAACATTTAAAGGGGGTGACATGTCCTTGGTACATCCATCAAGTGGCAGGTGGCATGTGATATGATGATGGAATTGAGTTGGGATTAGCAGAAGGCTCCAAGCCACATGCTATGGTACAAAGGTATCTATAAAAGAAGAATCTCACACTTGGGTATATGAGTGTAGGAGGGGGAAATCGTGGTACATATGTGACCCTAGGCCTTTTTCTTTTCCACCCTTCTTCATATGCCTTTTTCCTTTTATTTATTTTTCTTCATAATTGCTCGAGGATCCAGGGGATGAGAGCATGATGTGTAAGATACAACAGTAGATACCCCCTTTAAGGTGGGGCAGTTCATTGCCCACTAGGGGTTGGTAAAATCATGGTTTCCTTAATGTGGAGGGGGTTCATCTAGGGCCCATAGGAACCAGGGTGATGGCCATAGATAAGGGGTAAAGCTCATGTTCAGTATTTTCCCACATGCAAAATTTGTAGGTCACAACCATCTTTTTCATTTTGTGGTACATTTCCTGTTGTAAGTGGCCAAATTATGCTTTTTATTTTCTTTTTAGCTAAATCAATCTTCGGGGCATCGTTTCAGGCCCAACCCAAAGTGTGGGTAAGGGGATGGGAAGGCTAACCCTATGTGTACCCAATGGAAAAATGTGGACTCGAATGGGAAAAGTGATAAATGGGGTTAAAATGATCAAAGGGGAGTGATGTATATGGTGTTGGTACGCTGGACCATGCAACCAAAATTGGGCTTTTCATGTAGTTCCAACCCTAAAGTAATATCCAATAAAGGAGATCCCACAGGACTAGGATGCAAGGCTAACCACCACATCAAGCAAAGGAGAAAAGAGTACATACCTAGCCCCCTCTTTCCGTTGAATCCCCCCACATATTCATGCCCAAAAGTTTCCATAATAAGTAAACAAAATGACTCAACTATACCAATGAAAATACATACCTTCGGGGTTGGGAGGCCCACCTTCAAACATACAACCATAACAAATGAGTGAGGGACCACATGGTTATCTCAAGTGGTGGAGATAGTGGCACATTAAGTTATCTGGTGGCTATAAGGGTCTGTTGGCTACCAACTGAGAACCATCAAGGATAAAAGTTGTCTCCTATGTATATCACCCATGGATGGTGGGTAACAATGCCAATACATAATCAGTATTGAATACCAATATTAGTCACTGAAAAATACTATGCCCACATAGTACTATCATTTCACATCAAGGACAATCACCATTATTAAGTACCAAATCAACAATAACTTTTTATCAATGTGAATTTAATCAATCCATAAGCCAAAACATATCTATGAACTATCAAGAATCATGTCGAAATTCTAAGACATCATTAATTATCCAAGCCAATATTGCTCATCTATACTAAGTCAAGTCAATAAGCCAAATCTTGTCAACCCTTGAAATTGTTGCCGAATACTTTCATATACTATATCAAGTGATCAAGTTAAGGAAAACAACATACTGATATGCATATTTTAGTCCCCTACAAACATAAGAATATCCAACACATTCACATTCTCTTTAATAAGTCAAACATTATGTAGATCTCAAAAACTTCCCTGAACATAGAATTCATTTGCTCCATGTTTGTAGGTTTGTCATACTCCTGGTGTGCTCCTAGTTTTTGTGCATAAGGTTTTAATTTTTGTATCCTATAGGCTCAACCAAACCCATAGGTCTTCTTCTATGTTGTTGGGAGGCTTATAACCTCGCCATTAAGCCTTTCTCCCAACAGTTGAGGCTTGGACTAAGAGAAACCTTTTTTGTTCAAATCATAACTTGCCAAAAATTCTTTAACAACATCATATGGTTATTCATGTCCATAATCCTTCCTTCAATAGTCAAGTTTCTTCTATTCATTTTTTGCAAATAATAATAGGTGTTGGGATCTTATGGAGAGTTTCTCCCTTTTAATGGGAAGCCACTTCAGTCATCATCATTCAAGACATCAACATGTCTATCATAATAATGTCATGCATCAACAACAGTGTCAGATCATAGAGTCAAACTATATCAGGTTCTAAAACATATATCCATCATAGTCATAACATAGTAGCATCAACTACTTCTTCATCACACATGAAAATGGCATCAAACTTTCATCAAAGGGTTAGTGTGATATAATTAGGGAAGCTAACAAGTGTATCATCATACTTCAAGGTTTATATCCACTCCTTTATCACATCAGGGCATCCATTCATATTTTCTAATGCTATCAAAAATTAAACAAGGTCAAAAAGAAGAACCTGAGTATCCATATTATTGTTATACTTTCATAATCAAGGTTACCATGCTTATCACAGACATTAACAATAGAATCAAATCACAATATATCAAAATCAATGCATCTAGGAAATTCATAATGTCTAGAATGCACCAATACATCACGTGTCAGAAATCAAGCTTACTTTCATATGTATGCATAAGTCATTTAGGAATGTGATGTTCTTGTCATATCTTAGGACTTAAATAGTCATCCAACATAGAAACTTAATCACAACACCGAAACAATACACTATATGTACATCGAAGTATTCAGATACATGTGCAACTTGTAGCTCTTACTTGCATATCGCACTTTCTGGATGCTACTTTGAAACCTTTTCATCGGGTACCACCGCCTCTTTTATACCTACACTAGATTTATTTTCCTACACCTTAGATGATCCTCAAAAGGATTTTATTATCACATCCCATCTAGAGGTTATAAGATGCTCAAATATTCATGCAGTAATTATAAGCAATGATCAACACAATAAATCTAAACAAGAGTAGAATCCCACAGAAGTAACATAAATCTAAAAGGTACTTATCTTTAATGAGAAATGATCATATCCTGCTTGAACCAGCCTTCAAGAGTTAGTATTGTCCATTATCCATGTAACAATGTTTCCTTCAATGATTCCATTGACCTCATCAACAACCAGGCCTAATTGAGGCTATCCCATCTAGGGTTATGCTTAAATATGTCACAAGTGCTAGAAAAACTTCTCATTGATCATGCTAGGGTTTCAAAACTGCAAAACTCAAACCTTTATCTTATCCCAGGGTTTCTTCCAAACCCTAACCTCATGATATCCATCAAACCCTAATAACCAAATTTCCTAGGGTTTCCTTCAAACCCTAGTATTCTTTTAGGTCTCCTCCATCTTCTCTTGCTCTCATCAATGGTGTCTTAATAGGGGTGATCTATGATGACTTTTCTTCAGCCCAACTTTGATACCATGTTATTTTTTCTTAGGGCTATATTGTTCTTTTCTTTAGATAATTGAATTTCATTATTTACACATTGAATTCACCCCATAACATCATAACATTATTCAACAACATATGCAATTATATAGAAATAACAATATCATCATCAATGCATTGGAACAGAACAAAAAAAAATAATAATAATAATAGAAGAAAATTATTCACACATAGAGACACCAAGATTGGTCAGAGACCAGGGAAAAACCCCACAAGGGGGGGAATTCTTTCAAATTCTTATTCTTATTAGATTGTCATTAAATGTTTTAGCAAAGAGAGAGTATAATAATCCAATTCTTTATCCACAATATCATCTGGTAAAATCAACCAAAGAATATCCCAAAGATGAACCCAACAATAATACTAATCAAAGATAACTTTTCCCAACATGTGTTCAACTGTCAGAGTTTGAGACAATTGTGGTCAACTTTCAAAATCAAACCCTATGTTCCAACTGCATGGAGAGAGAGATGTGTGTGCAGCTGAAACGCTCCAACTACACTCACAGGATTGTGTGCCTGTGGTTGCAACAAAAACATCTTGTGGAAACCCTACGGCTGAGAATCAAAAACCCTAATGAAACGTGGAAGCTTAGAACCCTGCAATTTCGGGCCTGTGCGAACCAACCTCAGACTTGTGTGAGCCAAAACAAAGAAAGAAGAATGATTGATGATGTCCAAATGAGGGTCACTTGACTTGTATTTATATCCATCCAGGGGTGCAAAATTTCATTTTGGGTCGACCTGTCCTTTTTGTGCACATGGGGATTTCCATATTAAATTATATTTTTCCTTAATGAAATTAATTTCTTCCAAGGGCTAATAGGGGTCTTCCTTGAATCATGAGGAAGATTGTCCAAAGGAGGGAATTTGTCCCTTAGCTAATGGTTCAGTTGGGTTTTAATATATATAACAAGCATATATAAATATATGATTTTTAACCATATAACAAACCCTTTTAAATATTTGTTGGTTTTAATTTATATTATGGTATTGTGTTTATAACCACATTTTAATATATATAATTTTTGTTTTATATCGTTATTTAATAGCCATGTTTTATATTTTTTAAGAATAGTTTGTTTTAATATTATTATTTTTATTTTTATTGTAGTTCTAAGGAATCAATGAGCCAGTGACAAGTTTCATTCAATGGTAGGCCACTAGTTGGTTTCCATTTAAGTCGTGGGTCCCATTGTTGGGTGCTTCATTTTGGAAACTGAGTCTTGCTAAGTTTTGACAGTTGACCACATTTTGACAGCTTGCAAAGTAGTTGCTATCTTTTCGCATTGTTGATTGATCCAGGTGGATATTGGTGGCCACTCACCTATTCCACTTGGACCCCCACCACTGTTTCTTTCAATTTTTTAGTTTCCTTAATTGTAGCACAATTTACTATTTTTGGAAATCTTTCAGGTCTTGAACTTCCAAAGCCGTTTTGAGGCCCTGAACAATTTTTTTTGGGAAAAAAAAGGGAAATTTTTTTAGTCGAAAATTGTAGTCTTGTGATAGATCTTTCTAACGAGGTATTGTGCATGTCAAACGGAGATCGTATGCCAGAGTTACAACTCTAGGAAGTTGATGTACCAATTTACCCAAACAAGGCTCGTAGCTTTGGTGCTTCATCTCCTAGGGTTATGTTTTTTTATGTTTATGGTTTTCTATTGTTTCTCAATAATAAATAGGCCTTTGAGCCTCATTGTAACACAGTTTAGAGGTATGTAGTCACCACATCTCTTCTCAGAGATAAGTTACCATCGCTGGAGATATTTTATTTCCATTATGTATGTAAGCATATTTTAGTTCTTTGATATTAACGAAATGAAGTTTTATTCCTGTCACATCTTTGTGTTTATGTTTATATCTATATTTTGTTGTGTTCCTGCACAAGTTCAGATCATCGACGAAGGAAAAATCGTTGATAAACTGAGCTGCCATACAGTCCCATTTACTAGTTCGTCTTCTTATTTCTTCATTCAAGTACCATGATTGTGGAAATATTCCCAGGGTATGGAAAAATCTATGCACCCATAAGTTTTTCATAATTCCTTCTCTGATCCATCTGGCCTTATAGTCTTGTAGATGTTGTTGAGGGTCAGTGCTTCCCCGATACTTAACAAATTTAGGCGGGTAATCCTCTGAATCCCTGAATCTGGAAACCAATATTATCTTAACCTCCTGCCACTCTCTGATATGGTTAGGGTGAGAGCCCCACCACCTTGCTAGCATTTCTTGTAAGGCGAAGTCCAGTAAGGGTACTTTGTGTACTTCAGGGATGGTTGTATCAACTTCATTAATAAAAGTACCTCAGTACTAACCCATTTGATACAGTGGATCGTGATGCAGTGCCTGGTGTTGATCTAATGTCTCCTATGTTTCCAGTCATCCCAAGCACCCTTAGATCCATGTTCATAGATTTGAACACCTCTCTATCTGATCAATCCTCTTGTTGTGGGGTTAATATAGTCTTCCCTTCTTCCCGCCATCAGCCTGTATAACTAGTCTAGCAACTCAAGTTCTTCCCTGTCATCTGCTGGCTCTATGAACCTCGACCCTTGATATGGATCTAGGGGTTGGATCACCCTAACTCCCTCCACCTCAAAGGTCATCGTCTCCTTCTTCAAATCAATTACTGCATAATTTTCAAAGGCCCAGTTTATTCCTAGCAATGTTGGATAGGGGTCTTTGTATCCCATAATATCTATTACTTAAAATTCAGTGTAATTTTTTACCCCTGTTATGTTAACCTCTACATACTCTAGATGTCCCATAGGGAGGATACAATAGTGTTTTTCCATGCGCAATTGGATTTGAGAGAACACCAGTTTAGGCCTTCGTAAGGCTTCCCAAGTTTTCCTCAGCATGATATTCACATCTAAGCCCAAGTCTAGCATTGTGTCTTCAATATGGAAGCCTGCATTCTATGAATCGATTCAAAACTCCCTCCCTATTCTCTTCTTGTTCATGCACACTTGTCTAGAGTTTCTTTCGGGTAGATTGACGGAAATGAGCCCTTCTATGGTTGCACCCTCTTTGACAATTGCTTTAATATTTTCCCATAATTGTTCAAGCATTTGCTCGTCATTCACAATCTATAGAAATAGCCTAAACCATTTAGCTATGGGTTGAGAATTATGTTTTAGGAGGTTCAGACTCTTGGATTTTGAACATTTTGGTCATTCTCCTTGGATCTCAATGGTTGAAGTCAATTTTTCAAAGATATTTGTGGCCTCCTTGTAATATTCCTTCTACTAGATGGAATCATATGAGCGCTTTGGTGGGGTCAGCTTTATAATTCTTGGTTATTCCACGACTCCCAAGTCAGTTGTCTCTGGTTCACTTGGTTCAGAATTAATTATATTTTCTCCCCTTTAGGGATTGCACTATTCCCATCTGGCAATCAACTCTGGATAGTCTTCGGTAGCGTGTGTGTTGACCCTACATTAGGAGCACCAAGGCCTTTTGGGCAGTGGACAGCCTCTTGCAACTTGCCCTTCTTGATCGCAATTGTAACATTGGATCAAACCTCTGCCTCCTACCGTTCCCCCCCCTTGTCCCTCCACCTCCTTTCCCTCGAGGAGCTTCATTGATCTTGTAAGCATATCAGTCTAGCCGGTCAAGTAAGGCATCAAATTCCCTACACTAGTCAATGTGGTGAGTCGACGATCCACAGAACTCACAGAAAATATTGTTTCAGACATTTGAATACTTTTGTAAAAGTGGACAGAGGTGAGGGATATGGCCATAGGTCTTGCAAATTTCACAATATTCGATTGGGGTTGCACCCTGCTAATTAGGAAAGGCATGGAACTGCATTTAGCCTGCATATAACCCTTGCATACCAACCTGTGCAACTCTAACAGTGGGTAAAGATGTGGAGGGCCCCACCGGTACGGAGGGATTGCACAGGCCTCTTATTCATGGGCACTCCGTGGCATGATGCCCCTTGACATGGAAGTTGGTACACCATATGTGTGGTTGCGACGGTCGCATTGGCTACATGTCCCTTAACTTCTCTATTAGATCAGTGATCTGATGTTGCAGTCCTATGAGAGTAGGATCATGGGAGACCATTCATCCTTGATGTTCATGTGGGTATCCTATCATGGCCTCAATTCGTGTCGCCTATTATAGGGTGTCCTACAAAGTATCAATCTTCTGTTGAGTCAGCAGTGTGCGGGTAAGTGGCAATAATGCTTTGATAAACCAATATTGTTGATGATTGGGGTCAATAGGGTAGCTTAGCTTGTTAATGGCATCCTTAAATATTTGCATCATCTCCCAAGCGGTTTCACCCTCCCTCTGCTTAATTTCCCATAGTTTTGATATCCCTTGTTGGTTAGTTTGAGGAAGTTTAAACTCTTGGATAAACTCCCGCCAGACCTCTTCTATCATCGGATTTTGTTGTAGTGCGGACCACTTGATGAACCATCTCAGGATTTCTGTCTTGAAGAGTGATTTGGAAATTCAATAAGCTTCATGGCATATGGAGTCTGGAAAGCTCTCCATATGGCCTCACACAGATACCAATGTTGTTCAACATCTTCATTCCCTTTCCCATAGAATTCAGGATATCTAGTAAAGGATCCTACCATGTTACCAACCATACACGGTTGAAATGATGGAACGAGTATAAATCCTTGGGAACCTGGTTGTGATGATCCTTGGGGACCTAAAATACAATTACTATTTCTACCAATAGAGGGATGAGCCTTGTAGGTAGTGTGCACACTATGAACCTTAATAACTTTAACTAGCTTAGACAAAAATTGACCAAGGTTGTTATAAAGTACCAGGGGAAGGTTGGGGGAGGTACTATTTGAGCTACTGGGAAATGAATCGCTACTCATGGGAGACACATCATTCTCATAAAATAATATTCTCATAGTAAAATGCATATCATCGTTTGGGCTTACCTTAGAGCCTGTAGGGCCCGATCCATCTAGCATTCCCATCTCTACTGGCAGGGTGAAATCTCTACTGCCTTTATGAACCTTTGTCACTATGGAAATCTTGGCCTCTCCTATTAGACCAGGTTTCACTCTATCATCAACCCTATCATTTCATAACCTCAACCGACTTCCTTCTCTTTCTCGTACCTCTGGATTGCTCAACACTGCTCCTGCTTGGTGTAGCTCCCTTTATCGTCTATAGGCCTCTTGCAACGCCTTCTCTCACCATTCTTCAGTTATCTTCTCTGTCATTTGGACTCTCGGATCTCTAGCCTTATGGAAGTCATCCCCATCCATTTCTCCAATATTTTCATAGCTCCCAACCAGGTAACATTCCTCCCCTTAGGCCCTTCCCCCAGTACCAAGGTTTTAAGCTACCATAGGTGGCTTCTGGAACACCAACAAGTTTTCTTTTACCATTATAACTTTAATCCACAACAGGATTTCCTTTAGCAGTCTCCCTCGCAACCCTGACTTGAACACAGCCTCAACCTTAGAAAAGGATTGATGACCCTCCACAATAAAATAAATAATATACCCCTCTAGAATGGACTACACACAAAAGTCGACAACTCATGTCAGATCTATGTCGAGTCGATGTAATTCAACAAGATCAGCTTGAGTCTAGGTACGAGGAGATCGGCTCTGGCCAGCAGTCTTTTCTTTTATCTATAGCCTCTGCAACCAATTGTAGAGCTCCTCTAGGAACTTTCACTAGAAGATCTCGTATTGATCATTTGCGGGTTCCGCATACAGAATCTCTTCCTTTAGCCTGTTCACACTTTGGTGATGGCATTGAGCCTATTGAGAAGCAAATCACTCTACTTGTTCATGCCACAATCTTGTAGATCCTTCTTAAAGATCCTCGACACCATATTCTAGACCCCTTTGGAAATTTTCAGGTCCTAACAATGGAACCATTTGTTGGAGGAAAAATGAGGAACAAGTTGAGATCCTAGGTTCAGGAATAGGGACCAATAAAGGCTCCATCGTAGTCTATTGTAATGATGACATTTTCACCTTACTCAGAAAGAATAAGGCATCTCACCCGAGGCGCGTCGAGACCTTACTTAGTTAAGGGGTTGGAACCAAGTATCAGGAGAAATTACATGGAACTATTAATACTCGTTAAACCTAGAACCAAGACATCGGAGATATAATCGTAACAGCTTAAGCATTCAAAAAGGAACATGTACTATGCATATGCATTCATAACAAAAAATTTAAAAGGGCACATAAAGTCACATAAGAAGACTCTCATATATCCCTGCAACTTCAGTACTACATCAATACATTTAGCTCAAAAGCCCCATCAACAAAATAGAGACTATAAATACAAGATACTACATGACCAAGACAGTGTAGCATAATGCGGTCTTAATAGGCTTCGCGACAACATTTCTGTGCATTTCTCCCTTCTTCTCTTGTCTATCTTTTCCTTTATCCTTTTTAAACACTTCACTCGCTTGGACTACTGCTTCTACCTTGGATGCTCCACCCTTTCCTTTCTGATTGCCTCTGTTTCTTGGTTGTGTCTGCTTCCTCATCTACCAACGAACATTCCATCTTGGTTACGATTGCATGTGCCTTGATTTCTCTAGTCAATCTATCGCAACTACCAAACTTCGTCAGAGTGTTTCTCCTTCCTCGACTTCATTCTCCGCGACTTCCCACCAGTCAACTTTGGTAAAAATGTGGTCAACTATCAAAACTTAGCAAGACTCCATTTCCAAAATGAAGGACCCAACACCCACCAAGCATGTTGTAGGTCCTCCTTTCATGCTTGTCCTATCAACTTCAAATTGTGATAAGTTGGTCATACAAACTCGTATTTGAGTGTTGTTTGCACCAATGGAATCATAACGATGAGCACTACAACTTAGAAATGTTTCCATTGAATTTGAGCACTTTGAATTTTGAGGTTCCTTGGAGCCACTTGGATCATTCCTCCCCATTGAAGGACTTTTAGTCCTCAAAAAGTATAAACAAGTACTGCAATCATGATATGCAAATGTCTTTGACAGACCACACTTTCTTCTCCTTCACCTTTGTACTTTGGAGCCAGAAGTGATGAAACTGACCCCTGTATCCATATGCAAATTTTTAGCTGCCAATGCATGTCCAAGTTGCAAGATCCCAAGCAAGACCATACTTACCAAGAGTTTATAACACACTCATCATCAAGTTTTATAAGAGAAACCATACCCCATGTTATCCAAATAAAGGCCAAAATATCACGACGGTACATTCATAACTAATGGCATACATCTCATCACTTTTACAAACATTTTCACAACACATGATTTACAATGATGATCTTCAACTACTTAAAAAGGCTACCCATCTCTTACCTAAGCAAGCTAATGGGATTTCTATTGTGGTTGGATTCCTTATTGAACTACTTCATTGGTTGGTTCCTTCACAAGATTTTTCACATGCTTATGGTCCTTCTTTGGGTGTAGCACTAGATGGAGCTCCCACCATATGGCTCTCTTATGTCCATCCCTACTACAATAGTTGCAATGTTTCTTATTCCTCTAGACTTTATTGACATTCTTTTGTGTCTCTATCCTGGGTGACATAGCCTTTCTTAAATGACTATCTTTGGTGCAAGTCTAACGAGGAGAGCTCACCTTAGATCTTCCTTTGAAATGTTCACTATCACTAGAAGTTTATGATGTGCTTTCGGCATCCTACAATAACTCATATTTGTCACTTGAAGACTCTCCTATATTTATGGGTTTGGAGTGTCTTTCTTCTACTTCCTTTAAGACATATCCCAATCCTACATATCGAGGTAGTTCCACCACCTAGATGGGATTCACAATGCCTTTGCCATTAACTCCTAGGCCCTTGCCTTCATACCCCATTTACTTCATTAATCTTCAACCAATTCCTATAGTGTGCCTTTCAAAAGCACCAAAATCATCATCCTAATGAGAACATAATACTAAAGAATCACTTATTATGTTTACCTCAGTTGTTGATTGGAGTGGGTGATGATGGCTTCAATGAGCCTTCGTTTCACTTCAACTTTTACAATGCCTATTATACGGATTGTAATTGAAGTTGCAATATTTGCTTCTCCACTATTGTCTCTTGTAGTATTCCCCTCAATTCAACATTCTCTGCTTGAATTCTCTAGTGATAATTATTCGAATGATGAGTAGAGGATGAAGAAGACGAATATCCACTTAAAGATGGAGATGCAGGTTCAAGAGTTTCTGCTATGTTTCCCTGGTTCACTAAATCATCATCTTGTACTTTCTCTTTCTTCTTCTCTTCCTTCTTTCCCAATTTATTCTCATAATATGCAAACAATTGTCTACCTTATTTCCCATGGTGTAGAATTTTTTTCAGAAATAATTCTCATTTTTCATATGAACATCATCATCTATCATTTTCCTTCTTCATGTTGTATGTCCAATATCCAGATCAAAGGACTTAAGTTTACTTTCACCCTTTTTGAGCTTGTTTTTGGTTATCATTCACACTCGCAATTTACATCAGCAATAATACCATGCTATGATACAAAACTTGATCCAGAATATTTGATTTACCAACATTATCCAAGATATTTTCTTCAGTTGATGTTAGAAAAATTGCATGAAAGAGCATGTAAAAACCATATGTGAAAACACTTAAAGAAGAATCAACATAAAGGAGACCATAAAGACAATACACACAAAATTTTGATAACGGAGTTTGTCCAGTGTGGACTACATCTTCGAGCCTTGCTTCAATAGCGGGGAGGTCACTTCATTCATCTCATAAAAAATAAAGGCAACTACATGGAAAAATACATAATTATACCTCCAATATCGGGAGTGACTTGAAAATTGACTGCTCAAATCAGAGCAATCACAACACCAACTGGTTTGTCTCGTCCTCCTGGGACTTTTGGCTGTAAATATGACCCACTTCTGAAATATGCATTTTTGTCTCAAACTTTGTGCCCAACAATTAATGAAAAATGTTGGTTTCTGCCATGACCCCTGAAATTTGTTGCTCATATGAAAAATAAAAATTGTACCATTATGATCCTTGTGAAATTCTGGTTAAAAACTCTACTCCATCCTGACATTATCAATTTTGTCCCCTAAGGGAAACTTTTAAATTCCTCATTGCATCAAAAAAGAATATTCCAAAAATATTCTTACAGAATATTCCCTAGAATATACCTTGAGAAATGTGTCTGTGCTTGTTTCCTTCATGCAGGTTTCTGTACTGTCGTGTTTCTACATCTCCTTGGCTCACGCTCTCTCTGTCCCCCTAGTCAAATGAGATAAGTTGAGTCTAAATATTTTGGGTCAAGCGCACTATCCAAGTCTTGCCCAACTGGCTCATCAGCGCTTTTTGTTGGTTGTCACAAGGTGGCCTGCATCAAACCCCGTGGCCTCTATTTTTAACGAACCGACCATTTTAATTTTAACCATATTAATATATATGGTTACAACCATATATTAGACAATATATATATATATATATATATATATATATATATATATGTTTTTTGGTCGTTGATAATAAACAATGGTTTGGTTGGGTTTTAATATATATAACAACCATATAACACATATTTTTGAATATTCATTGGTTTTAATTTATAATATAGTTTTGTCACTATAACCACATTTTAATATATATCATTTTTGTTCTATATGCTTATTTAATAACCATATTTTATATTTTTTAAGAATGGTTTGTTTTATATTATTTTGTTTTGTTTTTTTAGGGTCCAAGAAACAAATTATCCAATGACAAGTGTCATTTATAGGTAGGCCACTAGTTGGTTTCCATATAAGCCATGGGTCCCACCTAGCATGTTGTAGGCCCTCCTTTCATGCTTTTCATGTCAACTTCAAATTGTGATAAGTTGGTCATACGAACTCGGATTTGAGTTTTGTTTGAACCACTGGAATCACAATGATGAGAACTACAACTTGGAGATGTTTCGATCGAATTTTGATCACTTTGATTTATGAGATTTCCTATAGCCACCTGGATCATTCGAATAAGCAACTTACCTATGTTTGCAACCACTATCATGACATTAGTAACCATAGTAGAATATTAGTTAAATTTTTAGTTTCCAATGTCAATATTATGTAATCAATCAAACAAAAGGTCATCGACTCATTACATGCATGAGCATCTGGGTGGCCTCCTACCACAATCAATAATGTATGTTCATAATGTTATTCATTGATATAATAGTGTATGCTAAATTATGATTATAACATAATCATCAGCATAATCGATAACCGAAAGCAAGAAGATAGTCATTAGAATATGTAAATAAGACAACGTATAATGAATTCGTCATCATAATTACACATAATCATTAAATAGGTCCATCACAACCATAATGACAAAAAAAATAACATCAAACTGGTACATCATAATTATCATCATATCCACTAATAATAATAATAAAAATAGTCAGATATTTGATCTGAGGTCCTCAAAGAATAATGTATGTGCCATAAGGCTATATCAACATTAAGGTAATATCAAAGTCAGACAACCAAAGCAGGGAACTATAGTCACTTACATAGTGGTATCTCAATTTGGGATCCAACTTGGTGAAATATTTTTTGTGTTGCAATTGATCTAACAGATCATTGATCATGGGTAAAGGGTATCAATTCTTAAGTATAGTCTTATTTAATGCTTTATAATCAATACACATTCACCGAGTCCCATCCTTCTTTGGTACAATTATAATAGGTGACCCACAAGGTGACATGCTTGGTCAAATTACACCCTACCCCAACAATTGTTTCAACTGCTTCTTCACTTTATTTGCTTCCAAATAGACCATCTATATAGCCTAATATTCAAGAATGGGGATTCTAGAAATAAATGTATTTCATGCTCCACTTCCCTCTTAGATGGTATCTACTTATGCTCCAAGAATACTCCTTTATATGCTATATTAGATCATCCAAATGATTTTTTTACTCTTAGAACACCCCTCTAGGGGTGCCTTTACTCTTATTGATTTATCATCAAATTGATTTTTCTACTGAAAAAAGTGAAACATTTTATTTTACTAGGACTAATCAACTTATTAGCTTGGTTGGAATTTAACAACAAGATATTTGACTTTCCTTTGTGCAATTTGATGATCTAGGACTCCTATACTTTATTAGGAAATAATGGTTGGGTATCTACATGAATATTGCATCCTTCATATACATATGCAAGCTTCAAAACACTGCTCAGCATATATCAAGGGGTATTACGTCCAATTCCACTTCATCAATAAAATCAACACTTATAGCGAGTTTAATATTACACTATTTTGTGACCTTGATTTATGCATCCTTTTTCACCAACCCAATGGCCATAAACATGTATGATCACTAACCTCTAAACCAATCTTTTTGACTAGGTCAGTTTCTGTAACATTAGCCCACGAACTAAAATAAAATAGAGTCTCTACCTTGGTCTTCTTGACCTGGGTCTTAACATGGAAGAGTTATGTCATCTCCTTCTCTTCCTCATGATGAAGGCTGCTTAGATTCACCTCCTTTTCAAAATAGGTTTAGACAATATTCTCATCCACATATAGGATATTTTCTACCTGATTTCTTAAATCTACGGCTAGAAGGTTTTTCTTCTTGGAATCCTTCTTGTATTTCTTCAAGTTCAACTATGGATGTAGTTTCCAACACTTTTCCTTAATGTGACCATCAATATTCTGATTTTTATAATAATTCTTTGAATCCTTGAACTAATATACAATGTTTTTCGTCTTCTTATCATCCCCCACTTTCCACTTCTTATTTCCCTCCTTGGAATCTTCCTAATGATCTTGTTGTTTGGAATTGCTTGGATACCCTTTCTTGTGGCCTATGTTTTCCAAATATTATACATGTACACATGTCTCGTCCATTTTCCATGGCTTTAAAAGCATCACTTGCCTTTTTATATTACTATGTAGACCCCCCAAATACTTGATGAGTACATTTGGATTCTTGGGAGAGATATCCAACATGATGCCCATCTTTCTAAACTTGGTGGTGTACTCATGTACACTCTTCCCTTGCTTCTACATAAAGTATTTCCTTGGATCCATTGGTCCTCTACATACCAAATAGGGTATAATTTTGACTTAGTAATGTATTTTTCCCACCTAGCTACAAGTGGATCACCCTCTAACCTAAGTGTTTCCATATCGATTTCCCACCTGGTTAAAGCGCGGTCCTCTAACTTCAACCTAGAAAATGATATCTTACGTTCTTCATCTATATGGTAAACAATAAAATAAACTTCTAGTTGCTACAACCAATGATTTATTTTTAATTCATTTATATCACCTTGGTATGTCTTTATCTTTCACTTCCATCTTGAATAGGGACTGTGAAGGATTAACACAACTTGAACTAGGCTACTCTTTCTCAATATATTTTTGTCTCTTTTATGGGTCTTCATGATCTCCTGATTTCCCCTCTAATATAATATTTAAATTAGAGCCTTCATCCTCTTTGAATGGTATGAGATTACTAGTTAGAACCACCATGAGGAGGTTCATGTTGCAATTGATTTCGATGATTTGTGTTCCCAACCTCGCAAATCTCACTTTTGTTATATCTTAAAGGCTATTCTAAATAGACTCATCGATCATAGCTAGGGTTTTGCAACTTTCTTCTTATACAAATTCTTATATCCCTACAACTTCCCAAAAATACCCCAAATAAACTTACTTTGATAACAACATGATCTATAAACTACCATGAATACTCCACTGGAAGAGTTCATTAATAGATATGATAAAACATTGAAATATTCACTTTCAAGGTTAAATTCCTTTAGATTTGAGATTATTTAATTGCTAGCTTTATTATTAAATGTGTGAAATAGCTCAAAATGCAAAAATATACTAATATAAAATAAAAAACACACATTGTCCATAATTAAATAAAAAATTTACCCTAGGAAACCAATTATGAGATAATACCCAACTAGAATGTGAGGTTACTCCACTCTCTTTCTCTAATATGAAAATATGCAAATTCAAATAAAGATGTACTTTATATGGAGTTACCTAATACATTAAGGCATGTAAAGTTGCTACATAATATTATCCCCCTATGTTCTAATCCCTAACTTACCACTCGTAGTTTCTCTACTCAATTATGGAACAATATAATGGTATAGAATGGAGTCGCCACTCTTCCTAGCAACCTGGTATTTAACATATCCTGATAGCCATCTAATATTATGGCTTTGACTTCCTCAACCCTCGATATGATAATGTTTTGGATCTTCTAGAAGTATCATGAAATTCCTTGTGGCTAGTTGCACATGTGTGAGTAATGAACATTGACACGGCATCCACTACCATGGTGGTCAATAAGGTAGGTCAACTTCTAGGAGGCATAAGTTTTGCATACGAGCTCTAATTGAGGTGATTTTGCACCCTTGGAAAGGTCTGAATGTGTATATCAAGCTCAAGGTTATGTTCATAACTTATGGGCCTTTTGACCCCAAGAAATGTCATTTGATGCCTCAAAATAGTGGTAGAATTTTATGAGATCTAATTTTTTAAACTAAGACTTCTTGTTAAAATGGCCTTGCAAGTTGATCCATCCAATTTTTTCCACCTAAAAAGTATCAAGATAGATGAAAATAGTATGATGATCCAATTTAGATTATGAAGGGTGAGAGAAATATGTGTGTAGTTATTGTGTCTTACTTTCACTCCATGTGCATCACATAGTTTGTGGTATAAAGGGAGGTCAACATTGTATATTCTACTCAAGAGAAGATGTGTATTGGGAATTTCTTATATTGTTGAAGTTATTTTTTTTATGAAAAGTTTTATCTTGTCTCAGTTGTTGGTGTGGTGCTTGTTGACTCATATATCGCCCACCAAGTTACCAGTTGCACTTTAGAATCGATGAATAACTGTTACATCCAATCAGTCTCCAAAGATAGGAGAATGCCCACCTTCCTCAAGTCAAACCAAATGACTAGTCTTTGGAAACAAGTGGACATAGCTCCCTACATCACGGATCATATTTGGCCAAATTTCGAATATTGCTCCTAAAGCTTAAAATGCCAATCTCTTGCTACATCCCAACATGAAATTAGAATTTGATCAGCCTCATCCATGAGAGATATCATTAAAATGTTTGTTATCCTTCAATTATTCATTGCTCTTATTTGTGAATTTGAGGTCCCAACCAGCGACGATGGCAGATTGGACCTTCCATTAACTCTCCCCTGTGTGTTGAGGTCTCGACAAAAAACATAGTTTTCATTATGTTATGCACTCCTTCACCTAATGTCATGGAGTGGTACATTCCCTATCTTGAATTAGTGTTTCTCTTGGAATTCAAATTTCAATGTCTCTTCACCTTCCTTATTTTCCTATTTACAATATTTTCATAAATTTATTAATCCCAAAGATTAGGTGTCAACATTCCCCCCCTTAATATGAAGGGATGTTGGTGAGTCCAAGAATCATTCTGAATCTTTCAAAATTTTCTCTTCCAAGCACTTTGGTGAAGATGTTTGTAATCTACTAATTTGTGGAACAATGTCATAGATGGATAGTCTTGGTCTCAACATGATGTCGAATCAGATGATATTTTGTATTGATGTTCTTGGTTCAATCATTGAACTTTGAGTTCCTGGCCAAATTTATTGCAGAATTGTTGGCAATCAGAAGAGGAGTTGAATGCACTTGTTTCTCCTACAAATCATCCAAAATCTTCCAGAGCCACACAATTTCCTTCATTGCTTCACTTGTTGCCACATATTCTGCCTTAGTTGTGGAATTTGTTGGAACTGATTATTTATATGACCTCTAGGATACAACTCCTAATCCAAGACTCATAACATAACCTAAAGTAGATACTCTAGTCTTTGTATCTCCATCAAAATCTAAATAAGTCATCCACTTGTGTATACTTGAGTCCAAAGTCTTGAGTTCCCTTCAAGTACTTTGAACTCTTTTTGCAGCATATCAATGACCCTCACAAGGCATTTTCATAAACCTGGATAGGATTAAAACATAAAATGAAATGCTCGGTCTGGTAGTCGTCAGGTAGTTGATACTTCCTATGAGTTATTTGTACTTTGTTGCATCCTCAAATTATTTTCCTTGAGTTAAAGTGAGCTTTAAATTGTGTTCCATTGGAATAGTCAAAGGATGGCACTCAAGCATGCCAATCTTGTACATCATATATCCAATGTACTTATGTTGAGAGAGGAATATAAACTTCAGATGTTGGTTTACTTCAATACCAAGATAGTAGTGAACATATCCCAAATCTGTCATTTCAAAACATTTCCTCAGTGCTTTCTATATCGATGCAAAGTCATTCTCATTGTTCCCTGTCATCAGAAGATCATCTAGATACACCACAAGGTATACAATTGTTTTTCCAACTTTCTTGAAAAAAAGTTGTATCATCAAGATCATAGTGTTTAAAATTGAGTTTTAGAAGATCCTTAGTGAATTTCTCATATCGGGATCGTAGTGCTTGTTTGAGGCTATACAAGGATTTTACAAGCTTACATACTTTGTATTCCTGACCCTTCACAACAAATTCTCTTGGTTGGGACATAAAAACATTCTCTTTCATATCTCCATTCAAGAAAGTAGTTTTTACATCCATTTGATGGAATTTCCAATTGTTCTGAGCTACCGAGGAAAAATATTGTCTGGATGGTAGCCCATTTTGTTGTGGGGACAAAAGTATTCTCATAGTCGACCCCTTCCTTCTATGCAAACCTTTTTCCACGAGCCTAGATTTATGCTTGTCAAGTGAGCCATCTACTTTATACTTGTTCTTGAAGAGCCACTTTCAACCTATTGGTTTGCTTCCTAATGGAGGATCAACTAGCTTCCAGGTGCCATTATTTATCAAAGCATCATATTATTTCTGAATCACTTCTTTCAATTCATCATGAGAAGTGGCTTCTTTGAAGGAAATTGGTTTGAAATCTATAGAAAAATTTAGTTCACAATCATAAGAAACATTCATATTAATGTGTGAATACAGAATCATCTGCATCACATCCATTCTATCTAGCAGAGCTTCTTGTCCTTGTCTTTCCAACCTCATCAGGACGAACACTTTCAAGTGTCTTTCTGATCCGTTTTGGAGGACCTTTCTGGGATGGCCCAATCTACTCAGTTGATTGATATGGGGTTGAATCAAGATTTAGTCTCCCAATTCTCTTAGTCACATCACTCAAAGTGTCTTCTTAATTAGTGGTAGGAGTTTCATGATGAGGAGAGAGTGCTTCAAAAGGAGATTCCACATATTGATTCAGTATAGGGATCCCCCCTTCAAGACGTGGAATCTCATTATCAAACCCTTGAAAATAATTTCCATGCTCGAATATGTCCAAACAATCAAGTTGTCGCTCAACAACATTATCAGTGTTACAAGATTCAAGAAAGATCGCGACTCTAGATATTATAAACTTCTTATTTACTTCATCATAGAGACGGTATGATTTGGAGGTATTTGAATACCCTAAGAAGATACATTTTCGAATCCTTGCACCAAGTTTGTTTCTTTGTTCCTTAGGTATCAAGGCATAATAGGTGGAACCAAAAACCCTAGGATGCCTCACCAAAGGAATGTGGCCATACCACATTTCATAGGGAGTCTTTTTGTTCAGAGCATGAGATGGACACCTACTTTGTATATACACAACACATATAATTTCATTATCCCAAAACATCAGCTTAACATTCTTGAAAAACATCATTGAACTTACAATATTCGAGATTGTCCTATTCATTCTTTCGGCTACACCATTCTTTTGAGGATTATAAGGCAAGGTTGTTTGATGTTTGATCCCATGCTGGCGAAAATAGTTTTCAAATTTTTTTGAAGTATATTATTTTCCATTATTAGTACGAATGGAGCCAATATGAGATTGTGTATCATTCTAAATCCATGCATGAAATTTCTTGAATGTTTCAAAAGCTTCTAATTTGTTCTTCAATAAATAAACCCAACACATTCTAGTGTAGTCATCAATAAATGTCATTGTGTATTTATTACCATTTATAGAAGGAACATGCATAAGGCCACACAAATCAAAATGAATTAGTTCAAGCTTTCTATGTGCTCTGGAATAAGAATCATGAAAAGATTGTTTGTTGTGCTTTCCTAAGATACAAACATCACATTGCTTAAGTTTCCTAGGAATTGTAGGCAAACCAGTAACACCATTTTTCTTCAACAAACGGAGGTTGTCATAGTTCAAATGGCCAAATATAGAATTCCATAAAAGACTTGATGGAAGTGTACCTTTATCATAGTGAGAATTGTATGAAAAGTTATGGGCATGAGAATATGTTCCTTGTAGCTTCAGAAGTCTTTCTTCTTCTATCCCAGTCATGACAAGTGAGTGGTTTGATGCTTTTTTGACCTCAACATTGTCATCAAATATGTGAATGGAGTGTCCTTTCTAGCAGATGTGGACTAAGGACAGCAAGTTTATCCTCAACTCTAGGAGGTAGAGAACATGATGCAGAAGAAATTCTGGAAGACCAGGTAGTTTGAGCCTAATGGTGCCAAGCCCTGATGGCTTGAGTTTTTACTTATCTGCAAAGTAAACTGCTCCATCGACATTGTCAGTGAATTATTCAAAGAAATGTCTTCTAAAATTCATGTGGAAATTTTCTCATAAATCAAGAAACTAAGCATTTTCCCATGAAGCAAGTGAAACATTAAATAAGTCTTCAGTTACTCCAATGTTGTAATGTGCCACAACATAATGAGGGGGCTTGAGTTCTTTTCCTTCCCCTTCATCTGATGATTTTCCTTTCTCTTCATCCCATTCTTGTCTAATCCTGTCCCATGAGAACTTACATGTAGAAGCATCATGTACATTTCTATTACACCATATGCAATGAATATCAGGGCTTTCTCCTTGGAAATGTCTGCCCCCCTACCTCTAAAATTCTTCCTTCCTTGTCCTGTTAGGCCACCTTTTCCTCTAGAAGAATCTTGTCCCTGATTCTTCTTTTTTTGTGCAAGGCATACATCTTCTTCAAGAGACTAATCATTTGTCTTCTTCTTCCCAAAATATTTCCCTCTTTCAACAAACTTGTCCACAGCAGAGTCAAAATAAATCTCTGAAAGTTCTCCATTAGCTTGTAATTACTCAAGATAATGGGAATAAGTGGGATACAATGGCTTGCAAAAGTTGTGACAGGAACATCCATTTTAACACCAGTGGCTTCTATGTCATGAATAATAGATCTTATTTCATAGGCTAACGTAGGAGGATCATCATCCTTCAATTCTAAATTAAACAAATTGATCATCAAATGAACAACTTCTAGCTCATAGTGTGAGTCGTATAATTCTTCCAGCTTCTTTAAAACACCAAAAGAATTTGTAAATGGAATAATATGATGACTCACCTCTTCATTGACTGATGCTATAGTCAAGGCATAAACCTTGTTTTTCTTGTTCTCCCAAATGGAAAGCTTCTTGTTAGAAGTGTGCTTCTAAGGATGATTTCCTCTTTCTCCTTCACAAACTCCTTTCCACAATTCGTTAAAAATTAACATATGCTTTATCTTCCTAAACCACTCATGGTAGTTTTGTCTGCTAGTAAGAACTACTCCCGCTATAGAGATGAGTGAATGCATCATCAAAAAGAGATTAGTTACTTTCAATAAAACAATCATAGAGTTTTTTGATATCTTCCATTTAAGTGAAACATTTCACTCTTCATTGCACATATAAACATTCACACCACCATATGCTTTAATTTTATAACATATGGCCTTAAAAATAAGATCTTAATGCACATATACTAATTCAACAAACGAATCATATAGGTCGTGCCACACTATATACCATACAGCCCCTTTTTAAGAAAATCAACAAATGAATTATATATTTCATCCACACTATATCACATGCAGCCCCTTTTTAGAAACTCAACGAACACATAAATTAATACATATTTTTTTGTGTATCATTTTTTTTATCCAATCATATATATATTTATATCCCTACAAATAAATCATATATTTTTTTAAATAAATAATTATTTTTTAATTACGTGCAATTCATTTTTTATTATAATTTATTAAAAATACAACATAATTTAAATACTATAACCTTCATTATCACAAAATAAAACCATATAAAAAGCCTTTGTCATATAAGATAATCCCTTATTCCACCACTTTTTAAAAGAAACATCAAACTTTGAGGCCCTAAGCCTTCAATGACTCATAGAAATAACCTATGAATTTTAAATTTTATTTCATTCTTATTGAAATTTTAACTGAATATTGTTCTTTAAAAAGAAGTATATCAATGTTATGTATTGTAAAAAGTTTGAAAAAGTACATAAATATAGTGTAAAAGATTATTTTTAAAATCTAATATTATAAATAAAGATAGTATTATTTATTGATTATATTATTATAAAATACTTCAGGTTTTTAAGTACATATTATTTCGTAAAGCATGGTATGCGAAGACTATAAGATTTTTGGTTTAAATTTTGATTTATTTAAATGTGTGTTAAAGATAAGTGTGGTACATGTGTCCATTTTAATGGTACGTATAATTTATTAGCCGTTATAATATTATTAGATGGAATCCACTCTATGTTATATAAGTACAAAATTATTTCAATTTTAATTTTACAAATCATAATAATAATACATCATTTCTCATATTTTTCATCTTTCATCATTTTATATTTTTTTTACATTATTACAATTTAGTTTTATTTTTTAATACTATAATTTAATAAAACTATTAATCATCATTACGATGTATATATATAATTTTTAAATTATATTATTTTTCTTACACTCCATTTTTCTAATTATATTTTTAAAATAATTTATATTATATTATTGAAATTTAATTTACATTTGAAAATTTTATATTTAAATTTTAGAAATATATTTCTTATTTTTATCTTTCTTTATCTCATTTTTCTTCCTTTTCCTTATTATTTTCCTAATTTATAAATTATAATCGGTTTTTTCGTTTATATTACTTAATAAAATACAATTTAAAAGTATATATCACTTAATAAAATACAATTTTAAAAATAAATTATCTCAATTTTCTTCCATTTTACTTTTATTTAAAATTATTTTTATAAATCAAATTAATTGATTCTTTATTTAACATTTTAAAAATTTTCTTTGCTATGTATTGTAGATTATATGGTTTCTTCTACATAGTCATTTATGCTCAGCTTTGCGAGAAGGGGCTTTGCCCCCTCCTTTACAAAGATTGTTTTAGGAGTTCATAACAATTTTGGATCTACTAGTATTTACCTTTAATATCCTCATCTTCGACATCCCTTTCATAGAGCAATTGGGTGAAGTGGGTTTTCTTGTTTCGCAACAAACTCTCCACTGGGTGTGTCATGGCAAGCTAGAAATCCAAGGCATTGCTTGCCAAAAGTGGTGCAAGATCCAAAATATGTTAAATCTAGAAAGATTGGATAATATATCCAATATATGCAAGATCACTCTCTAATCTACAAATATATTGGATTATGGTCCTTCAAAAAGTCTTTGGTTCGATGGATCCAAAACAAATGGAACCTTGAGGGTAAAATAGAATTGGAGCTAAGGCAACAAGGTTTCTTTACGGTCATTTTCTCTAGCTTGGAAGACAAACCAGGTTTTTTGTTTTTTTCAACAATGCAGCACTCTTTGTGTGATTTTGGAAGGAGCAATATAACTCGAAGAATGAATATTTCCTTGCTACCCTAGTGTGGGTCCGTCTCTTTTCTCATCCCAAGGAACACTGGGAAGAGAAAAACCTTTAAGGCCATAAACAAATTATTTAAAGTATTGAAGGCTACTAAGAGATGGAGGTACACATCGTATTCTCACATTTGTGTTTACATGAATAGCTCCCAACCTATTCCAACCTCCATGGATATTTATTATCATGATAGTGCTTGGAAGCAGTGTCTAGATTATGAACATGTCCCCTTTCAATGCAGACGTTGTCATGAACATGGGCGTTGTATTATGGATTGTCTCATGAATACAAAGGAATCATCGGAGGCACACCCATCTCAAAAAGATAACGATTATTTGGGAAAGTCCCTCAAAGAAGAAGAAATTTGAGTCCTCGAGGTACCTCAAATCTTGACTAGATCCCCAAATTTGGAAATAGGTTTGAGTCTCTTTCCTCTCTAAATGAGTCCCCATAGCAAGACAAATTTCAATCAAGTATGTAATCAACAGAAGACGAAAAAATTCCCATAAGCATTTATCAAATCTTATATAGACCATACAAGTCTTTTAAAGAGCACCAACAAAATCCAACACCACAGAAAATGATTAGCTTCCCTTTAGAAGAAATTGAAGTAAAAGTGCTACCAGAAGATATGGATCTGTGATGAGCGCCAGTATTGCAGCAAGGATGCTGCAACTCCTGAGCTACCAACTTTACTTATCAACCCGGGGTTCGTACAAACTTGGAGGTGACAGTGCTATATGCACAAGTAAAAGTGAAGGTCATGCCTGTTGTCACTGTTCATCTAGCGAGAGACCCCAGGGGTTCCAAGCCAGACTTCTATAGAGTCAGAAGAAGCTTGATTCTTTGATGGAAGAAGAGAAAATCTATTCTAAGAGAGCTACTCTACTGCAGTAATGAAGAAAACAACATGTAATGCTAAATCACACCATATCCTAATTAACCATTTAAACAGCTATGCTAAGCAGAATTGCTAAATCAACACTAACCTAATGCTGCTATCTAAGTTACAGAAGTAAAGAGCATCAAACCATACTAATGTGTAAGCAAGGAAACTAAACTAAATCTGTTTTCACTTTTTTGGTTTTTTGGTAAAATCAAGCATGCAATTTAATTGTTCTTGTGGATGTGACAGGTGGATGGAAGGTGGTTGAGGATGGGTAGTAGATCTATGGAGTGTTTGGATGGTGTGGAAGGGTCCTAGGAGGCCTTTTGTGAAATGAAAGGCCACTCATATAGAAGATCAGGCCAAGAACAAACTCAATGTGTAAATATTTATTTATTAATGCAGAAATGTGATTTCTGAGTTTGTGTGGTGTGTATTGAGTACTTGAATTATGAACTGTGTGTGGATTAGAGTAATTTTGCATAACATAAGTGTGCAGGGAATTCAAAAAGAATCCGAGAGAGAGGACAATTCTCAAAGGAGTATTGCAATGATCGGACAGTGTTGGAGTCTGATTGAATAACCAAACCAAAGCTCAGGAGTGGCAGCATTTAAGTAATACACAAAGCAAATTTCAGGAAGGAGTCAAGCGAAAGAGCAATCAAAGATCGAAATCAGTGAAAGGAAGAAGTAATGAAGCAGAAGTGCACAAGAACCGTTGGATCAGTCGGATCAACAAACAGGATTAACAGAAGATGAGCGGCAGAGATATATCGCAGGAGGTTAAGCTAATAGATGGATGGATCACACTACGTCACGTGTCAACAAAAGGGTGGAAAACGTGCGGAATGATGGAGCAGTCTTCATAGGTGGTAAGCAGTATCTCGCGCGCCCTAAAAGTTGTAAGCGGTATTCCTAAATTTCATGTGATTAGCCTAAGTGGGTGACACATATCATGGGAAAACCACTTTTCTCGTGCACTCTCGATTGGATCTCGATCATGCAAGAATTCACGCGAGATTGCGCAATAGTCGTTGGATCATGCGGGATTGATCAATGGTGGAGATCGGCCAAGCTAGTTGGCGAGTTGGTGACGTGACGGCCGTTGGATCAAGCGAGACAGATCAACGATAGAGATCGACCAAGCTAGTTGGCGAGCGGGTGACGCAATAGTCGTTGGATCAAGCGAGACAAATCGACGATGGAGATTTGGAGCGCCTAAAGTCAAGCGTTGAAATGAATACGTTAGCTATGTGACACACAGTTGACGGTGATTGGTCAGGTTCGTCATGGATCGGACGGTAAGGACATCCACAGGTATAATCTGATTAAGATGTGATTTATTAGCTTCTGCTTAAGTATTTCAATGTGCCTAGGGGAATTTCAATGAAAAATGACAAAAAAACTAATGAGGGTGAGGGTGGACCAAGAGATGGTTAAGGTGGATGAGGTGAAAGATGGATGTTGGTGATGAAGTCTAGACCTCCTCCTAGAGTACCTGCAACGCTTAAAACGTGTTTGTCTTCCAAGAACTATGCAACAAGATACATTCTCATAAACTAGAAAAGAATGAATCAGTTTCCCATATTATGCATGAAGAAAGTGCTAAAGGAAATGAGAATATGAGTGAGATCTTATTACAGAAAGAAAGTGATAGAAAGAGATGACAATGAAATGAACCAAGTACTGAATCAAGACAACAAACTCCAAAGCTCATGCAAGAACTAGAAATTTGTGTTTTTGGGGTCGCTGAAGGGTCTCTTCCTCAAGTCATGGTCCCAAAGGGAGGAGATGAGGCCGAGACACCTACTGACAACCTTATGGTGATATTTTTCTCCTTGCTAACTTGCTAATTGAAAGAAGGCACGAATGGAAGCAAACTAAAACACAACCAATCTACTCTACCCTGTTGTAATGGAAATGCAGCTACTTAAGCAAATCAATAATTAAACCATGAATCTATGCTAGCATACATGTACAATAAATAGGAGCCTCGGCTACTAGGGTTGGGCCTTAATCCAAGAGCTTCAACCCTCTGAGTTAACTCAGTGCTGGCTCAAAACAAAACTCATTCTTATTATCAAAACCATGGATTACATAAAAAATTGTCACAAGTCTTGCAGCTCGAAAATAGAGTAGAGTTTTACAATCAAAAATCTGAATCCTACTCAGGTCCTAGACCTTTCTACTTATACATCTTAAGTCTCCAATGACTTCCTTAAAATTAGGGAGGCTCGGCTCCCAAACTCGAGTTAAACTGGTGCTTTGATTTTCACTTGCTCGGCTTCCTTCTAGTCCTCATGATTTGGTTGTTTGCACTCCACGCTGATGGAGGAATATTCGAATGGGGGGTAGTAAATGAGGAGGATTTACCTCCTATAATTCCTCTCCCTTGTCCCATTCAAGTTTTGACCAAGGTCTTTGCCAAACTTCTTTGCTTTTATCCTTTAATCCTGCATTAAATGCACATTAGACCACAAAAAAGAAATATCCAATTCTAACTCATCTCATAAACAAAATATAATCAAAAGTACGCAGTAAATTGTGCGAATAGTTGGTTTGACTAAGCTAGGAGGTGAATTAAGGCCCATATAATTACCCAATGATGACGCTCATCATCACCCCCCTACTGAAAGTGTTGCTCATCCTCTGAGCAACTTAGTCAATTTCCATGTCCTTCATGGCTCTAGTAGCCTCTCTGACATCCCATGCCTCTGCTCTAGTCTCTTCTTCTTGTTCATAGAAGCTTACTTTCCTTTCTACTTCTTCCCACTGCCTCTTTTCCTCTTCTTGTTTTCTCCCTTCTAGCATCCCTAGGAGTAGTGGTGGACTGAGTTTTAGGCTTATCCAATTGACCTTCAACCTTTGCATTGATTGCTTATACATAGGTGTCATGTTGAGTGCCTCTCTCAACCTTTGAGGGGAGTGATATTCTCTGATCTTCAAGCTGTGTGGTAGTGTGTTCCATCTCCTTAAGCAGGCATGTATACTATCATCTCCTAGCAACCTAAACATATCCTCAAAATGTGAAATTGTTTTCTCTTGGGTAGCAAGATATCTAGGTGCCAGCTGAGGATCATTTGCAATTAGATTATGGGTGTTGATTAGGGCCATGGGATTTGATTGTTCAGCTCTGATGAAAAGAGGTTCATTTTTCTCTCTGGCTAATATTCTTTTCATCTCTGCAGCCCTTGACTCCTCATGGTTCATCCATGATGCAAAAGCCATTAATTGTAGATCTCCTAGCTCGGCATTAGGATCCCAAACATTCATGTTTGTGAGGGCCATGTTGTGCAAGTAAAACTTAGCCATTTTGGCCATATCCTCTAGTGTACTTTGATCACAAAGATTAATAAATTGCATGTAGTCGTTAAATGGCATGGTGCCCCTTTGTGCTATTGTTTTAATCTGAAATTGCAGCCATTGTTCTCTGAGGTAAAGAGAATATGATTTAGCTGGCATCCTACACTGGATGGCCTCCAAGGAGAGGTTGGCCATACATGCTAGTTGGTTTTCCCTTTCCTGCAATTGTCCTCTCATCCATGCATTTTCCCTTTCAAGTTGATCTCTCATTATTTCTTTTCTGTCCCTTAAGCCACTTAGCTCTTTTCCCATTTCCTTGAGCTTCTCTTCCATGTGTCCAATGTCTTCCACCCCTTTTTGAGGTATCACCCTGCCTCCTTCAATAAACTGGTAGTAGGAGTCTAGGTTAGGTTGAGGACTTGGTTCCTTTGTCTCAGGGTCTTCCTCTTTTGTTTTTTGTTGCTCCCTGTAGTTTTTGATGTAGATCCTGTAGGATGGCCTTACCCTTTAAGGAAGTTGATCTGGTACTAGGCCTCCTTACATCAGTGATTGGTGACTTAGGGTAAGGCATTTTGTCTCTTGGTGTAGGGGAATCTTCAATCTCAATAGAGATTTTTGTTGATATTTGTGGCTTCCCTTGTTTGATTCTTGTGCTCTTTCTTGTTCTAAAATATAGAGGGGTTTTCCTCCTCCTTTTCCCTTTTTGCTTGACTGGGATGCTGAGAGCAGTGAGGGCAGATGTTGCCTCCCTCTCAGGGGCCTCTGGAGACACTCTAGGTGACTCCTTGTGTTCTTCCCCTTCTGTTTCAATGCCTTCTTCCTCTTGGTTTTTCTTATCTTCTTCCTCTTGTTGTTCTTTCTCATCTCCATTAGTTTCTTCCTTTGTTTCCTCCTCTGTTTCAGCATCATCCTTCTCCTCTTCTCCCCCTTCTTCTTTTGCTTCATCGTGTTCCTCTGTATTAGTTTCTTCTTCATCCATCTCATCCCCATCTAGCTCTGTATCTTCTTCTTCTTGTTTTTCCTCCTCCTCACTCACAGAAGGACTAACATCATAGGTGAGGGTTTTGATGTCATCCTCTGTTGGGAAGTCTTTGAACACTGACCATGTTATAGGGATCTTGAGGTTTTGGAGGGCATCCTCAATGAAGATCCTAATCAACCCATGGTGAGCCAATTGTTGGGAATTCCCTTCCTTTACTTTCTTGCTAGAGTCTATGAGTGATTACATCAAGAAATAGGGTATGCTAAGTCTTTGGTGAACTGGTGTTTCTATCCCGAATCTTAATTCTTCAAGCATCCTAAAATGGTAGCCATAAACAACATTGTATCTACCCTCACATGAGATATATTTGAGGAGTTGGTAACCTACCTCACTACATGGGTATGGCAAATTGTCCCTCCTTACTCAATTTTCATCCTCTGTGGATTCTTCACCTTCTAGAAATAATTTCCTTTTTTCCACCTGATTATCTGCTTTGTCTTCTTTTCTCCATGGAATTCCTAGGGGAAGTGCGGCGACCCTACTGATGAGCTCTAGGGTGAGATCTATAGTGAGCACTCTAACTATAACAGTGGCATGGATTATGTTGTGTGGAGTGAGGGAATGAGCAAATTCTTGAGCCACCTCATCATCATACCTTGTGAATTTTTCGAAAAACCTCATCCATTGGTGTCTTATAAAGATTTCAAGCACTTGGGGGTGTTTTTGTATCCTCACAGTGTTTGTTGTTTCTCTCCTATTAAACCCTCTTATCATCTTGCTTGTGAGGCTTGAGGAGGAAATGAGAGGTTTGACACAAGAATTTTTAAATTCAGGAGGAAAACAGTGTTTATTGTGTATGAGATTTACCTCCTATAGTTGCGAACTCCACTAGATTTTAGAGCATTTCTAGTTCATTTGCTTGTAAATGGGGATGGATTTTTAGATCCTACCTCCTTATAATAGTGGCAGTGGACAATTCCCGTGATATCCGCTCTTGAACTCTTCTTTACCTATCCTGTATACTGCCTCTGTGTATCCTATAGACTGCTCCTGTAGGAACTCCTATGCATGCTCCTGTAGAAATTATCTTGCAGAACAATGGATCCTTGCTTCCGGTGTGATCCGGATTTAAGCAGGAACGCAATAGATTACATAGATAACCATAAATACAGAGATGCGATAACCATAAAAACGGAGATGCCGTGGAAATAATACTTCATTTCATTAATGGAGAATACTGAAATATGCTTACAAATAGAAATAACCCAGCTAGGGCGATGGTAGCTTATCTCTGAGAAGAGATGTGTCGGCTACATGCCTCTGAACTGTTTTGAATTGTGTTACAATTAGGCTCGAGGGCCTATTTATTGTTGAGAAACAATGGAAAACCCTTCACATTCCAAAACCTAACCCTAGAAGATGAAACGCCAAATTGTGGGCCCCGTTTTCGGGTAAGTTGGTACATCAACTTCCCGGGGTCGCGAATTGGTCATACTATCTCCGTTTGACGTGCATGATAGCCCGTTGGAAAAATCTCTCCGAGGACTACGACGGAAAAGACGATTTTTACTAGAAAAATTGCTGGCAGTGGATTTCCCAAAAAACGTCATTTAGGGCCTCAAAACGGCTCCGGAAGTTTAGGACCCGAAAAACTGCTAAAAATAGTAAACTGTGATATAATTAAGGAAACTGATAAAAACTGTAAGAAGCACTAGAGGGGATCCAAGTGGAATTAGCGGGTGGCCACCAATATCCACCTGGATCATTCCTCCCCCCTTAGGAAGCAATGGTCCCCATTGCGTTGAGTTCCTCCATGAGATGAGGGAACTTCTGCTGCACTTGGTCCCTGGTGAGCCACTTGCCCTGGTGAAGGAGTTGTCATGCTTTGACAACTTGATACAGTTGGATATTCTGCTGGCGAGTGTGCTTGATCTGTGTGTCCATGATCCGATCAGTTGCAACTTGTTCCATGCAAGCTGGATTTAACTCTGTGGGTGTGAGTTGTTCTGCAATGTCAGACGTGTCTAGTAATGGTGGAAAGTATGGCCGAAGGAGGTCGACATTGAACATCGGGTGCAGGCCAAGGAATGGGGGAATGCTGAGCTCAAATGCATTGTCTCCCATAGCTTTGGTAATGGTGTAAGGACCATGTCGAAGTGGTCTGAGTTTCTGATGAGTTCTGGTAAGGCGCTCCCTCTGCAGATGTAACCAAACTTTGTCGCCCACCTGAAACTTGTGTGGTACCCCTCCAGGTAACGAGAAGTTGTTCCTGTGTTCTGTCACGACTGTATCCCTCTATTGCTGCTGCTGTGTGGAGGAACCCTTCGCGGGGGTCATGGATGTAGCAACGATCTTCCCCTTACTTTGGGAACGAACCAGACAGAAAATAAATTTCCTAGTCTGTGAGATGAGCTTGCTGCCTTTCTTAGCAGTGATCAAAGAGGTGGCGGTAGGTGGGGCTACCTCTGGTATCCTGTATAATGAATTATCCAAAGAAATGATGACAGCGCGAGGCCTTGACTCATACACAGCATGTCGCCTCCACAAGTATGGTTGGCCTAATAGTACATCACAAACATCTAGAGGTGTAACATCACACAATACCTCGTCTGTGAAGGGCTTGATGCTGTAGGGAAGGCGGCACTGTTGGCGAACTTTGAGATCTCGTCCTTCGTGAAGCCAACCGATACTGTACGGTTGTGGGTGTGGTGTAGTTGGTAGGCCTAACCGCTTCACAACCTCTGCTGAAATGAGGTTCTTTTGGCTGCCACTGTTGACAATGAATTGCAGCGGCGAACCCTTCACCCACATCTGTGAGTGGAAAAGACGTTCCCCCTCCTCTGGATCTTCGGGCTCATTTTTCTGGATCTTGGCAGTAGCAACAGTGGCGCTGGGATCCGCATCAATAATCTGCTTCCCTTTGTCATTCCCCTTGTCGGGTTCTGACTCAGAGTCGGAACATGCATCTGATTCGGAAGCCTTCAACTCGGCCACCAGCAACTGCTTGGTCCGACACTCACTTGTGTTATGAGTGGGACTCTTGTGGAACTCACACCACTTTCATGTGTCCTTCTTCGGCTTCGTGGTGTTGTTCTTTTCTTGCAGCTTCGACGGGTTGTCTTGGGTCACCCCGCCTTGGCTTTGTCCTTTGGGCTTTGGATTTGCAGATCCAAAGTCTCGCTTCTTCTGTTTGAACTTTTGCTCGATTTTGACAGCGTATCGGTATGCTGTGCCGAGTGAGGAGATGTTCAGGAACTCCATCTCTTCCTGGATGTATCTGTGTAGGCAGTCGCGGTATTTGAGTACCAGATGTAGCTCAGAATCTTTGATACCCAACTGTGTGCGAAGGGTATGAAAAATGTTTGTGAACTCCGGCACATCTTGGTCTCGTCCCTGCCGCAGTGTGGTCCATTTGATGTATTTGTCCTCATAGCTTCCGACAGGGTAGTACTGCTCCTTGATGGCATCCCGGAAGTCATTCCAAGTGGGTGCGGTTGAAAATAGTGAGCCTGTACTTTCATCCTTCTGCTCGCAATAGGTTTCCCACTAGTCCTTGACATGGGGGGCTGCTTTGAGAAGAGCAAAAACAATCTTCTCCCGACTTGCAAATTCGTGAACAGAAAAATACCCATCTAGCAGATTTAACCATTTATCTACGGCATCTGCGTCTATTTGACCCTCGAAGATGGGGATTTCAAAATTAACTTGTACCTTAAATGGTGTGGCATTTCCAGAGTAGCTGTTGGAAGCCGATGCGTCGCCTCTGGGTAGCCGCTGAAGGATCTGCGCAAAGTTATCCATCATCGCGTTCCTTTGTCGCTCGAGCGCTTCTTCGAGCAAGATTTTGATAGGATCTCCTGCCCCCTCGTCTTTCTTCTCATCCGCCATGGGAGGACGTCGAGATTTGCGAGGCTCGTCTTGCAAAGGTTCGACCAGTTCAAGCCCTAACTCCTTATATCCCGACCTCGTTGGGG
This sequence comes from Pinus tabuliformis, assembly GCA_031772625.1. Taxonomy (NCBI): domain Eukaryota; kingdom Viridiplantae; phylum Streptophyta; class Pinopsida; order Pinales; family Pinaceae; genus Pinus; species Pinus tabuliformis. The sequence continues at coordinate 570,975,641 of CM062815.1, forward strand.
ACATGCAAAGAAAAACAGAGAAAAAGCAGACCGCTCTGATACCACTGATCCGGATTTAAGCAGGAACGCAATAGATTACATAGATAACCATAAATACAGAGATGCAATAACCATAAAAACAGAGATGCCGCGGAAATAATACTTCATTTCATTAATGGAGAATACTGAAATATGCTTACAAATAGAAATAACCCAGCTAGGGCGATGGTAGCTTATCTCTGAGAAGAGATGTGTCGGCTACATGCCTCTGAATTGTTTTGAACTGTGTTACAATGAGGCTCGAGGGCCTATTTATTGTTGAGAAACAATGGAAAACCCTTCACATTCCAAAACCTAACCCTAGAAGATGAAACGCCAAATTGTGGGCCCCGTTTTCGGGTAAGTTGGTACATCAACTTCCCGGGGTCGCGAATTGGTCATACTATCTCTGTTTGACGTGCATGATAGCCCGTTGGAAAGATCTCTCCGAGGACTACGACGAAAAAGACGATTTTTATCAAAAAAATCGTTGGCCGTGGATTTCCCAAAAAACGTCGTTTAGGGCCTCAAAACGGCTCCGGAAATTTAGGACCCGAAAAACTGCTAAAAATAGTAAACTGTGATATAATTAAGGAAACTGATAAAAACTGTAAGAAGCACTAGAGGGGATCCAAGTGGAATTAGCGAGTGGCCACCAATATCCACCTGGATCACGGTGGGTGGCCAGAGTTATGAGAATGACTTAAGTGAGGGAGTTTCGAGGAGGTGGAATGCATGAATGCATGCAAACGATGTTTTATTTCCCTTTACAGTGTTTCGGGGTGAAGTGGTGTGCTAGAAGCAGAGATATGTTGCCATTTTTGGACCATTGGTCCCCACTACCACCTGATCATTTCCTCTCCTCCTAATCAGCTCCCACCTTGTAGATCCGTAGTTAACCACCTCTTGTCCTACTCCTCCTGTCTTTGAGTTGACTGAAGCCACGTGTGAGAGGACACCTGGTTTTGCATGTGATGACTGAACGAAGGTGGCCAAGTTAACTATACACCTTTTCACTTATAAACCAACTATTTCGTAACCCTTACAACTTTTGATCAAATGATGCATATGAGTGAGTGAGCAGAATACTTACCTGTGGTCTTGATGCCATGCTATAGTTGTCGAAGATCAGAGGTGTTGTGTTGTTTATTTGCTGCATGGTCATTCTTCTTTCTCCTCTTGCTGTCTGTTGATGTTTTCTTGGCTTTTGCAGGTGTCTGTGACTGAAGATCTGATGCTGTTGCTGCTGTGGAGCTCCTGGATCATCCTAGTGAAGACTTGTAGCTGATGATTGACATTCTGTGGGATAGGTTGCTACAGAATTCCTATAGGATGTCCTGTAGCTGCTTCTCCCTTAGAATTTCTTAATCATGTTGTTGGTTGGGGCTGTGAGGATGGTGCAATGAATGGGCAGAGGGAGTAGGAGTGTGTGTGGAGCAAGGGACATTCAAGTAATGCTCTTACTCTCCTCTGTTTTTTCTTCTTCTTTTTTCATAATTGGCAGAAACTGATCTCTTTTTGTTTTGGATGGTGATTGCAGGGATGATGATAATGGACGAGGTGAGGTGTTAGATCATGTCTAGGATGAATTTTAGGGACCTATCAACCCTACCATTCACCCTCGGATTGCTTCCTGTAGGTTTTTCGGTTCACTGTAATTCCTACATGATCATCCTGTAGGTTTTCAGGGGATCCTGAAGGAATACAGGGGATCCTATAGAAAACACAGTCTTCGTCTAAATTGAAGCAATGAAGTGAAAAAAACAATGGAATTGATGGAGGGATGCATGGTAAGGAATGGAGGAGATGAATATATGTGAGGCAGGGTTCCCTTTGGATCTTCTCTTTGCTCCTTGATTGTCTTTCTCGCCCACCTGCAAATAACAGTTATGTCCTTTTTCTCTTTTTCTTTTTTTTAAACACCTACGTTGCCTCATAGAGGTTTTCACCCTATATGTTTTCCCTGGGCGCCTCAAGGAAGGTTTTCAACCAGGGATCTTCTTATTCTTTTTTCCATTTTTTCATCATTAGGCCGCCTCACGAGGTTTTCAACCCAAAGATGGGACTCGGACGCCTCGTGGAGGTTTTCACCTGAATCCTTGTTCTTTTTTCTCTTTTTCAGTGACCTGATGAGGGAGGCACTGGAACTTGCTCCACCATCATCACTGTCTTATTGATATTGTCAATGAACTCTTGTTTTGATAAAAGAATCTTGTACATTTTCAATCGGTGTCCATTAACAAGCAATGGAATGGCTTCTTCATCTATAGTACTTAGTTGCACTGAACCATTATCATGGCATCTTTCCACCACATAAGATTTGAGCCATCTTTTCCTTAGCTTACCCTTGAAGTCTTTATACCTAGAATCATATAACAATGCCCAATCGCCCTCTTGAAATTGCTTCTCCTTAATATGTCTATCATGCCAGGTCTTCCTCTGAAGCTAAACTATCTTTGTATGTAGGAGGGCCTGCATTCTGAATTCATTCAAACCATTCAAATGGAATAATATTTATTTATGTGCATGACTGAGATCCAAATCTAGTTGGGCTGCCATCCTCAATGTGTTATATTCAATCTCAATGGACAGCAAAGCCTTTTTCCCATAGACCAGCTCATAGGGTGTAAATCCAGTGGTGGTCTTCCATGTTGTATTATAGGCCCAGGTGGCCTCAACTAGTCTCTTTGCCCAATCCTTCCTACTGTTGCTCACTACCTTGGTTAAGATGCTCTTCAGTGCCCTATTGGTCACCTCCACTTTCCCATTAGCTTATGGATGATAAGGAGTGGAGGTTCTATGATTATTTTGTGATGGCTGAGAAATTCTTCAATCATGTTGGAGGTAAACTAGCTGCCTTGGTTTGTGACTAGCTCTCTAGGGTACCCAAAATTTGTAGAATACATTCTCCCTTAGGAACTCAGCCACCTTCTCTTCTATCACTGCCTTAATCGCCTTGGTTTCAGCCCCGTTAGTCAAATAATCAGTGCACACAATAATGTATTGTTTTTGCTTTGAAGGAGGGTTGATAGGCCCAATGAATTCCATGTCCCACTTGTCAAATAGCTCGAAAGTCGCTTGAGGTTGTAGGGGAATTTAATCTCTTGGAGTAGGTTTTCCCGTCCTCTGGCACCGATCACACTGACTAATGTACTTTTTCACATCTTGATGAAAAGTGGGCCAATAATAGCCCGCTTGTAACACTTTGAATGTTGTCCTCTTCGTTGCAAAATGACCTCCATAAGGCCCATCATGATAGGTCAGAAGGATTTCAAAAACTTCCTCTTCCCTTACACACCTTCTCAAGATTTGATCTGGGCCAAGTTTGAAAAGATTACCCCCAATCCAGGTGAAGGGGGCGCTTTTCCTGACTATCTTGCTCTTTTCTTTAGAGGGCAAGTTTGGTGCGCACTGTGCTGATACCAAATAGTTTGTTATATCAATAAACCATGGGAAGAGAACTGAAATAGCAAACAAATGCTCGTCTGATAACTGGTCATCTACCATTCCTTCTTCACCTGCAGGCAGATTCATCCTAGATAGAAAGTCTGCAACAACATTTTCCTTACCAAGATTATCAACAATAGTTAGATCAAACTGTTGTAATAAAAGCAACCATCTTATAATTCTAGCATTCACATCTGGTTTGTTCATTAAATATTTGATTGCAGCGTGGTCAGTATGCACAAATGTTTGGTAGCCTGTAATGTAATGCCTAAATTTGTTTAATGAATGCACAACAGCCAGGAGTTCCTTTTCAGTCATAGTATAATTTAGCTCAGCCTTTGACAGGTTCTTACTGATAAAATAGATGGCATAGGGCAATTTCTCCTCTACCTGACCTAAGGCTGCTCCTATGGCTTTGTGTGAGGCATCAGCATGAATATGAAAAGGGAGGGCCCAGTTTGGGCCTCGAAGAATTGGTGCAGTGGTTAACTTACCCTTTAAAATGTCTAAGGCCTCTTGACAGCTTTTTGACCATATAAACTCATAATCTTTATCCAACAACCCAAATAAAGGAGAGGCCAACTTGCTGAATTCCTTTATGAACCTTCGGTAGTATCCATCTAACCCCAAGAAACTCCTGACATCCCTCTTCTTTTGCGGAGGTGGGACCCTTTGGATGAATGCTATTTTGTTCGAGTCCCCCTGTAGTCCTTGCTGAGATATTGAATGACCTAGCATGGTCCCTTCAGTCATTAAGAATTCACATTTCTCCGGACTGAGAGATAGGTTCATTTCAATGCATTTGTGTAATACTTTGCCTAGGTTAGTCAGGGTTTCTTGAAAATCACATCCATAAGGTGTAAAATCATCCATATAAATTTCCACTGCATCATGTACTAATTCGACAAAAACACTCAAGACTGCTCTCTGGAAAGTGGTAGGAGTATTGCATAGGCCAAAAGGAAGGGCCCTATAGGCAAAAGTACCCCAAGGACAGGTGAATGTGGTCTTATCCTGGTCTTCTAGGCAGATTTGGATTTGGTTGTACCCACTGAATCCATCTAGGAAAGAAAAAAACTTCTTCCCTAGCAGGGCATCTAGCACTTGGTCAATGAAGGGTAGGGGAAAATGATCCTTCTTTGTGGCTTTGTTCAACTCCCTGTAATCGACACAAATCCTCCACTTACCATTTTTCTTGGGAACTAACACTAAAGGAGAGACCCACTCACTATCGGAGATACGGTAAATGAATCCTGCATCTAGCAATTTTTTCAGTTCTTTGACTATATCTTTAAGAGCTAGATTCATCCTCCTTTGTGGTTTGCTCGACCGGCTTGCAACCTTCTTTGATGTATATGTAGTGAGTACACACTGAGGGGTGTAATCCCTTCATTTCCTTGTAACTCCAAGCGAAGGCTTCTATATTTTTTCTCAACATGTTGCATAGCTTTTCCTCTTCGAGCGCAAAAAGAGATGGATTAATTTTCAAAGTTTTCTCTGGGCCGAATTCTATGGTTTTGACACGGAGTGGGTTGGAATCGGCCAAGCATAAGTCAATTGGATGATTGTTCTAGGTTTCCCTTACTTCTTCTTCTAATGGTAATGAACTAGGAGTTGGACTTTAGAGCAGGGGTTCAATTAAGTCATCCTCATCTTGCTGTCCTCCTCCTATGGTTGCTTCCAAAGCATAAAGTTGGGCGAAATAAACCTCATCTTCTTCCTCCTCCAACCATAAAGGTAAAACATGCTCTAGGTAAGGTTGAGCGGGAGGGTATAGGACTAACGTTTTGGACATATGCCCGTTCTTGATGGTCATATTCCCAGCTCTGTAGCTAATGTAAGCATTGGTTGTGGCCAACCATGGCCTCCCAAGGATGAGAGGGTAACCAGTAAGCTTAGCCTTACGCTGGAGAACTAGAAAATCTGCAGGGTACTCCCAGGAGTCAATGGAGACTATCACATCCTCCACAATTCCCTCAGGGATGACTGTGGAATGGTCTGCAAGTTGCAGAATTATTGTGGTCTTCCTCAATGATCCTTGGAGGTTGACCTTGAGCATGGTGTCCTTGTTCATCACATTAATGGCAGCCCTAAGATCGATCAGAGTGTGTGGGACGATGGTTCCATTGATGTGCACATCTACTACAGGGCTTCCAGGGTCCAAATATTTCAGACATAATACCTGCCCCAGCATTAAGTCGAACAGCTACCCAATGAAATTAATGGTAGGGACATCCATTTTTCTTCTTCCTGGATGCTTGAAGCATTTCTCCTTAATCAACTTATTATAAATGGGAACATATTTTATTGCCTGGAGCAGGGGGATCTTTACACATAGATTTTTCAATTCTCCTAGAAGTTCAGTTTCTTCTAGGGTAGGCTGGAGTGGTTGGGCTAATGTTTCAAGAAAGGGTGGATTTACTTTAAAGTTGCTTTTCTCTTTCTGCCTCAACCTCCCTATGTGGAGAGGGAGGTTGTTTATCCAAGAGAATTCTCCCAGATCTTAGGTTGATCTCCTACTTTTCTACAGCATAAGCTGGGTATGATGTCTCTCCACTGTATACTGGTTGAGCCTGCCTATTGTTCGGGTTCGGATTTGGCTGGGTAGGCATCTAGGGTTGCTTGGGTGGAGCAAAGTGTAGGAGTTGTGATTGAGTAAGTGGTGGAGACAATAGAGCTGGAGCATTGTCGTATTGGGGCCTCCAGCCCTGGAGTGGGGTATCCCACTAAGGTTGTGGCGGAACGTAAGGTTGAAATGACTGGCTAGCTGGCTGGGGATGATATTGAGATGCATAGGACCAAGGAGGGGGTGTAGACTAGGAAGGATGAGCAGGGGATGCCCAAGAAGATATACTTATGGTTTGGTTGGGGTTGTAATATGCATGGGATAACCCTTGCATACGCTGTTGGTATGGTCTAGGCCCAGGAGGTCTCCTTTGGTTGTTGTAGCAAAGCTGCTCAGTGACCCCTTCAGCTCCTTGATATACAGCTTTGAGTTCAGGTAAAGAAGGGCACTTGCCTGTGGAGTGGTTTTCTTCATAGACCAAGCAAATCTCAATACAATTCAATGGAAATTCATTCTTAGGATGCCTCTTAGTGCATCTAGGGCAAAATATGGCCAAGGCTCTCTTTGCTTCCTCTTGCTTCCTTTTGATGTTCATGGTGTCCAATTGCAAGGCAAGGGTTTGCAGCATCTCACTTTTGAAATCTTCCATCATATTTCCAAATTCACCCTTAGGGATGAGTTGGAAAATGATGTACTGGCCATAGGTTGACTACTCCTACCCTTTTTCCTGGCAACCCTAGAATGGTTTCTAAAGACAGTCTTGATATCCTCATAGGGTAATTGGTAGATATATCCTCCTACTAACAAATGTAAGGTATCCAGAAGATCTTCCCTTACTCCTCTGAGCAGGCCCAGCTTTAGTGACTTGGGGTCAAGTGTGCACCTAGCCCTTTTGTAACTGAGCTGGAATCTTTCTTCGTAGTCTTCTAAGGATTCATCCTGGCCCATGGTCATTCTGAAAATATCTTCTTTAGTATCCTTTGATCTACAATAGTCCCGATATTTGTTGTTAAAAGCATGTTTCATCTTATCCCAAGTTGTGATGCTATCTCTAGGTAAACCCATGTTGTTGCATCTTTGAGGGTAGATGGAAACAGTTTTAACTTTTGTTCATCATCCATATAGTCATAGGCTCGGCATATAACGGCAAACTCAAATAGGGAAGTGTCAAGGTCCTCTGTGGTCAGGCCATGGAAATGAGGTAGAGCAGAAGGGCTTATATTCTTCATCTTAGTGTCCCCGTTGGTTTCCATGATGGGGAAGGCACCCTCAACTCTCTCTCTATTCCCTCTGTCATTTCGTTTTTCAACCATTGGCTCAGTAGGAATGGGTTCTTCTTCTTCTTCTCCTGTAGGTTCTTCAAATATATCAGGTTGCTCACCTAAAGGTTCCTCCAGTTCACAGCCACCGAAGAAAAGAGAAGGTTCGTTGTTGGATGCAGTGGGGGTATTTGACAAGAATTTCCCTAAATTGTCCCTATTCCTAGGAGGCATGAAAGGAAATGTTTTTGGGTTGGTTTTTGTAAGGTTTTTTTGCTGGAAAGTACTTTGCAGAAATGAAATTGTTGATTGAATGAAAACTACTAACAGAAAGAAAAGTTACTTACTGAAATGAAATTCTACATGCAGAATGGAAAGGAAAGCAGCTAATGACCATTGAAAGAAAGGAAGCTACTAGATTACTTTTGCATAAATAAACTAATGGCAGAAAATTGAAGACTAGAAATAAAAGAAAAAAAAGTAGCAATCACATTCTACTGAGACACCTCCTCGGCAACGGCGCTAAAAAGTGATGAGCGCCAGTATTGAAGCAAAGATGTTGCAACTCTTGGGCTACCAACTTTACTTATCAACCTGGGGTTCGTACAAACTTGGAGGTGAAGTGCCATATGCACAAGTAAAAGTGAAGGTCCTGCCTATTGTCAATGTTCATCTGGCGAGAGACCCCAGGGGTTCCAAGCCAGACTTCTATAGAGTCAGGAGAAGCTTGATTTTTTAATGGAAGATGAGCAAATCTATTCTAAGAGAGCTACTCTACTACAGTGATGAAGAAAACAACATGTAATGCTAAATCACACCATATCCTAATTAAAAATTTAAACAGCTATGCTAAGAAGAATTGTTAAATGAACACTAACCTAACGTTGTTATCTAAGTTACAGAAGTAAAGAGCATCAAACCATACTAATGTGTAAGCAAAGAAACTAAACTAAATCTGTTTTCGCTTTTTTGGTTTTTTTGTAAAATCAAGCATTCAATTTAATTGTTCTTGTGGATGTGACAGGTGGATGGAAGGTGGTTGAAGATGGCTAGCAGGTCTATGGAGTGTTTGGATGGTGTGGAAGGGTCTTATGAGGCCTTTTGTGAAATGAAAGGCCACTAGTATAGAAGATCAAACCGAGAACGAACTCATTGTGTTAATATTTATTTATTAATACAAAAGTGTGATTTCTGAGGTTTGTGTGGTGTGTATTGAGTAACTGAATTATGAACTATGTGTGGATTAGAGTAATTCTACATAACTTAAGTGTGCAGGTAATTCAAAAAGAATCTGAGAGAGAGGACAGTGCTCAGAGGAGTATTGGGATGATCGGACAGTGTTGGAGTCTGATTGAATAAACAAATCAAAGCTCAGGAATGACATCGTTTAAATAATACGCAGAGTAGAGTTTGGGAAGGAGTCAAGCGAAAGAGCAATCGAAGATCGAAATTAGTGAAAGGAAGAAGTAATGAAGCAGCAGTGCACAGGAACCGTTGGATCAATCAGATCAACGAACAGGATTAACGGGAGATGAGCGACGGAGATCTTATTGCAGGAGATTAAGTTAATAGATGGATGGATCACACCAAGTCACGTGTCGACAGAAGGGTGGAAAACGTGTATAATGATGGAGCGGTCTTCATAGGTGGTAAGCAGTGTCTCGCGCGCCCTAAGAGTTGTAAGCGGTATTCCTAAATTTCATGCGATTAACCTAAGTAGATGACACATACCATAAGAAAACCATTTTTCTCACGCGCTCTCGATAGGATATCGGTCATGCAAGAATTCACGTGAGATTGCACGATAGCCATTGGATCATGCGGGATTGATCAACGATGGAGATCGACCAAGCTAGTTAGCGAGCGTGTGACACGATAGTTGTTGGATCAAGCGACACAGATCGACGATGGAGATCGACCAAGCTAGTCGGCGAGCAGGTGACGCAATAGTCATTGGATCAAGCAAGACAGATCGACGGTGGAGATTTGGAGCACCTAAAGTCAAACGTTGAAATGAATACATCAGCTATGCGACACACGGTGGACGGAGATTGGTCAAGTTTGTCGTGGATCAGATGGTAAGGAAATCCACAGGTATAATTTGATTAAGATGTGATTTATTAGCTTTCGCTTAAGCATTTCAATGTGTTTAGGGGAATTTCAATGAAAAATGACAAAAAAAACTAGTGAGGGTGAGGGTGGACCAAGAGATGGTTGAGATGGATGCTGGTGATGAAGTCTAGACCTCCTCCTGAAGTCCCTGCAATGCTTAAAACGTGTCTGTCTTCCAAGAACTATGCAACAAGATACATTCTCATAAACTAGAAAAGCATGAATCAGTTGCCCATATTATGCATGAAGCAAATGAGAATATGAGTGAGATCTTATTACAGAAAGAGAGATGGAAAGAGATGACAATGAAATGAACCAAGTACTGAATCAAGACAACAAACTCCAAAGCTCATGCAAGAACTACAAATCTGTGTTTTTGGGGTTGCTGAAGGGTCTCTTCCTCAAGTCAAGGTCCCAGAGATAGGAGGTGAGACCAAGACACCTGCTGACAACCTTATGGTGATCTTTTTCTCCTTGCTTACCTTCTAATTAAAAGAAGGCATGAATGGAAGCAAACTAAAATACAACCAATCTACTCTACATTGTTGTAATGGAAATGCAGCTACTTAAGCAAATGAACAATTAAACCATGAATCTATGCTAGCATACATGTACAATAAAGAGGAGCCTTGGCTGCTAGGGTTAGACCCCAACCCAAAAGCTTCAGCCCAATTTTTACAATATGGATCCTTTCTTTAATTTGCCATCCCACCCAATCTAATATCCGTGTGCATCTTTGCAAATCCATGTATTGTGTAATGTTGCAACAATATGATTCCAATTCCTAGCCATATCCCCCTTCAAGCCCCAATCGTCTACCCTCTTCCAAACAGGAGTGATGCTCGACCAAGTCTGGATGGCTTGGTCAAAGTAAAAGATTCCCCGAGAATTGAGGCAGTGTGTAAGTTCCTTAGAGTAATACATATCAATTCATGTCAAGGAAAATTTTAAGCATGGAAATTTATCTTAAAGTTTAAAACCCTGACGAATTTCAGTAGTCTATAATATGCAAACTATAGAATGGTTTTTGATATATTTGTATAAATATTCAAATTTCTAATGATTCTATATATAGTGTCTATATAATTTTGGCAATTTTCAAGTTAAAATAATTTTATATTGTAAAAATTGGGCAAATCAGTTTAAAAAAAAAAAAGAGAAATTTGCGAACCTTTCTTTTGGGAAAACCATGGAAAATTAGCCCAACTGCGAATATTAGCCCCTAAAATTTTCTGTGAGATTCCCTGTGCCAAGAATCTTGTCCTGACCGATGATGATCTCCTTCCCCGAGCCCATAATCCAGCAGGTCCTCTTGATAAACCAGAATCTGACTTTGTTGAGACTGTTCCAGATGGTGGATCCAGTTCCTTTACCCACAAGCCCCTCTCGCATCCAGTGAATGACCTTGATGCCATTTAGATATTTGGTTTTGATAATATCACTCCATAATCCTGTGCCAAAGAGTCCCCTCCATGGTGATTTAATGAGGAGTGCCCAGCCAAAATGTTTGATGTTCAGAATACCCCAACCCCCCATAGACTTGGGCCTAGTGATCATGTCCATCTTAGTAAGGTAAAATATTGATGGACTTTACTCAATATAAAATTCAAAATTATTTTTTCTTACAAATGTCCAAATGGGCATGTCTTAAGTACATTTTTTTACTCAAAATAATATTGGTTAACTTTTAGTTGACTCTATGAACATGAAGAATATGCTTTGCCCAAAAATTAAAATATAATATTAGTGAATATAATAATATATTAATGATGAAATTACATCCCATTATGAAGACCTAACCGACATTAGTTACAATTTCAAGACAAGGGAGGCCAATAGCCATCATGTGTTCCATTAATCTTGTGTTTTTCAAAGTCATTAGAACATTAGGTATTTTTATTAAGCACTTTGCTTGCAAGAACATATGGGATGTAATAATTATATGCATTTGCAAACTCTCTTATGTGGCTTATGAGAGTTGCCAATATTGCTTGAAATTTTAGAACAATACGTTTTGAATGCTTGCTGTTAAATATATTAGTGTTTTTAACATAATATTTCCCAGTTTCAATTAAAAAAAAATTGTTTTTTATGTTATCCAGAATTATTCTTTCTTGAAAATGGATGAACTGGTCACTCGAAACATTATGTAATATTTCCCAGTTTCAATTTAAAAAACAATGTTTTTTTATGTTATCCAGAAATATTCTTTCTTGAAAATGGATGAACTGGTCACTCGAAACATTATGATGCAAAATATGCTGCACGAAATCGCAAAAACTATCAATAATAATATATTATTCTGCAACAACCTACATTGTCAAAATTTTGATTAAATATGAAAACGAAAAACACAACACTGTTCAGAAGTGTATGGTTGTCATTATTTTCATAAAAAATGTCTTTAAACCATTCTTCCTTTTTATTATCATTTAAGTGATTCAACTACGTAAATAATCCGCCACTATGCAACTTCAAAGTACATGTAGCATTAACATGTTATGTTTCATCAACGTTAACAATCCAACAGAGCATGCAACTACGGAGCACATGTTGCATTCACATATTGTTGTTTTAGCCTATAAGCATAGATTCTGGGTCGACAGATACCAATGTTGAACTTGGTGAATAAAATTGTTTTTTTTTCAAGATCACATTGTTCGAGCCGGGCAGAGAAAGCCCAAAGGTCTCCAGGTAAAGAAAAACGTTACTGAATTTTCATTCCAAAAAGTTTTTTCAAGGGGTCAAGGAGTTTTGGGACTAGGAGGATAGAGATGGTGGAACGAGCAGGGCAACTTTGACCTCCGCTTTTGCTAATCCACTTCTTGTAAAAGAGCACCACGCTGTGTGAAAACTATAAGTAGCTTTGAACTCTAAAGAGCTACGATGGCCAACAACCTATAATCTGTTGAGTTAACGAGTTAATTGAATTTAGGCTTCTGTGATCCATATCAAGAAAAATAAGAAAACTTTCAGTAAAAATCACATCATCAGAATTTTATCCACACATTTCGAACCATCCAGTGTGGTTCATCGTCAAAACAAGATATTATGTTACCAATTTCAGATTATGTTCTCCATACACTTTAATTTTATTTCCATACAAATCAAATTTCATCCCTTTCATTTGTTCTTCCCCCAGAGGCTTTGCTTGTTTTGGCTCCCAAGTAATCATGAACAAAAAGGAGCATCGACAGACGAAAAAAAAAATCCATTGACAGAATGATGTAATTCACCAAGTTAGCAACTTTACTGAAATATCGGTAAATGTTTTCAAGGTGGCTGATTCCCTTGGCTACAATCTTAATCAGAGAACCCAAATTCGAATCCAACGAACCAAAAAAAAATCAATGCACGTTTGGGAAAATTTTAAAAAATGGCAGAAATTCGAGTATCAATTGCGAGGTAACTCCTTTGAGCAGCAAGATGTGTATTAGTTATAAAAATTTAAGAAATATACCAGCCTTATCAAGCTTTGAAATTACTGGACGTACTGCTTATCGGAAGCACTTATCAGCTAAACCAGAACATAATACAACTCTAATGGTGTCAACTTCCCAGTGAGATCATTGTAATTTGTGACTACACAGCTCCCCTAATAGGGATCACTTTCTTGTTTCAAAGATGTAGGATCTTCCTGAGATAAACTAAAACCTGCTTTAGCAAAAAAAAGCTAAGAAAGATAATAAACAGAATTTTTAGGCATTAATTATACAACAAAGCACTTTGCATTATCAACTAAATTAACTTTTAATGTCTATAATGCAAAAGCAACTGCAAAGATGTCAAAAGACTGAATACTCGGCATTTCAATCAATGGACCAAGCTTGCAGCACAGAGAAAGAGTGCACCCCTATGAAGAAGAGACTGAAATAGGTTCCCACCAATGGAAAGGATTTGCAAGCCCTGGTCATGAATAAATCTTTTCTAGGTGTGACATGGCCTTGCAGTAATCAACCGAGAAGTTGGATCATCTAGCATCAGCAACTCAACGACCACGGCGTCTTTTGGTGGCCCCTTGAATTTTAGCCTTGGCTCAAATAATCCTAACACACAGATATGTTTTAAATAGGAAGCAGTGAAAGGCAAGAAAGGTAGGTAATTAAATAAGTGACTAGTCTCCTATGCCACAGACAAAAAATAATAATTATCAACTTGTTCACAAAAGACATACCGGGACGAATTTTCTGATTACCATACAAAGCCTTAGCAAGTGGATTACTAGCCCATCGGTTGACAGCAGCACGACTAGTTGGCTGAACTCCAAGCAGATTCCCATCTCTTGATAGTGTTACCTGTGACACAATAAAGGTTAAGACAATAGCAACAACTATTGATGGATCCAGTAAAGTACTCTAAGTGATCTTTTTTATGTTTATGTAACAGATAGCACTGTTACAAGTACAACAGGACCCGATTGTCAATTTCTTATAATGCCAAATATGATACCAGCTGTGAGAGACAACTTGATTTTCACCATACTTCAAAGGTGAAGCTTGTTGGAAAGATAAAGTTTGCAAGGACCCTTCAAAGTTAGAAGCTCCTAAACATTAGTGAATACAGTAAGCATTATTTTAACTAGTATAATAATAACAAATAAGTGTGATTAAATTCTCAAGATAAATCTCATCCCTTGGAGTTCCCAGCCAGTGTTTCTACTCGCAAGTACTGCTGTCGTCCATCTAGAAAACTAGGGAAGAGGGAGGAAATCCACAGGGTGCTGACAAGGCAGTAGCATCCTCACTCGGAATGTTTAATACACAGGCAAGTGAGGGACTCCAGCCAAAAAAAAAATAATAATAATAAGTATGACTAAATTAAAATAGACCTTATAGATTGAAAAGATGCATGAAGGTACTACAGAAATCAGGAGTCAGGACTCTGTTGTTTCAGCACCATTGTTATAAACTAGGGTTTCTAGTAGCACAATTACAGCATGCAAAATTTATCACAATAATAACAAAATTTGTTAATAAACAAGTTGAAACAAAAGAATATTTAAAGAATCAATTAGGAAAAAGATTACAGCAAATCTCAATGGCTGAAAACACCTAAAACAACAATAAAAACCCTAGACGTCAGTGCTAACTAATGGTTGAAAATGCATGAAAAATTATACTTATACTTTTCAAATTTAACACATGCAAAGCCTAACCCTAAGACTATAAGTTCCAAGGTAATTTATGCTATTAAATGCAGATTTTTGCTGTATGCTAACCTAATTTACCCTTGAAAACATAAAAATAAAAATTACGGTTTTGAAATTTGTGATTTAAAAAAGAATTGACATAACAAAAGAATAGTGTCTTTCTCGATTAAGGGGCTAATGGACTCGAAGGCAAGATCTATGGGAGAGGACTGATGGTATGATTTGTGAAATAGAGAAAAAGATAGAATGAGGTTTTTCTACTCTACAAAACCTAGTGATTTTCAATCAAATTGGAGAAAATGCAAGGAAGCTATACTAAGGTTCCTTGATATCTTGTAAAGGAGATGTTAGAGCCATAAAAAATTCAATACACTTGTTATAAATTTCAATGAAACCCTAATTCTACAGAAAATACAAGAAGGAAGAAGATATTGACAATAAATTTGCACAAATCATCATAGATTCACCATTCATCATCCAAGAGAAAATCACATCCAATCACAATATTCTCACCAAGATAATTTGCTCATTTAATGCTCCATAGCGACCAAGAGGAAAGAGACAACTAGTGCATACTCTCAAATGAATGTACAAGTATGTCTAACAATGATCCAACATTATAGTGGATTCCCTCTACTTACATGAGGGAAACCAAGTCGATTTAGCATTAAAAATGACTAAAAGCCCTAAAATCATAAATAAAATATGTGATTACAGGTTAAGTAGATCACAAGCCAACCTCAAAAGATTGCTATCTAAATGCATAAAAATAAAAAGAAGTCTCTTTTTAACAAACATGTGAGCTAAAAGGCCTCCAATGGTGGTGTCATCCTCCAAAAGGTGCATCTATAATAAAAATATGCCATGGATGACTCAATAAAGTGCTCCTCACTCAAAGCCACATCTCCTCATCAAAAGGTGTCCCATCATCAAGCAAAGGCCTCCTCAAATAAGACATCATCAAATAAGGCATGTGTCATCAATCCAAGCCACACAAAGGGGCATCATGATGTTGGGGCATGATGTCATCATCTAGAGAAGTGTACCATCCCCTCCAAAGGGGTTTCAAGTCATCATCAACATCATCAAAACATCCCATGAATAGAGAAACATCCATCAAGGTGTAATGCCAGCTTGGGGGCGTCTCATCGTCTCTAGGGTACATCAACTCTCTATGCAATGCCCTATCTCAAATGAAAAATGTTTCAAGTCCAGGACGGAGAGAAGAGCATCATTAACAGTGTTGAAATCACCCCAAAGTCAGTGCTCCTCAAAAGGTGGTCAACATCCTAGCTTTGGTGGCTCGAATAGTCATCAAACAGGGTTGGGCATCCTCTCTAAAATGCTAGAGAAGCAGCACGCAATCCCTCAAGGGATGGCAGGTGTACCTAGGCGCAAGCAAGATCAACATCATAGGTACAAGAACCATAGTATAAGAGTGGACCATATTTAATGTGAAAGGTATCAAAGTACTTCACATAAACATCATATTCAAATGTCTTTCTAGTTTATGAATTGTAAACAAGTTACCATGCCTAGATATAGGAGGGTTACCACAAGGCCCTATAAGGTGCTTCCAACCCTAAGGGGAAAAATAGTTTCTAGGTCAATCCATCAATTAGCAAGTGCAAATGATCAATGACATGGTTGGGGCTTATTTAATGGAGGGCGCCATAGTCTTCATACCAATTATGAAATTCCATCATCATTGAGCAGCACAATGTCAAGAGGAAACAATCATGGGACCTGAGTTACCTCTTTCCTTGGCCCATTTTTACAACCCCTCTTGTGCGCTTTTTTCTACATCGATTTTCTTTTTCTTTTGCAGATTTAGCTTCAGCTACAAACTTTAACTGATTCATCATTGACCCCTTAAAGATGAAGCATTTTATTACTTATTAGTGTTGGGATAACCAAAGTTCCTTTTATTAGATGGTTCATGTATTGGTCAAGAACTAGGTGAGGGCTACTAAGGGGGTAGAGCTTAGGCTAGGCTTTTGTCCATGTACTGTCATTTATCCTTGCCAATATTTCGCATTTTATCATTATGCAACATGCTTTTTCCTTTCTTCCTACTGCATCAACCTCTTAGTGCAAATTTCTGGGCCCCTACTCAAGGATGAGGACCACAAGAAAACAATATTGGTTACATATAACAATCAACCTAAAGATGGGGCTGTGGATATAACAATCAACCTAAAGATGGGATGTGGATAAAAGGGAGAGATGGAAAATGTTAATTATGGATTACCATGGGCACACAACATCAATCAATGCCTCCGATTTGTGGCCCTCCTAGACAGTGAAAGAAAGGCCTCAAGGAGGGTCACACTGGACTAGGCGAAAATGGTAACCACCAAGGTGAAGCATGGGAACAAGAATACAACCAAAAGCAATCAATCGTCCAATTCAACTTGTGATCCATACTAAGATGACCTTAAACATCAAATGAAAGCACTTGATTACAAAGATGGTTAATATACCTCATATTTGGTGATCCACCTTCATCGAATGAGTTGGCTAGATGTAATAAAGCGACTAACCAGAGCATGTATGGGAGGCATCTCAGGCAAGCTAGATGTGGACAATGCTGCAAACATCCCGATTTTATCACAATAAAATCGTGAAATTGTGAATTTTTGGCGAGCCGATGTTTGTCAATTTTTACTGATATTTTGGTGGTATCTTAATTTTGCCGATTTTCGCCGATTTTAACTGACATTTTCTCGATTTTTACAATTTTTTGGTTTTCCAAACCATTGCAGATTTTATCCCGATGCCGATGTTTGCAAAATTATCCATGGATCATCATAGGGCTGCTGGCTGACAAGCTGAAACAATAGGAGAAACCAACTTTTTTCCTACATGTTACCCACTTAAGTGGGTAACAGTTACTACATTAAAATATCCTTTTTGTGATAAAATAAAATTGATAATGAAATACTAGATCCATACATCTGAAGTACATCACTATATAGAATTCAAACACAATGCCAAGAGTAGATACAATGCAGTATTAAGGACAAAAAATTACTGTAAATTCGTGGACTGCAAATTCCTATATCACAGAAATTTATTTGCAATTTATATTCTGTTCAGATAAAGATCAAAATATTCATTTTCAAAGAATAGAACAAGAATGACAAATCTGGATATTTGTGACAACTCTTTTAGACGAACAAAGGATGACAAATATAAACCACCAAACAGATAAAACATAGATACAGCTTCACTTACCTCATAAACAGCAATATCACTTGTGTTGGGCCCTTGTAGGTTACCCTGAATGTGATCTTGAGAAAATGTATCACCCTTGGATGCAACTGCTTGCCTGAGCTCTTTAACCCCTGTCTCATTTATAGTTTCAACTTTCTTGTTGCCTGAACTGGGATCATCTTCCACAACGGCAGTGGTGCAAAACTTATCCTCTAATCTACCCCATTCAGTCAGGTCTTTTCCAATCCATGCACCCTTTCCTTCAGTGCTCTTTATATCATCAGGCCACTGTAAAGCATTCTTAACCATTTCAACTACCAAGGTACAGATAACCTGCATCTCCTCAGCTGAAACTTCCTCATTCTGAGGGAGCATTTGCTGGCAAAAAGAATCAAAATTCTGAATAAGTCTGTCCATTACAAAATAAAGAGACAGAGTCACAGACAAATGAATATTGGAATAAAGCAAAAAGAGTACCTCCTCAAGTCATAAGACAAAATAGTGAAAGAGTCTATGCAAATAATCTTGCAGTAAAATATACAAATTTCCGCCATAAGCTAATGTTATCCTTTTGCACCATGATAGCCTGATTATAAAAATCATTACTCATGCCAGAATAGCATCCAACAAAAGAATGAAATGGAAGAAAAGGGAAAAACCATCTATTGAATAAAATGATCAAAAAACATGGAACCAGAAGTGCTAGCAGAGACTTCAAAATATTACCATTTCCTTGGAAAGGCGCTATCCTTGGAGACCTTGGATAATTAGGGACAGCTACAATTTATTATGGCACACAGTTTGGTTGTTGGTTATTGGATTTCAATGGAAATCCGGGTTTAAGGCCACTAGTCATGAGGAACCATCCCCTCTTAGTTTAGAGGAATTGAGACATTTTATGCAGCAATTGGCTTTGCTTGTTAAATCCAAACCAGTTTTTTCCATAAAGATATTGAATCCCTGCCTAATGGGGCACAAGATCTAATGTTAGCATTTCTGGCTTATTTAGGAAGGGAATTTCCTTATACTGCTGTTGTTAGATTGATGTAACTCATTTCTGGCTTATTTAGGAAAAGAATTTCCTTATAATGCTGTTTTTAGATTGATGTAACGTTGTTGTTAGAGTTCATGTAACACTTTGTTCTATGATGTACTATCTGACGTATTTCTCATAAATAAAAACAAAGAGTACTACCACTTCAGAAAAAGAACAGCCAAGCAAATAAAATACATAGATATTGAAGATGTAATGAAAACAAAACAGTTAAGACAAGTTAGCCATAATGTCAGAACATAAAGGAGGTATTTGGAACTTAATGTTGTTGATGGAGTACAGGATTTTAGGACCTCAGGTTTGGGAATCTTGAATGGCATGCTTGACAGATTAATTCCCTCATTTGCTGGGAAAAAATTGCTTAAAAAGGCTTTCTTATATAGGGAGATCTATGGCTTGAGAAGACGAGCAATTGGCTGTCATGGATAACAGTTAGTTGTACCCAAACACACCAGACAGCATAGGAGCAAGCTTTTACGCAACTCTGCAAGATCATTCCTTGTTTAAAATGAATCTGGAAGCAAAAGGGCCCATATGAAAAGAAAGGGGATGGTCCTTTGCAAAATCCTTTTTCGAGCAACGGACTAAAGAACTATATGATAATACAGCCTTGCACTTGTAGGGAGACTCAATAGACAATACGTTGTAGAGCATAAGGAAGCCAGGTGGATTCAAATATTTTGAGGTAACTGAAAATATCATTCATCCTTTAAATACAGGATGCTAGGGTAGGCTAGTCTTCAATAACAACCCAACAGTCAAAGATAGGCTTCAGCATGCAAGACTTTCTGATGGTTGTTATGTTACCTTTCAAAAAGCAAAAACAGTCAAGCATATTTTGTGGGAATGCAGCTTTTTTTCTCTAAACTTATGCAACTCAGTTTCTGTGGAGTATCACATCCTATTTGTTGCACCTCTCCATTGGAAAGGGGTCATTTTTGAAGGCCAGAGGATGATTAGGCGGACAAGTCAATTCAACTGGGACACCATAAGATGGATAGGTATTTCCTTCTGGAAAAGGCAATGCCGGGCTAAGTTTAATAGAGAATCTATGGTTCTACCTCACTTCACATGGTTGAATTCAATGTTCAAATCTGATCTGTCAACCCAATTTGTAGTTAGGATAGGATTGTTCAGAAAAGATTTAGACACACTTGAACTGCTGCCAGATATGCCTGCACTCTCTGCTTATGTGGGAAGGGGCAACCCATGTGTTTGTGACTTGGCTGGACGACATATGACTATTTTATGTTTTACCTTATGTACGCTGACAAAATATAAAATGCAATTTCCCACAAGTAAGTTTGGCATAATGTTTTCTTCAATACTGTGGTTCCTGAAAGAATGATGCATTAGAATTTAGGATTGCAAAAGGCATGTGAATGAAACCCTGAAAACTTGTATGTTGCTGCTCCATTAAAACCGACCAAAAAGAAAAGGCCAAAGCGTAGTCTCCTGATTGAGTACTAATTTCCAAACCTTCTTTCTATGAGGCCATCCTAATATAAGTTAAACATGCCTTCGACAAGAGGATTTATGTTGCCAGTACATGCAAGTAAGCTGATTTGGAAATCAAATCCATGCCCGATGGGGAGGTTGCTAGGGCCCCTCAAGAAATAGCATGACCCTTTTCTCACTGTTCACTGCAAAGGGTACTTTGAATTATGAGGAAAAATGCCAAAGTTCTCTTTGCAGTGAGCAGTGCATCTCTATTAGATTGTCCAGTGACAGAAATATCTTGCATCAGAAGGGCCCTTGAGCAGCATCGATCCTCATTGAAACTAACTCCTAAATAATGTAAGGCAGCCAACATAAACAGCATAACCTACCACTAGACTAGGACAACTAGAAATTATAAGCACTCTGAATGTTCACATGAAAGTTTCAAGTACAGCAGTGACAAGCATATAACAGCAAGAGACCATCTCAATCTATTAAGCTGGTGCAACGTCTGCTAGTTTGGGCCCAACAATGCAATGGATCAAGATTGTGTAAGAATACAAGATGGATCAAGGTTGTGTAAGAATACAAGGCAGGTCACTTACAGACTACAGTAGTACAAGGTTGTGTAAGAAATCATTTTCGAGCAACGGACTAAAGAACTATAAGATAATATAGCCCTGCACTTGTAGGGAGACTCAATAGACAATACATTGTAGAGCATAAGGAAGCCAGGTGGATTCAAAGATTTTGAGGTAACTGAAAAGATCATCCGTCCTTTAAATACAGGATGCTAGGGTAGGCTAGTCTTCAATAACAACCTAGCAGTCAAAGATAAGCTTCAGCATGCAAGACTTTCTGATGGTTGTTATGTTACCTGTCAAAAAGCAAAAACAGTCGAGCATATTTTGTGGGAATGCAACTTTGCTCTAACCTTCTGCAACTCAGTTTCTGTGGAGTATCACATCCTATTTGTCGCACCTCTCCATTGGAAAGGGGTCATTTTTGAAGAACAGTGGATGATTAGGCAGATGGATAGGTATTTCCTTGTGGGAAAGGCAATGTCGGGCTAAGTTTAAATTTTAATAGAGAATCTACAGTTCTATCTCACTTCACATGATTGAATTCAATGTTCAAATCTGATGTGTCAACCCAATTTGCAGTTAGGATAGGATTGTTCAGAAAAGATTTAGACACTCTTGAAATTGCTGCCAAAGCAGATATGCCTGCACTCTCTGCCTATGTGGGAAGGGGCAATCCATGTGTTCATAACTATTTTATGTTTTACCTTATGTGCGCTGACAAAATATAAGATGCAATTTCCCACAAATAAGTTTGGCATAATGTTTTCTTCAATCCTGTGATTCCTGAATGAATGATGCATTAGAATTTAGGATTGCAGAAGGCATGTGAATGAAACCCTGAAAATTTGTCTGTTGCTCCAAGAAAACCGAAAAAAAAAAAGGGCCAAAGCATAGTCTCCTGATTGAGTAATAATTTCCAATCATTATTTCTATGAGGCCATCCTAATATAAGTTAAGCATCCCTTTGACATGAGGATTTATATTGCCAGTACGTACACGTAAGCTGATTTGGAAATCAAATCCATGCCCGATGGGGATGTTGCTAGGGCCCCTCGAGAAATAGCATGACCCTTTGCTCACTGTTCACTGCAAAGGGAACTTTGAATTATGAGGAAAAATGCCAAAGTTCTTTTTGCAGTGAGCAGTGCATCTCTATTAGATTGTCCAGTGACAGAAATATCTTGCATCAGAAGGGCCCTTGAGCAGCATCGATCCTCATTGAAACTAACTCCTATATAATGTAAGGCAGCCAACATAAACAGCATAACCTACCACTAGACTAGTACAACTAGAAATTATAAGCACTCTGAATGTTCACATGAAAGTTTCAAGTACAGCAGTGACAAGCATATAACAGCAAGAGACCATCTCAATCTATTAAGCTGGTGCAACGTCTGCTAGTTTGGGCCCAACAATGCAATGGATCAAGATTGTGTAAGAATACAAGATGGATCAAGGTTGTGTAAGAATACAAGGCAGGTCACTTACAGTAGTGACCTGAATAGATTTAGCTTTCTCTCAATAGCATTGTGCTCATTAGTCCTATGAAAGGATCGTCATGAAAAGAAATAAGGATCTTGCACAAGTTTCAGAACAGACCAAAACTTCTACTTTGTGATATTCCAAAAGATATACCATGTGCAAAAGTTGGTGCAACATAAACCTTAGAAATATTGAGAATCTGGTCAATAATTTATCGAGATTATTATTTTCAAAATTAAAATCTGAAATATAATTAGAAAAAATCAACTATGAAAAGAATATAATATTTAAAATGGTAAAGGAAATATTTCTTTGGCAAAAATGAAAGGAAACAACTGCAAAACCATAGAAATATCTTAATATGCATCTTTAAAATTGATTTCAGTAAGTCCATTGAGCTTAGGTTTAGTGGTTGACAAAGACAGGTTTAAACCCTAGTGGGCATAGTGCCCTAGAAACTGAGTTATGAGCCGAGTTTGTGATCCAAGTGGATATCAGTGGCCACCCACCTCTTCCACTAACTCAATGTTTCTCTATCTTCTTGGCAATTTTGCAATGGTTTTTGGGTCCCAAACTTCGAGGGCCATTTTGAGGCTCTAAATGATTCTTTTTGGCAATTTGGGGGGCAAGATTTGCCATGGCATATCCTAGACCTAGTAGAAAGTTGTAGTTCTTGTATAGTTCTTTCCAACGAGCTACTGTGCACCCCAAAAGTTGTGCCCCCGGGAAGTTGGTGTACCAACTAACCACCTCAAGGCCCACAAACCTTTTGGTATTTCATCTTCTAGGGTTAGGGTTTTGGATCTCTAGAGTTCTTTCGTTATGTTAAAAGGCCATCTTTTTATATTTGTAGAGAGCTACCACCATCCTAGCCAATTTATGTTCTACAGTATTCTGCTATTTTATTCATTAATGGAAGTTGGGTTTTCACTATATTACTATGTTCTCTGATATATTTCTCTATGTGTGCGTTTCAGTTCTTTTCTTGCCTCTCATTTCATTACTTTTACAACCTGGATCAGTCGTATCAGAGCAATTTTCTCCTCCTTTTTTCTTGATGCATGTCCCTAACAAGGTCAAGGTATAGAGAGTTGGGTTTCAAGCTCGTTTCACTTGGGGACAATCAGCCTCACGAACCCAAATGGCCTCCCATGGCAAAAAAAAGCGAGATGAAGAAGCAAGAGATCTTATCAAGTTAATGCTCAAGGAAGCACTCACGTGACAGAGAAATAAGATGATAGACACTTTTGCCTAAATCCTTCAACGACTTCCAATAGCAGATGAGGCACCTTCAACCAATGGCAATTTTGGAGGTGCAACGCCCTTCAAGGTACAAATTTAACTTTGATATCCCCTTATTTGAAGGCCAAATAAATGCAGATGTTTTATAGAAATGGTTGAATCTATTAGAGAGTTATTACTCTATCCAAAATATTTCCAACAATGAAAATATCACGTTTTCACTCCTGAAAGCCCTTTCCCATGTCAAATATTGGTGGGAAGGTTATTGGAAGGGGCACAACAAAGATGAGTCTGCGATATTCAAGGTAGGACCCACTTGGAAAGCTTATGTTGATGCCCTTAAGGAGAAATTCTACCCTATTGGAAACTATGATGATCACTACACAAGATGGACAATCTTGCGATAAGAGAGAGGCCAAATGGTGTTGGAGTACACCAATATTTTCCATATATTGTGCTCAAATTTGGGTATCAAAGACTCTGAGCAACACTTGGTTATGAAGTACTGTAGTGGTCTAGACTCTACATAGATACATTCAAACGGAGATGGATTTCTCAAACATCTCCTCACTGGGAGCCACTTATCAATATATTGTCAAAATTGATTAAAAATTGAAGTAAAGGAATAAGCAAGAGTTCAAGTATGTAAATCCATTGCAACAAAATCCTAGCAAAGGCAATTCAAACTCGTAGAACAAGGGACAAAACAAGGAGAGCCAACCTCAAGACAACCAGCCCAAGTCACAAGCAAAGTGTTGAAAATCAAGAGGTTTTCATCTTTATTATCAGATTTTCATTACATGATAATTACTTGTGAGATTATTAGCATTTCATTATTATGTTTTCTTACTTCATCAAGCAATTATCATAAAAACATGAAGATCACAGAAAACAATAGAACACTAGATATAGGCTCCAAGCCAAGGGAAAAACCCCTCCAAGGGGAAAACCTAGAAAAATCTATTCTTATAGAATCAATTCAAATGAGATATCCAAGACCCATAACCACAAAAAATTCCACCTCTAGATGCCAAGTCAAATCATTCTTCCTTCCAACAGATTCACTAGCAAGAAACCGGCAACAAGAGATGTACCAAGGCAGATCTTCTTCCAGACTTCAGCGTTCCTCATCCTCTCCATTTTCTCTATGATATTTCAAACCAAAAACATTCAAGTGTGTGCAATGATGATAATATCGCCGAGATATCGATGATTTTCAGAAATATCGCGATATTTTCAGCGAGCCAAAATATTGCTAAGAAAGTATTGTCGTATTTCCTAAAATTTGCCAATATCTCAGCAAAAAATCGTGCAACGATAGAAAATATCATCGGGCAGGTTGGGCCACGGCTAGAAAAAGGGAAATTTCTTTTTTTTCTTCATTTCAGTTTCTAAATGTTGGAGAAGGAAGGGGAAGAGCTTTGTGGTGGTTGTCAAGGAGGGATTGAGGATCAAACAATCATTATCACCACCAAGGATTTTTTGTGGATCAAAGATTGAAGAACAGTGAGACAAACTTCATTTCTTCCATTAACAGGTATGTTTTTAAAAGCCCTATGTTAATGATTTTTTTCATAGATTTAGGGTTATGCTTGCTTGTCTCTTTGCCTACCAACATTTTGCTTCTTCTTTTTTTCCATTTGCTATGATTTTCATGCCCATGACCCAATGCAAGGGTTTTCTCCATATTTGGACAGCAAACTCCATTTCTTTTTAACTTTCTTATGCACCCTCTTATTGCCATTTTTCATTGAATTCACATTGCAAATAATGTAGACAAAAAAATATATTTTTTAAAATGAGGTGGTTATTACTTACTATTTTTTGTGTATGGGTGTTTAAACTTTAATCATTAATGAACTTTTTGTTTTTTTTTGTGTGTCCTAGGTTTGAATTAGCTCACTACAAATACACCAAAAGCCTTCAACCCATTTTGGGAGTATGCAGAGCCTGATGGTGGGACAAATCAGAATATCTATCATGCAAATTGTGTGGGACCAGGATGACAGGAGGGGTTACACGATTGAAATACCATCTAGCTAGACTCCCTAGACATGATGTTGGGCTTTGTACAGTTTCTAGTGTGGAGCTTATACAAAAAGCTCTTGAAGCAATTGATGAAAAAGACAGAAAGAAGGAAGAGGCAGAAAGAAACAAGGTTGAACGTGCAGGTAGATCTTTCGGGATATCTTCTTCTGATTTTGAGGTTGAGGGTAGTGGGAGGGGCTCCACAGCATCACCTGCTACTGCTAGTGCTAATGTTACTGGGAGTGCGAGGTCATCATTTTTTGTTCCACGAACAGGACATGGAGCACAACCTTCCATAAAATCAATTGTTAAAAAAAGGGAGAAGCAAGAAGCAAATAGAGTTATGGGGAGGTGTCTTTTCTAGAGCGACTTACCTCTCAGCATCACCAAAAATAATCCATTTTGGCAACCAATGTGTGATGTTATTGTTGTTGTGGGCCCAGGGTACAAAAGTGCTACATATGAAGAGTTGCAGGGGCCAATCCTTCAAGCAGAAAAGCAGGACATCAACTCTAGATTGGCGGAGTTGAAACAGACATGGGAAGTGTATGGATGGATAGTGATGTCTGATGGTTGGACAGATAGGAAGGGTAGAACCCTTCTAAATTTCTTGGTACATTGTCCTAAAGGTACCATGTTTATTAAATCAGTGGATGCATCAGCACATATAAAAGATGCAGCAATGATATGTGAGTTGTTAGATGGGTTCATCCAAGAGATTGGTGTGCAAAATGTGGTGCAAGTCATAACAGATAATGCAGCTAATTATGTGTCTGTCGGCAGGATGCTTATGGAGAGGCACCGCACATTGTTTTGGACTTCGTGTGCAGCACATTGTATCGATTTGTTGCTTGAGGATATAGGGAAACTCTCCTTCATCAAGGAGGTGATTGATATGGCTAGGAGTGTCCCCAAGTTTATTTATAACCATGCTTTTGTTCTTAGCCTCATGAGGAGATAACCTAGAAACAAGGAGTCGCGGAATCCTGCAATCACATGTTTTGCCACCAACTTTATTACTCTTCAATCTTTGCTTCGATGCCAATTTGAGTTGAAGAAAATGTTTGTTTCTGATGAGTGGCGTGATTGTAGATACAATAGGAGACAGGACGGGAGAGCCATTGCAAAATGGTGTACACTGACACATTTTGGCAGGGAGTAGAAGAAGTGTGCTCAATTAGTGAACCTATAGTAAAGGCTATGAGATTGGTAGATGGGGACAAGCTTGCAATGGCTTATTTGTATGAGGTCGTGGATAGGGCTAAGGAGGCCATTCATTCTTATTATGCAGACAAGGGTTCTGCAGGGCTTGATAGGCATATGATGCTATGGAATGTGATTGATAGTCGATGGATAGAGATGCTTCATCGACACATTCATGCAGCAGTACTCTTCCTCAACCTCGCATTTTCATATAAATGTGCCTTTGGTTTTGATGGTGAGGTGATGGAAGGGCTCCATTCCTGTATTCGGAGGATGGTACCTGATCCTGAGCTTGGTATAAAAATCAATCGCGAGATACAGTTTTATCAGGATTGTGTTGGTCTATTTGGCTTTGATGATGCTATTAGGGAAAGGACCCTCTTCATGCCACGTAAGTGACAAGTCATCACTCATTAGAATTTTCAATTTAGAATTTACTTATTTATAATTCTAGATTTTTAAAATTCAATTATGTAACTTTTATTTGAAAGTTTAATTATGTTTTAAGTTTTTTACTTTTTTATTTCTTTATTTTGTTGTAGATATTTGGTGGCGAAGCTATGGTGCAAGGGCACCAAATTTGCAGAAATTGGCCATAAGAATCCTGAGTCAAACATGTAGCTCTTCAGGGTGTGAGTGCAATTGGAGTGTATTTGAGAAAATACACTCAAAAAAGCGCAACAGGTATAAATTTGAGCTTCAACCTTCAGTGGAGCAATTACATTTGTTGTAATATTTAATTTTTAATTTATGACCCTCAAGTGTCAAGGACTCGAGTCAAGACTCAAGGCTCATTAGTTTTTTTGACACTCTTACAGATTGGAGTTCTCACGCCTATATGATTTAGTGTATGTGCATTACAATATCCGACTTTGAGTGAAGAAACTAGAAGCACCAATGGATCCAAATGCCATTTCCTTAAACAATATTGATGTACTGTCTTAGTGGAGGGTGGAGTCTGAGGTACCCGTCTTTGAGTCACCTTCATGGTTAGAGCCAGATGATCCATTAGAACAGGGGCAGCAAGAGGAGGAGGAGGAGAGGGAGGAGCAGCACGAGGAGGACGAGCAGGAGGAAGAGGAAGAGAGGGAGGAGAAGCACAAGGAGGAGCAGGAGGAGGAGGAGACTGTGGAAGCATCAGCATCAACATCATCTGCTATAGATATAGGAGATCACAGCTCCATACCTAGCACTCAGTATTTGACATTAGGTGCAAGGGCAAAGCCTTCTACTGCTAGGGGTAGACCTAGAAAACAGCGCATCATGTTTTCCTGTAAAAGGGGGAGAGGGCACTGATTTCA
Source organism: Pinus tabuliformis (assembly GCA_031772625.1). Lineage (NCBI taxonomy): Eukaryota > Viridiplantae > Streptophyta > Pinopsida > Pinales > Pinaceae > Pinus > Pinus tabuliformis. Next base: position 571,003,742 of record CM062815.1, read on the forward strand.
GATAGATAGTTGCTAGTTTTATTTGTTTTGCTACATATAACTCATGATGATGAGATACTTTTATATATGTGATGTTATTTTGTATTGGTTCTCCACATTTGAGTTCTTGATTGGACAATTATCAGGGATTAGCAAGATTTGGTATCGCATTTGATGTATCATTTTTATTTTACATCATATATATCAGTGCTTTCTTCATATTTATGTGCCAATGTGTTTATTTCATGTTGTTATTGCTTTATATGTTTAAAAATCTAAATAAAAGAAAAGAAAAGAAGAAGAAAAAATGAATATATTATGCATTTTTTATGCTTGCGAATATTTTCGCCGATATTGTCGATAAGATGTTTTCTGGACCCTTGCCGATATTTTGTCGATACTGATATTATCAACACTGAGTGTGTGTGTCAAAATGAGCTCCATCTACCCTCTATTTATATATATTAGAGGGGGTGTGAATAGACATGTCCATTGGGGCAAGGCCGACTTGACATGTAGGTCGACTTGGCATCTAGAGGGGTTTTCTATCCCAAAATTTACATTTAAAATTTATTTTCCATTTTCTTTTACAATAGGTCCAAAATAGGACTTTGACTCTTTGACTCAAAAACCTAAAAGCACGAAGAACATGCTTATCTAGAAAATAATAATAATTTTTCTTTTTCTTTTCTCTTTCTTTTTACATAAAATACATAATGGTACAAATTACGAGGACCAAAACTAGTTACTTTCTCCAACATTCCCTCTTAACTAGGGAGGTATTCATAATTTGTACACTTGGTACAAGGATATTCTCAAACTGAAATATTCTTAAAAAAAGAGTCAGAATGATAATTCATCGATAAGCATTAACATTATGACCAACACTGTCATTAAGGCCTAACTTGACAAGCTCAACTTCATTCAAGAGCATTATGTTGGGAGGCTTTACGTGAGATATCGCGCTACCTCTAAGGCACAAACCTCATTCAGATGTTCATCAGGTATGACTCTTTAGGACTATTCTTATCTTCAATTTCCAATCCTTAATCCTCAAAGAATATCGGTCCTCTTTGACCACTCTTATCTTGGATACCTATCCTATCCTCAAAGAGTGTCGGTACCTTTCCTTTCTTGGATTGTCTATCCTCAAGGAAACCACAGATGCTTATCCAATCCTCCACCATTCTCCCTCCATGGCCTTCACTTAGACTTACGGTTGTTAGTCTGATCAAGTGCATGACACATGAAGAAGAGAATGCACAAGTGATGTTTATCATCACTCCCTCTCAACCAGAGAGGAAATCCTTTCTTCCTTTCAATTAGTGTTAAATTTGGACAACTAGGTCCAAACTCCATGTTCTGATGCTCAGATTAAGAGGCTAATATTTTTGTTGGATTCCTCTTTCTGAGAGGTGTAAAATCCATATAAAAATAGTCTTAATCCGATGAGCAGAACTTATATTTTGAATTTATTATTCTTAATAAATTATATGTGCAAAGGTCAGCGAGTTTTGTAATGTAGGCTCACATGCCCAACAGATGTGTCACACACCCTCATTGATGGATATATATATACAGGAAAAGTTGGAGAGAATTTGATCACAACACAACTCACATCTTCCTCTCTCATCCTAAAAGTACGAGCTACCTGGAGGACGAATTTCAGCCACACGTGGGAAGGACAAAGAGGATTTTTCTGCTGCTAGGGTTTCTGCTGCTAGGGTTTCGCAGAAGTTTGACCAGCGTTGACTTTGGTCAACGCTTGGTCCAAACAAGCTGAAAACTTGTGGGAGGTTTGATTTTTGAAGGCCATACTACCTGGCACAAAAATCAAGGTCAAAGGGTTGACCGTTTTGCTGCTGCATTGAATTTTAGCTTGCTGCCCCTGCGTTGACTTTTCAGGACAGCGTTGACTTTTGTAGAACTGACTTGGGTTGACTCATCTACTGGTTGGAGGGTTGTTGTGACACATGCTGGGCTGGCTGACCAAAGGAGACTTTGCTGGTTGAAGCATCCTGTTGACCGCCGAAACAAACACATACATTTTTCTTGTTTCTGATTTGTCTTCTGTAAGATCTGCTTATATGTTCTATCTGCATTTTGCTTATCTACTTGTATGATTGCTGTGAGAAAAGTGAAATTGCTCTTAGCATAGAACATCTACAAAACTTTACATGGTATCGGAGCTGAGGTGAAGACAAACTCTATCTATAGCAATCATCATCGAAGGAAATGGATTCCTCTAAGCTTGAATTCAGGGAGAATGACAAGCTGACTGGAAGTGATGACTTCCATGCCTGGAAGATGTTATTAGATCTCAAATTAGAAGATCATGATCTCCTAGATCATGTGACAGGGAAGATTCAAGAACCTCCATCAAATGCCTCTGCTGCTGTTAAACACAAGTATAAGAAGGGAGAAATCAGAGCAAAACTGCTGATCAGGGAATCCATAAATAAGACTCTGGTTGCCTACATATCTGAACTAGGCACATCCAAGGAGATGTATGACAAACTGATACTTATGTTCCGAGTAAACAATGTGAACCAAGTGCTATTCCTCAAGAACAAGTTGAAGAATATGAAGAAGGGCCGAGACGAGTCTATTCAAACTTTCTTTATGAAGTTGACCGAAACCAGGAACAATCTGCTAGCTATTGGGGAGACAATAGCTGATCGTGAGATGGTTCTCACCGCACTTGGAGGACTTCCATATGAATGGCAAGTATTCACAACTACCATTCTCAACAATAATACCATCCCTAACTTTGATGAGCTTCTGTCTAGATGTATGCAAGAAGAAACAAGGATGAAGGAATTTGATAATGAAAGAAATGCTGCCTATGTTGCTCATTCCCGAAAGAAGAACTCTGGTGGTTCCAAGGACAAAGGAAGGACTAAGACTCAAAAGAAGAAGGGTAAATGTTTCACCTGCCATAGGACTGGACACTATGCTAGAGAATGCCCCTTCCAGAAGAATTCTCCCGATAGTGACGACAACAACAACAACCGAAGGAATGGGAATCAAAGAAATGACAAATCCAAAGGAAAGAGGAAGGCTCACTTTGAAGGAAACCATCCACCTTCTAAAAGGACCAGAAATACCAGGTATGAGGAGTCTAATGTTGTTGATAAAAGAAATGAGTATATTCTAATATCTGCTCTCTCAGCTGCATCTCCGCCCGACACTATGGATGTCTGGCTAATCGATAGTGGTGCCTCAAGACACATCACCGGATTCAAGGAAGCACTTTCTGACATGGTTGAAAGGGATACTAATCTAGAAATTATCCTTGGGGATAATGCCACTTATCCTGTGAAAGGGACTGGGACTGTGACCCTCCACTTGTCTCAAGGACAAGTCCTCCATCTACAAGATGTACTCTATGTACCCAAATTGAAGAAGAACCTTGTGTCTGTATCTGCCATGGAAGACAAAGGATTCAATGTAACTTTCTCTAATGGAAAGGTACTCATGTGGAAGAAGAGCTTCAAAGAAGCTATCTCAATTGGTTTTAGAGTTGGTACACTCTACCAGGTTGGAGGGAGTCCGTTGGGAGCTATGACTTGTGATACTATCCGTCAAACCGAACTATGGCACCGAAGATTTGGACACCTTCATTACAAGGCTCTTCCCGAAGCAAGGAAGGTGGTGACAGGGATGCCTGATTTTGGAAATAATCATAAAGGTGTATGTAAGGGCTGTGCTGAAGGAAAACATACAAGGGGACCTTTCCCCTCAAGTGTCACAAAGACATCTGAGATATTGCAACTGGTCCATTCTGATCTTTCCGGTATGTTGCCTGTAACATCCCTGGGGGGATGTTCTTACTATATGACATTTACTGATGACTTCTCTCGCAAAACCTGGATATACTTCTTGAAGAAGAAGGATGAGGCTTTCATGTGGTTCCGTACCTTCAAAGCCTTGGTGGAAAATATGACCGGAAAGAAGATCAAGATTTTGAGGACTGACAATGGCACTGAATATGAGTCAAATGAGTTCAAAGACTTTTGCAGAGAAGCTGGCATTAAGAGGGAGACTACCACTGCATATACTCCTGAGCAGAATGGTGTTGCTGAACGCAAGAATAGGATTATTGTGGAAGCTGCCCGTGCCATGCTATGTGACCAGGGTCTTCCAAAGTTTCTGTGGGGAGAAGCTGCAAATACTGCTGTGTACATTCAAAACCGATGCCCTCATTCCGCTTTGGACTCCAAAACTCCCGAAGAGGTTTTCTCTGGTAAGAAACCTGATGTCTCACATTTTAGAATTTTTGGATGTCCTGTCTATTTTCATGTGCCGAAAGAAAAGAGAAGTAAGCTGGATGCTACTGGGAAGAAAGGAATGTTTGTGGGCTACAGTGAGACTTCTAAGGCATATAGAGTCTATGTACCTGGTCAAAGGGAAGTAGAGATAAGCCATGATGTCACTTTTGACGAAGATGCTTCCCTGAAGAAAGTAGTAGATCTTCCTAGATCTGAAGAAAACCATGAAGAAAGACCTGGAAATCTGGAAGAACCCTAGGATGAGACTATGCCTGATGTTGAAGGGCCAATGGACCCTATTGATCCTTCCCCTTCTCTAGGAAAGAGGCCATCATGGCTCAGGGACACCCTCGAAGATGCTGAGGGTCATGCTGCCCCAAGGGGAACATTCCGAGAAAGCAAGAAGCCGTGTAGATACCAAGGGTATCTAGCTGCCATGAGTACTATTATACAATCTGAACCTGGATCTTTTGAAGAAAACATCAAGCATCAAGTCTGGAAGGATGCTATGCATGAAGAATATGAGGCTATTATGAAGAATGATGTCTGGGATGTGGTCCCGAGACCGAAGGACAAATCTGTTGTCACCGCTAAATGGCTCTACAAGATTAAACATGGATCTGATGGGAGTGCTGAAAAGTTTAAGGCAAGATTTGTTGCCCGTGGCTTCTCTCAAAAGGAAGGAATTGACTATGACGATATATTTGCACCTGTGGCTCGATATACCACCATCCGATCCATCATAGCCCTTGCTGCTACGCAAGGATGGAGTCTTCATCAGATGGATGTCAAGACCGCTTTTCTGCATGGTGCAATAAAGGAAGAGGTGTATGTAGAACAACCTCTGGGATTTGAAGTTCAAGATCGAGACACTTATGTCTGCAGGTTGAAGAAAGCCCTCTATGGGTTAAAGCAAGCACCCAGAGCTTGGTATGAGAGGATGGATAGTTACTTGATGAAGCTGGGCTTCACTCGAAGCAATGCTGATCCAAACCTTTACTTTAAGGTTGAGGAAGGAAAACCTCTCATTCTAGTGCTGTATGTGGACGACCTCTTCCTGACAAGTGATGACCCTCTCATTCATCAATGTAAGACGGAGCTTGCTACTGAGTTCGAGATGAAAGACCTAGGACTGATGCACTATTTCCTAGGCCTGGAGGTCTGGCAGAGACCTGGAGAGATTTTCCTTTCTCAAGGAAAGTATATTGTGAAGCTTCTGGAAAGATTTGGGATGGTGGACTGTAAGTCCGTGTCGACACCAATGGAACTCAACTTTAAGAAGTTGAGTGGCAGCGCTGCAGGGCCTATCTTGGCAATCCTACTGAGTATCGTCAACTCATAGGAGCTTTGATGTTCTTAGTGAACACCCGTCCGGACATATGTTTTGCAGTGAATACTTTGAGTCAACAGATGGTTGAGCCTCATCATTTTCACTGGGTTGGTGCCAAGAATCTTTTGAGATATCTTCGGGGCACGATAAACCATGGGCTGAGATACACTGCCGGGAGTGTGATACTCCGGGGATATACTGATGCTGATTGGGCTGGCAGTGTGGTGGATCGTAAGAGCACATCTGGATGCTGTTTCAATCTTGGTTTTGCTTCGATCTCATGGATGAGCAGGAAGCAGAAGTCGGTGGCTTTGAGCACCGCGGAGGCCGAATACATAGCTGCTAGTATGGCCTGTTGTGAAGCAGTTTGGTTGAGGAAGCTCTTTAGTGACTGTTCCAACATGTGCTAGATACCACTGTAATACTCTGTGATAATCAGAGTGGGATTCGTATGACTGAGAATCCTGTGTTCCACGACCAATCCAAGCATATTGATATCAGGTACCACTTTATCCGGGATATGGTACAGCGAGGCGCCGTAAGGCTCGATCATATAGGAACTGATGAGCAGGTCGCGGATATTCTCACTAAGCCCCTGGGGAAGGTCAAGTTCCTAACCTTCCGTGAGAGTCTTGGTGTCGTGGAAAGACCCTATGATGTGGGTCCTGTTGGACGATGAGCTCTGGGAGCTCTGGGGGGCTTTGGGGATAGCTTCTCGGAGCTATAAGCACTCATAATGCTTCTGCCCCACCCTTGTGATTATTGAGCTGGTTCGCCACTCATTTAATCTGTGCCCCGTATGCATCCTACCCATTGAGTTCAGGGCTCATGGGAAGTACCTCTCATTTGGCCAATGAGGTGTGGAAAAGCTAGAGACTATTAGCAAAGACTGATGGACGCATCAGAGATTGCCGTACTCTCTATCTAGGATGGCATGGTCCAGCCACTTGATCTGGGATCAAGATTTGTGAGGTCTGGGACCTCTGGACTGATTATGTCAGTCGGGGAATGATGTCTTTGTGACTGACCCACTTCTGTTCTGAAATAAAGAAGCCAGCAAAGCAAGTTTCGGCGGGATGACTCACGATGTTAATTGCACTAATAGATGGAGTTCTCCCTAGTTGAGAGGGAGTGTTAAATTTGGACAACTAGGTCCAAACTCCATGTTCTGATGCTCAGATTAAGAGGCTAATATTTTTGTTGGATTCCTCTTTCTGAGAGGTGTAAAATCCATATAAAAATAGTCTTAATCCGATGAGCAGAACTTATATTTTGAATTTATTATTCTTAATAAATTATATGTGCAAAGGTCAGCCAGTTTTGTAATGTAGGCTCACATGCCCAACAGATGTGTCACACACCCTCATTGATGGATATATATATACAAGAAAAGTTGGAGAGAATTTGATCACAACACAACTCACATCTTCCTCTCTCATCCTAAAAGTACGAGCTACCTGGAGGACGAATTTCAGCCACACGTGGGAAGGACGAAGAGGATTTTTCTGCTGCTAGGGTTTCTGCTGCTAGGGTTTCGCAGAAGTTTGACCAGCGTTGACTTTGGTCAACGCTTGGTCCAAACAAGCTGAAAACTTGTGGGAGGTTCGATTTTTGAAGGCCATACTACCTGGCACAAAAATCGAGGTCAAAGGGTTGACCGTTTTGCTGCTGCGTTGACTTTTAGCTTGCTGCCCCTGCGTTGACTTTTCAGGACAGCGTTGACTTTTGTAGAACTGACTTGAGTTGACTCATCTACTGGTTGGAGGGTTGTTGTGACACATGCTGGGCTGGCTGACCAAAGGAGACTTTGCTGGTTGAAGCATCCTGTTGACCGCCGAAACAAACACATACATTTTTCTTGTTTCTGATTTGTCTTCTGTAAGATCTGCTTATATGTTCTATCTGCATTTTGCTTATCTACTTGTATGATTGCTGTGAGAGAAGTGAAATTGCTCTTAGCATAGAACATCTACAAAACTTTACAATTAGGAAGTCATCACCATAAGCTCTCTAGCTTGTTCCCGTAAGAGTATCAGCTACCAGTTCTTCATGGAGATAGTTGTAGGGTTCCTTCTTTCCTTGGTATCTCTTCCTTCAAACTAGTGACAAGGTTTGGGGCCATCATCCTTGCATATCACTTTCCTTTCTGTATCATTAATGAAGGCATTATATTGAGCCTTATCAAAACTCAAGCCAACCATAGCTCCCTCTAAAAGTGATCTTCATTATACGAACTTGAACTTCAAGTTATCTACTCATTGTTGCCTTTCAATCCCAAGAAGTGAACATCTTGACCACATAATAGTCATAACCATCTATACAGTTGAACTTGCCTCAATTGTCATCATGTATTCCTGCAATATTCTTCGAAGCAGCGAAACAATAGGTTAACCAAATAACCAATAACAAAGATATTAACATCAGACTTACCTTATCATGATGGCCTTCTCATCAAAGCATCAATTTACTTGAGTTCTTTGAGATCAACATCCTTTCACATAATCCATCTCCACATGAATCTTTCTTCATGCATTCATTTTAATCAGAGTGCCCATGGATCGAGCTTGATTACCAAGCTGTAATATCTTCCTTGGAGTTGTCATTGTTAACTCCCTTTCTTTCTTCCAGAGACTATACTTGATGTTGATCAACATTGTTATATTTATGCCATGCAATCTTGTGAGAGAGTCTTGATCTCTTTCTATACCAAAGCATGTCACATTTCTTCTTTTGGACATCATGCATCCATATGGAAAGCTTACCGAGCACATTTTATATCCAACTCTTTTTGCAAGATTCTTATAGATATGAACCTTTTTCTGAAGAGTTACTTATAATATGCATACCTTTGCTTTTTATACAATCATCTAGCCATCCCTAATGAGTTTGCTTCTTGTACCTGGAACTTTGACCATTTGCATTCCTTCATCCTTCAAGAGTATTGATTCCATACTAGATGGAATATATACCAGTCATAATGCTGCTACCAAGAATCTTCCAAAATGATGATTCTTATAGGATCTTTATGATCCCTCTTTGCAAAATGACTCCCTCTAACATGATGTTAGAAAATGCTTGGATGAACAATAATATGTAATATGGTTCCAATTTTCTCATTATTTTTAAACTAGATGATCTTTCCCAAAGCAAATTAAATAAGTACATTCTACTATCATGCGCTTCTATTTATGATGCCATGCTTCATAACAACAAAGACTCTTTTAGAAAATGCAATGATACATGCTTACTCTTTTAATAGTCAATAAATTTGTTAGCATTAATTCCTTTAGGGTCCTTACAGTTTCCTCCTTCCATCATGCTCATCATTTCTTTGATTTTCATCCTTATCTTGCTTCCTTTAAGTACCTGCAATTTTCAACAAGTACAACCAAGCATAAAATACAAATACAAGGGCATGATGTCAAATATAGGGTTTCCATTGGTTGGTTGAGCCATGGACAAAACATCCATGTTTTTCAACAGTGTCGCCTGCCCTACGGCATCAAGCCCTTCAAAGATGAAGTATTGTGCGATGTTGCCCCACTCAAAGTTTGTGATATTCTTTTAAGACAGTCTTATATGTGGAAATGTCATGTTGTTTATGAGTCTCGTCCTCATAGTGTCATTGTGATTCTAGGAGATCAGCTTTACAGGGTACCAGAGGTAGTTTCGACTATTGCAATTTCATTGATCTCAGCAAAACAGTGACAAAAGGTAATCTCTCAGACTACAAAGTTTGTCCTCTTCATGGTTCATTCAAAAGGTGAAAGGAAGGTCATTGCAACCACCACAACCTCAACACAAGGCCTCTTTACACAACATAAACAAGCGGACTAGATTGTAGAAACTTACAGAAATATCTTCATTCCACCTGTGGGGGTTCCTCTGCACTACCAAGTCAAACACTCAATTGACTTGATACCTAGTGCTCCTTTACCTAATAGCACAATATATAGATGCTCTCTCTTGGAGAATGAGGAAATAAAACGTCAAATTCATGAGCTCATCTGAAAGGGCCACATTCGACCAAACCCCTCACCTTGCGGGGGTCCAATTGTGCTGGTGCAAAAGAATGATGGAACATGGAGACTCTGTATTGAAAATAGAACCTTGAACAAAATCATTGTCAAGAACAAATCCCTGATCCCCCAGATTGACGATCTTCTTGATCAACTTGGGTGCCAAGTTCTTTAGTAAAATTGGTCTGAAATCAGGCTACCACCAGGTTCCAATTGAACAAAATGATGCATGGAAGACAACCTTCAAGTCTAAAGAAGGCGTTTTCGAGTGGTTGGTCATGCCCTTTAGCTTGACTAATGCTCTAGCAACGATCATGAGGATGATGGATGATAACCTGTGGTCGTTCACAAACTCTTTTTTGGTTGTATATTTGGATGACATCCTCATCTTCACTAGAACCTGGGCAAAACATTTGCAACACATTCAACAGGTCCCAACCACCCGAAGACAACATAAGTTTGATGTCAGTCTAGAGAAATGTTCATTTGGCATGCACAGAATTCAATATTTGGGATATATCGTGGATGAACATGGTGTGCATGTGGACCCAACCAAGATAGTCACTTAGGATTGGCCAACATTAACAACTCTAACAAAGCTTTGTATCTTCTTGGGCCTTCGTAACTTCTACCGAAGGTTCATGCTGGGGTTCTCTCATATCACTTGGCCCTTGAGTCAAGTGACCAATGGGTGGAGATAAAGCAAAGTTTTCCTAGCTGAGTCATAACAAAAAGAATTCGAGAATTTAAAATGGCGCCTCTAATCCACATCAGTCCTCACCTTGCCAAACCTGCAACAACCACTTGGCATTGAGACAGATGCCTCCAACTATGTTATCAGTGCAATCCTTCACTCAACAAGGGCATCCAATGGCCTATCAAAGTGAAACACTCTTTGATACTGCCTGGAGATCCCCCACTTATTACAACGAGATGTACTCCATCGTGCAGGCATGTTGACAGTGGATACATTATATTCTACGGAAGGAGACAATGATACACAATGATCACAAGCCTCTGCAATTCATGCAGACACAAGGAAAGTTACAAAATGATCACCATCAGTAATGGTCCACATACCTGCAATAATTCCACGTGAACATCAAATATAAGAAAGGCAGCACCAATCATGTTGCAAGATGCCTCAGTTGGCCTTCAGTTGTGGCATTAACCACAATTCTTAACTCTTGTGTGCATGAGACCTCTAGGTGGCCACAACTATACAACAAGGACTCTGACTTCGCTACCACATACCAGATGTTGACCATAGGCAAACAAGTTCTACACTTCCACCTCCAGGATGCACTCTTGTGCTACCTAGGCCACCTTTGTGTTCCTTCAAGCAAGTGTGCCAAGATGATCTGAGAGGTACATTACAATCAAGTGGCAGGGCACTTTAGTGTCAAGAAGACAATAGCAGTATTTTATAAGTATTTTGACTGGCCAAAGCTTCGACTAGATATCCACTGGTATATCAGATCATGCACTACCTGTGCCATCGCTAAACCCACCATCAAGAAGCAGGGGTTGTACACTCTACCTACCCCAAACAAGCCTTGGACTCAATCTCTGTGCATTACATGTTAATTTTTCCCTCCACCAAGCATGGTAACAATTGCGTTTTTGTGGTTTTTGAACGGTTCTCTAAGAGAGTCATTTTGGCACCATGCAAGAAGAGTATCACAACTAAAGCCATTGCTAAAGTCTTCTTTAAGCATGTTTACATTCATTTTGGGCTACCTTAGACCATTATTTCAAGCAATGTTCCACCAAGTTTCAAGGACGAGGAGGCGAGGGAGTGAGGATACACAGGAGCGACCTATGCAAAAGCTCCCCACCAATTTTTAGGAAACGTGGGGGGACGTCGGTGTCTTAAAAACTTATAAATATAAAATATAAATCGATGAATCATATAACTGAAACAAATTTAAAACGAAAAGCATGATCATTGATATCATTATCATATATATTATAATCATACATCTTACATGTAATTTTGTAACTGTACAGTGTAACTACTAGTCTACTAACTAACTAACAATGCACAATGAAAATAAATTATAAAATTATAAAGTTTTAAACTTTAAACTTTAAACCATATTGATGTTCCACTTCCAACTATGAACACTGAATATTGAATAATATAAAAGTCAAGTCTGATACATGAGCAGCAGCGTTCCGTTCAACGAAGGAGCAGAAAGAAGGCTGCTTGGCGATGGCAGCAGTGTTCAGTTCAACGAAGGAGCAAACAAAAAATGAAATGTGAAATGAACATAATGTAAACCCTTCCCGGTCGGTCAACAAATATTAAAAATTACGATTTTTTTGTTTCATAACAACAACAAAAAAAAAAAAAAAAAAAAATTGTGAAATTTTTCTAGGGAAACAACCCCTCAAGACCCCTTTCACCTAGGAAACGACCCCAATTGGAGGAAACAACCCCAAAAATGGAGGAAATGACCCCTTTCAAGTTTCCTCGCGTACCCTGTTTTTTGGGAGCGTGGGGAAACGTCCCCCTCTTGTCCCCAAGTCCTCGGAGCACGAGGGAGCTAGGAAACTCGACCCCCAAGTGGGGGGACGCAACCCCGTGGAACACTGATTTCAAGTAGGGACAGAAGGTTCCTTGATACCTTTTGGTCCAGGTTATGGTCTCTAATGGATACCAAGTTGACCAAATCGGCCTCCTTTCATCCACAAACATATGGACAAAAAAAATGGTCAACAAGATGATTGTGCATGTCTTACGCATGTTCAACTCCAATCATCCACACGTACATGGGACGAAAGTCTTCCATATGTTCATCATAGTTATAACATAGCCCTCCATAGCTCTATGGCCTCAGTTCTTTTCAGGGGTGTTTAAGGTTCCAACCATTGGCCCCAATTGATGTAGTTATGCCCATTGCAATCTCCAATAGCAGAGTCCTCCCATGCTCAAGTCATCAAGGCAAATAGAGTAGCCAAATTTGTTGAATGGATCCAACAACAGGTTCATAATATCTTGTAGAAAGCTAATGCCAAGTACAAGAAATGATATGACCAGCACAAGGTTCCACACAAGTTTCAGGTTGGTGATAAGGTGTGGTTGCATTTACAGAAAGAGCGCCTTACAAGCCTCCATAGGAAGCTCAAACCACTCCAATATGGGCCTTAATCACAAAATTTGTGGGTGAAAATGCTTTTGGATTGATTATTCCCCCTTTCCTTAGCTTGCACCCAGTGTTTAATGCGAAGTTGCTCCGACCATATTTTCCACCTTAAAATCAGCCAAGCAATTGGCCCCCACAAAACTCAATCCTGACTGCATTGAATAGGCAACAGTTGATCAGATCATGGATAACAAGACAAAGGATGACCTCCAATAGCACATACAACTCTATTACGTTGTCAAAGCAAGGTAGCTTCTTCACCAAGGCGAGTGGCTCACCAACAGCGAAATTCGGCAAAAATTTCACCATCTGATGAGGGAAATCGATGCAATAGAGACCATTTCTTCCTAATGGGGGCGGACTAATCCGGGTGGCTATTGGTGGCCACCAATCCCTACAGCTAGCTCAACGGTACTCTATCTTCTTGGCAATTTTCCCATGGGCTTTGGGTCCCAAACTTTCAGGGTCGTTTTGAGGCCCTAATCAATGTTTTTTGGCAATTCAAGGGATAAGGGATTTCCATGGCAATCCTCACCCTTATTGAAAGTTGCAGTTCTCAAATAGTTATTTCCAACGACCTATTGTGCACCCCAAATAGATATTGTATCTCAAAGTTGCGCCCCCCGGAAGTTGATGTACCAACACCACCTCAAAGCCCACAAACCTTTTGGCACTTCATCTTCTAGGGTTAGGGAGTGGCTCACCAAGGGCCAAATTCAGCAAAAATTTCACCATCTGATGAGGGAACTCGATGGAATAGAGACCATTTCTTCCTAACGAGGGAGGACTAATCTGGGTGGCTATTGGTGGCTACCAACCCCTTCAGCTAGCTCAACGGTACTCTATCTTCTTGGCAATTTTCCCATGGGCTTTGAGTCCCAAACTTCCGGGGTTGTTTTGAGGCCCTAATCGATGTTTTTTGGCAATTCAAGGGGTCAGGGGTTGCCATGGCATAGCTCGCCCTTGTTGAGAGTTGCAGTCCTCAAATAGTTATTTCCAACGACCTATTGTGCACCCCAAATAGATATTGTATGTCAAAGTTGCGCCCCCCGGAAGTTGATGTATCAACACCACCTCAAAGCCCACAAAACTTTTGGCACTTCATCTTCTAGGGTTAGGGTTTTGGACCTATAAGGTACATTCTTTATGTTAAAAGGCCATTCCTTCGGTCTCTTGTAAACTTGTCAATGATGAGTAGTTTACCTTTAATGAGGACATTTTATGTGTTATCCATGGTCCAGGTTTGACATACATATTCAACAACGAAATAGCTTTAATTCAAGCTTAGTTCTACCTTTGGATTTAATGATTCTAAGAGAATTTATCTTTTGGAAATGAATCTACAACTTCATAACATTTTATATAACAAAGGATACAAACACTAAAAATCTATCACTTTAAAAGGTTTTCCATCTCAAATCAACATTGAGTCTTTAATCCATCCTTGATAAGGAAAATGGCCATAAAGCTTACAAACAGATCACCATTCATCTCTTTTATGCTTTATAGAATATTGAATAGATAGAAACCAAGATTCGTACCTTTTTTGATTGATGTGCATAGTGCTTGTCAATTTTTTCAACAGGAGATGTCATAGTCTCAGAATTTGAAGAAAAAATCCCGACTTTCAGAAGGTTAGGTTTCCAAAGTCTAGCTACAATAATTACAGAAAGCAGCACAATTCCTCCAGCTAATGAAGCATACAGTGCTCGCCACAACGAAAGTGTAATCTGAAAATCAAAGCAGTGATCCTTGAGAAGTCTTATAATATATATGTATATGTGTATCTAAATGTGCACACATACAGATATATGTCTTTACAGAATCACAGATGTGTGCTCATAACATAAAGAATTTCAACTGTTTATTAACAAGTGTCATGTATAAGTGCCACTGAACACTTAGCATACTATTTGCCACTTGTGTCTTTTTGAACAACTTTCCGATTGTTTGCTGTTGAAGCTACCTAAGTCTAAAACACTTGAACAAATAAGTTAACCAGAATAGGATATAAGCACCTTACTCGTAAAAAGCTTGGGAGCCTCCAAAGTAATTCTAGACTGGAGCTGCTTTTCTAGACAAGTGTTTGGATCTTCATAATACATATCAAACACATCTGCTAATTCTACCTGACAATGACAAATAATACTGCAATTTTTAATGTCAAGAAGATTTGTGATATCTATTATTGCTTACAGAAGATCTGGCAAGGAAAATTTAATAACACGTTCAACAACAAGATAAGAAATCCTGCTGATTATAAATTGGTTCCTCAAAAATGACATAAACAATATCCAAACATTTTCAATATTTCTTTAATGGTTCTTTGACTTATTGTTGCTGCTTCAACTTAAATCATAGCTAGCATATCCATTCCATTTAAGGTCACCCCTGCTCAGCTACTTGTAGTGACCTGATCCCTATAATAAAGGTCAATCAGGCATATAAATTCCAAAGAAATCGTATTACCAAGACTTTTTGGATCAAGATAGCTGATTAAAAATGGATTATGTATGAATGATTGATAAAAAGTTAAAATTTGCTTTTGAAGACTATAGCTGATGTTTAAAAGCAAAGGAATCATTTCTCCTAATTTTCCAATTAGTTGTCCTATGTGGTGTCTAATAAAGGTAAGTACTGCAAAAACTAATTTTTCTTTTCACTATTTTTGCTCTCTTTTCTTGCTAGAAGTAATTGAAAGTGAGAGAGGATGGAAATAGATATACCAGCTGGCGATGACTTAAAAGGATCTCGCACACATGATTTGAGCATTTCTGCCAACCCTGAATCTTCATGTTCTCAAATCTCCCAAAATCTACTTGTAGCTTATGAAGAGGTACATATTCACTAATCCAAAAATCTGATTCAACACTGTAAGTGTTAAGAATGCTTGATGAACATGAGGGTCGTGGCCACCAGTTATGACTAGTTCTCATTCCTTTGTAATTTTCTCTTTCTTTATTTACACCAGACCTTTCCAGGAAACTCTTGAGATGAGCAGCTATTTCAGCTTCAGAAAGTGAACGAATTCGAACATGAGAATCCGAGGAGACCATCCATTTTTCATTCTGGAAATTTTGCAACAGATTATTTGAGCTTCGCCCAAGCATCTTTTGGTGGAAATCATCTTTCATGCATGCTGCAGCATAACAGCAGACAGCTTCAGCAAGCCCAGTAAGAACTCTTTCATCTGAAGAAGTCAAGCAACCAAATACTTGTACCTGCTCATAATAAAATGAAAAGGTCAACAAAGTACAGGAAGTGAAACAGCAAAGTCAACAAAATACAGACAAAATTTCTGTAAATATGTTGCATGTGTCATGAATGATATGTGTGTGTGTTAAGCTTCAGACTGTTAAAATTGTACATCATGGACACAAACCCAACCTCTCTTGGAGTAGCAAGGTCCCCCATGTCTCTGCAAGTTCCTGGGTTGAAGAAGGAAAGTTCGAAATTCCACATGCACCGCATTACCACCTTTCGAAAAGACATGGCAAGTACATTTTTGGATAAACTATTTGACTGTGCATCTGAACCTCTTGGCCAAAAACCCTTCGCCTTTTCTAAGACCTTGCTCGCTGGAACAAGCTGCCATAGAATAAGAGTTTACTCCTCTAACAAATAAACAATCACCGTACGAACCAAAAAAAAATGATATTCCTTTGAAATTGTTCACAATAGAAACAGAGAAACTATAAAGCTAAAGAGGCTTAAATAAACTACCAGCTGGAATTTCAACCAAAATAGGGAATTCAATTCATGAAATAGATAATACCAATGTGCATGTAGTACTCACAAAAGACTGCTGCCAATAATAACATTGTAATTGTCAATTGGGTCTAGCCTAAGCGGTTGTGGGATGGAGTAGTATCCCCCCCTACCCAGGTTCTATTCCCATGAGCTCATAATGAGTATATTGCTGTAACAGCTTTGAGCCCTGTTGTTGACCTGGCCTTGTGCCCTGACAAATTTAGGATTTATCCTGGGTACCATCCACAAAAAGAGGGAAAGCACCCAGGGGTTTTCCCCGGGATATCACCTGGAAGAAAATAATAACATTGTAACATATTTTAGAATGAAGCCTTCCATAGTCCGTCCTCATAGTTATCAGTGCTTATAAGTTTATGAGCCAATGCATTTCCAGTGAATCATTCACTCATCAGGGCAGAAAGGACAATATAATGAGTAGAGTTGCAGACGATAAGCATGGAAAAACATGAAATACAATGAAAGGAAAGGAATCAAATAAAATGAAATGGAGAAATCTATGAGAGGAATGAGAGGAATGAGAGGAGAGATGATTTTAAGGCCTTAAAGGAGAGATGTAGAAACTATTCTAAAAGGAGAGAGAGGAAAGAAGTAGAAATTAAGAGATAAATTAATAAAGATATTACTAAAAATGATGAGCCTGAAATTTAATCTTCAAAATTAAAATGATTATAAGTCAAAGATTAATTTCAAAATTGAACAAAAAGAATCACTTGAAACATAAAATGGTGAAAAATACAAAAGCAACAATTATCAAAAAAAATAAGCAAGTTGAAGGAAAAGAAAGAATTAACAAAAAAATGAAAGAAAAGAAAGAATAAAGGTAGGACAACCAATAGGCAAAGGAGCAAAATCAAGACTATACACTGTGGAGGGCAGAGAAAGGGAGTGAACAAGGGAACGAATTCTAAAATTGAAGATTGGGAGGAGAAGATGAAGAAGGAGAGGCAACAAATATAACAGGAACAAACAGAAAAGAATGAGAAATAGACAAAGACTTCGGGAAACACAAAAGAGGGCAACAATAAACCAATTAAGCAGGAAATGTATGGAAATGGAGGAGAGGTAGGAATAGACAAGAGATAAGATGCATGGGAGGCAAAAGTTTAGGGTCTTTGTAGTTGCAAAGGCAATTTAAACTTTATAATAATAGGATGCCAAGATTGGCTAAGCTTAAAGCCATCCTCATGATTGATGTTACTGGGGTTCTTTCCAATTTCAACATCTTCTCTTATGACCCTAGTCGAATAGTTTTGAGTTTCAGAGAAGATTATAATTTGGTCAAAAAGTGTCTGGGGTTGGAGTGTTCAGTAACAGACAGTTAATCTCAGCAGTGAAAAAATTCAAAAGGAAAAGGTTGATACATCAGTTGCTGCAAATAATCCTACCTACCGATTTTGACACAATTTTGACAGTCTGCCCTACTCAACAAAATTTGAAGTACCCGCACAGTGATTTTACCCACACCCTATCTCTTTGATTCTGTACACACCACAAAAGGATTCCGATGTCCTTCTTCCAACCTGATTTGATTGCAGAACATTGGGATATTATGTTGTCTTTATGTAGGTTTATAAAGAAATATGTGCAATTATGATCATTCAAAATTTCAACGGAACACTATTCCTTTTAAAATGACAGTAATATTTATTCCTTTGCTTGCAACGTGTTGCAACAGGCGGCCACAATGCTTGGAGGATGGTTGGGGTATAAAAGAAGCGTTTTTTTAAAATATTTCATATCAATATCTCTCATTCCTATAATGTTGAAATGTGGTAACACATACTGTTTTTTCCATAAACATCTAATCTGTTTTTCTAAGCAGTCTTTGCATGTGTTGAGAAACATAACTAGTATCGGTCTTCATAATTGTACTTGAGGCATGATGTAATGTAATTGTCAAAAAGAAAGAAAAGAAATTTTATTATTAAAAGAAGAAATTATTTTATGAGCATGAGTTTCATGCTTCTAGGTTAAGCCTCCATTGGAGGCTTCTAGGTTTGTGTCAAAAGTCAAAGTCATACAACCTTCTTGGTCTTTGCATGTTAAAAAATGAAATTATTTTGTTGTAATTAAGTCTTAATTTCCTCCACCATCAAGTCACTGTTCATGTCAGACCCAAAGTGCAGCTTCAAACCACTATATATACCCTAGCATTTGACCTGTTTTGGAGAAAAGATAAGAAAGATTCGGTCTGCTGCTGATAAGTCAAGGAAAAGTGATGAAAATTCTAGGAGAGGAGGAAAACGTAAGCGATGAAAAGGGGGATCTTTATCAAGCCAAATAAATCGAAATTTTGTGTTTCTGTTCACACGTGAAAGTGAGACTGATATTGCAGGACCGAAGTAGTTGCAGAAGAGAAAAAGGCCGAGATTCTATTTTAAGAAGATTCACCTTGTTTGAGTTAATTTTGGAGGATCAAAGCTTGTTAGAAGAAGATTGCTTGGGAAGGCTGACTTGTTGGGTGGAGAGAGTCTATGGTTTTGGTCAAAAGGTCAAGGCTGTCTCATCCGATTTGATTCTATAGAAGAAAAGAAGAATTTCTCGGTTTCCCCTTGAAGAGGGGTTTTGCCGTAGCTGAAGCCTGAGTGCCTACATCTTGTGTTCTCTTAATGATCTTCATAGTTTTGGCAATTGTCTTGATGATGAATATAGAATAAGAAGAAGAAATAATAACAAATCACCAGACATTGTCAAGTAAAAGAGAAATCAAATTAATAAGAAACACTAATATGCTGCCCTACCAGATTTCTCAACATGGTATCAGAGCTAAGGTCAATGGAACAAGGCAGCTAGAAGATCAATTCTGTGCTAAGGATAAAGGACTTTCAAATTAAACTTTTAAGGGTCAAATCATCTAGAAGATAAATAGCATAATTCTGGGCATAATTATAAAGTTTAACCTCTGCAAATTAAGCACACAATCCAGAATTTGGAAATTTCAACAGTAAAAGGAAGTCGTAAAAGCATTTATTAGGATCCCAGAACGCTCATCCATAAGCCTCAATCTAGCCGAAGTCTCTGAAGAATATAGCGAAGGTCTGTACATGAAAATAGGGTCTAAATTTACCTCAAATCCGAATTGTAAAGTCCTGTAAGATCAACCGAATTATAAGTTGAGGACAAATCGCAGTCCTTAAAATCTGCGAAGAATCTACTTGGAAAAGAACCAATATCAAATCTCAAAACATATATTCAAGCCTTGTTTGCCAGATGAGAAGGTTGTTTCTTTTTCTGTGGTCTGTAGTCAGAAGACCTGGGCATATATATAGATAAGTCAAAGTTCAAACTTCATCAGTAAAAGAAAAAGCCGACCTAGAAGGATTCAGTGTTTGTTTTGAAGTAAGACATAATATCAGTCTATGAAATGTTGAATGAGTGTTGAAAGGAATCAAGGTAGGAATTGATGTCTAGCAAAGTAAAAGAAGACCTTTTGTAAAAGTAAGCAGTCTATATCAATGTGAAGAAGAATATATTTGAAGACCCGTAGCAGCTCTTGGAAGTCTCTACTACAGTCAAAAGAAAAGCATCTAATATTGAGACCAGCATGGAGTACTCATCTGATTCAAGTAAGTATTAATGTCACTCTTTTTGTTCGTTTGTCATCTAACAATATGTCTTCAGATTGCAACAAAAAGCCACAAACTCAAGTGGATTATCAATCTTTCGCTAGTGAAAAACAAGGTATGAAATCTGAAGGTATGTATAATGTTCATTTGTTGCTTGTACTATGTTAAAGATATAATAACATCATTCGCTTGTTTCCTCTCAATAATCCTAATGCCTAGGGCTTATAAGATATATAAAATTCCTTGGCAAGAATGAGATTGAATAATGTCTTTAGAACTAGCTAGGGCTTGTACTCTAAATCCCTAGGAATTCATTCTCTAAGAAGTAATGAAAAACTTAGATAGATATTACGTTATTGTACTTGTATATTTTGGTTGTGCTTGTCAACATATATTGAAGGTATGATGACTGTTGATTTGGGGTAGCATCGGATGTGCTCTAGCCACGAAATTTGATGGAGAGGCTGGGGCACATGAGATCTCCAATACCCAGAAAGGGTTTGGGCAGATTCTAAACAAATCAGGAGATATTAAAATAATTAATATTTTTAATGGAGTCCCTAAGTCTAAACTTAGGGAAAATAAAATATTAATGTGTATTGATATGAATCTGTATTAGAATGGTCCAAAAGACATGGATCAAGCCAGATCTAATCTTAGCCGTTGATTAGGGACTTAATCTCGGCCGTTGAGATGTCAACAGGAAAAGTATAAGAGTAGGCTTGAGGGTCACTTGGAGGAAAACACCAGACGATCAGTCATTCTATTCTCTAGAGCAGGGTTTGCTAAGAGCGATAGAATCAGTGATCGGGGGAGCATCTGAGGGGCAATGAATATAGAGAAACAGAGAAGGCAGAGATTGTGTCGGGAGAGCAGCACAACAGCCAAAGAGAGTGACGCAGAGCCAACAAGCGCTCACACAGGGCCACGCAGAGGCAGCCAGTTACTGCGCAGAGCACTAGAGAGGCCAGTGTGTCTGACGCAGAGGCCCAGAAAGCTGACGCAGGGCCAGCATGAGATAGAGAGGGGCTGACGCAGTCCAGATTGGGCAGACGCTAGGGTTGCAGAGCAGTTTTTTGCTGAGGAGCTGCCGGAAGGATTTTCCGTGGTTTTAGCCAGGAGAATTCTCTCAAACTGTGAGGTATAGCTGCTAAGGAAATTCTCTATTGGGTAGGCCAGTTTCGGCACCCAGATTCTACTCTGATATTGCTTAATAAGAAAACCCTCAGATAGTTGCACCGATTTTCCCGCATTGGGTTTTTCGGGGGACATTGGTCCAAAAATAATGGTGTCATGTGGTGTGTTTGCTCTTGTTTCTTTTAGTTGTTGATCTGTAAATTGTAATATGTTGAGCATGCACTGGTGTTTATTTTCAGTATTTACTTTGTAAATAACTTGTTAAGGAAAAATAACAAGTAGGTAGGAATAAATCAGATAAAGTGTATGAAGGGTTTCTAACTAAGGAAAATTAGAAACTTCAACGTGGTATCGGAGCATGATTGCAGATCACAGGAGGACTAAAAGACATCAGCCGAGCAGAGCAATAGCAGCAAAAAACAGTTGTCCCGAGGTGACAGAAGTTGTTTCTAGCAACACAGAAGCCAGTGAAGTGTGACGCAGAGCCAGCCAGAGCCATGCAGAAGAAACCGGGAA
This sequence comes from Pinus tabuliformis, assembly GCA_031772625.1. Classification (NCBI taxonomy): domain Eukaryota; kingdom Viridiplantae; phylum Streptophyta; class Pinopsida; order Pinales; family Pinaceae; genus Pinus; species Pinus tabuliformis. The sequence goes on from CM062815.1 coordinate 571,025,480, forward strand.
TTGCGCAAAGCCTCAGAGAGGCCAGCGTTGCTGACGCAAAGGGCTGGAGGGCTGACGCAAACCCATCTGGGGTGACGCAGAGGGGCAGAGAGGGGCTGACGCAGTTCACAGTGAGGCAGTTGTTGGAGTCTAGAAGGTTGCAGGAATATTGCAGAGTGGAGTTGGTGAGGTACTGTAGTCAGAATAGTGCCTGACAGCACAGGGCCAGAGGAGTTGCTACCGAGGGTTTCTAGCCGAGGAACCTAGATCAGCAGTACAATTACACAAGACGATCAGAGTAGGGGGCATCTCGACAAGCGGCAGAAGGATTTCCAGGAGGGAAATCAGGACTCAGAGGGAGTCCAGAAGAGAACTTCCAGACAGGAAGTAGAGACTCAAAGGAGTTGAACAGAAAACTTCCAGGAGGGAAGTAGAGGAGTGTCATGGCACTACACGAGGTAAGAGACTAGGATAGACTGGACAGAGCATCGAACTTCGCAGTCTGGAAGGCCATAATCTTATCAGTGCTTGACAAGAATCGTGTCAAGAACTTCGCCTTGAAGGTTATAGCTATCCCAGTCGGCCCCAATGATAACGACAAGTACGAAGAGGTGATGGCGAGGGCCAAGTGCATTATCCTTGAAAGGGTCAAGGATCATGTGGTACCACATATAGCCGAGAAGGAAACGACAGTTGAGATGTGGGAGGCTCTCAAGAATCTGTACCAGCATACTTCTATGCAAAGAAGAATGTTGCTCGAGAACCAGATGAAGTCATATTAGATGAAGAAGGGTGAATCGATTGACACCTTCCTCAGAGGACTGAATGAGATCCGAGACCAGTTGACTGCTATAGGAGCGACCCTGGATCAGGAGCTTATGGTGAGGACAACCTTGAATTTTGTTTCAAAAGATTGGGAAGTGTTTGTCCAGAGTATCCAAGGCAGAGGGACTCTGCTACCTTGGGACGAGATGTGGGCAGCTCTTCGCCAGGAAGAGATCAGACGGCAGTCGAAGACAGGTAGTAGCAGCAAAGGGATCAAAGTTCAACAGGAGGAGGAGGATGTGGCCCTAACATTTGAGGGAAAGCAGGAGAAGCGGAAGAAGAAAGATCTCTCTAAGATCAAGTTCTTCCATTGTGGGGAGATGGGTCAATTTGCGACCCAGTGCCCTTCGAAGAAGAGTAAGGGAGAGTCTTCCAAGACTAAGGCAGCACCAGCACGGGTAGAGAAGGAAGTTTTGACAAACGATGATTATGCCATGAGTGCACACACGCCACTTGAGCGAAAGTGGGGAGACATCGAGCTTTAGTCAGGCGGACTACAGGCAATGAGGGGTAGGATCCTTGAGGTACCTAGCCTCTTGGATTAGACCTTGCTACGGGAGCCCCGACGAGGAGTAGCAGGACTGGCTGAGTGGGTAGAGACAAATGCGGATGGAGCGGCAGAGAGAGCTACAGTGCAGGAGTCCCAAGAGAGCGTAGAGCTAACAGGTTGTAGCAATGCGAGAGGCACAGGAGTGTTGCACCAGTGCAAGAAGGCACAGAGACGTCTGCAACGGTGCGAGATGCAGGGAGTTGTTGCAGCAGCACAGAGGTCAGAGAGAGGGAGCACTTGTCAGTGGCAGAGGGAGCTTCAGCATCAGTGGGTGTTTTTAGCCCAATAGGGAGGTCAGTTGGGAGATCAGTTACTTACTTCTCAGTAACTGAGTCGGAGTGCAGCAGTGCGCAACACGATGCGGGACGGATGCAAAGGGAGTGGTCGTACAGATGCAACAGTGGCAGTGGCAGGACCATGGGCAACAGTGCAGGAAGGCCTAGCATCAGCACAGGTACTAATGTCGGGTGATCAGAGTAATACTCAGTGAGAGTATTGCTAGAGCACAATGCTCGCTAAGAGGGAGTGTTGATTTGGGGTAGCATCGGATGTTCTCTAGACACGAAATTTGGTGGAGAGGTTGGGGCACATGAGATCTCCAATACCTAAAAAGGGTTTGGGCAGATTCTAAACAGATCAAGAGATATTAAAATAATTAATATTTTTAATGGAGTCCCTAAGTCTAAACTTAGGGAAAATAAAATATTAATGTGTATTAATATGAATATGTGTTAGAATGGTCCAAAAGACATGAATCAAGCCAGATCTACTCTTAGCCGTTGGTTAAGGACTTAATCTCGGCCGTTGAGATGTCAACAGGAAAAGTATAAGAGGAGGCTTGAGGGTCACTTGGAGGAAAACACCAGATGATCAGTCATTCTATTCTCTAGAGCGGGGTTTGCTAAGAGAGATAGAATCAGTGATCGGGAGAGCAGCTGAGGAGCATTGAGTACAAAAAAACAAAGAAGGTAGAGATTGTGTCGGGAGAGCAGCGCAGCAGTGAAGGAGACTGACGCAGAACCAGCAAGGGCTCACGCAGGGGCAGCCAAGTGTTGCGCAGAGCACCAAAGAGGCCAGCGTGTCTGACGCAAAGGCCCTGAAAGTTGACGGAGGGCCTCCTAGGGCTGACGCAGGCCAAGAAAGGCTGACGCAAGGCCAGAGTGAGACAAAGAGGGGCTGACGCAGTCCAAATTGGGCAGACACTAGGGTTGCAGAGCAGTTTTGTGCTGAGGAGCTGCTGGAAGGATTTTCCGGGGTTTCATCCAGGAGATTTCTCTCAAACTATGAGGTATAGCTGCTAAGGAAATTCTCTGTTGGGTAGGCCAGTTTCGGCACCCAGATTGTACTCTAATATTGCTTAATAAGAAAACCCTCAGATAGTTGCACCGGTTTTCCCACATTGGGTTTTTCTGGGGACATTGGTCCAAAAATAATGGTGTCATGTGGTGTGTTTGTTCTTGTTTCTTTTCGTTGCTGATCTGTAATATGTTGAGCATGCACTGGTTTTTATTTTCAGTATTTACTTTGTAAATAACTTGTTAAGGAAAAATAGCAAGTAGGTAGGAATAAATCAAATAAAGTGCATGAAGGGTTTCTAACTAAGGAAAATTAGAAAATTCAACAATGACTTGGTAAATCAAATTGGATCCTTGAACAAAAGATGACTCTTATGAAAATGAACCATGAAAAAGGTTGTCATAATTCAAAGGGAGCTTGCAACAAGGATTATGGCAAAAAGGAGAAAGAAGCTTTGTTGCAGAAAGAACCCTTCAATGAAGAAACACTATAAGGTTTGTAAAAAGAGCAACTCAAGGTATGTCTAAAATCACTTGATGTGTAGCTAATTCCCTTTACAATACGATGACTCTCTCATGTCTAAGTCTTCGAATCATCAAGATTCTTGTTTAGGGTGATTAATCTTTAGATTAAATCAACCCTTGTCATACCCTCATTTGTTTACTTTGGTAAAATCGGGTTCACTATGAAAACCCTACCCTTGTTATTTAGGGTTTGGTTATGTTTTGATGAAACCCTAGCCTTACGGCTTGTTGATAAAGTTTATAATATGTAATGAAATCCAAATTTCTTGATGTTTAAGGTTGTTGGTATGAAACCCTATCCTTTTAGGGTTTGATCTGAATCCCCAAATCTTTAGGATTTGATGGATTAGGGTCTTAGGAATGGAACCCTAGGTATATGAGCTTCCACAAGATTGAAACCTTAACCTGGTTAAAATTGTTGAATATCTAACTTTGAAGTTTTTATGTTTGTATCTAGGGTTTTTGACAAAAACCCTAGTAGAGTTTGATAATGATACTCTAGATATAGAAATGCTTTCATTATGATCGAAATGCTAAAAAAGTTGTTGACATCTAAGGCTTTAATCATAAAAATGGAATCTAGGGTTTGTGACAAAAACCCTAGCATAGATGGATGTAAAAATCTAGGGTATGAAAGATGTAACCCTTGTTGATTGTAAACATAACCAAGTTTAGGTTTTGGATGTCTAAATTTTAATTTCTTGTTCAAAGTTTGATAACCCTAATTGATCCCATTATGATGATACGCTAACATTGATAAAATTGATTTCATACTCCTGTACATATATATTTGTACCTGATTGTACTTGGTTGTTGAAGATTTGCAAGTACATAGTCTTCAAGATGTTGAAGATGTGCTTACCTAATAATGACTTGATGATAATGTTGAGCATGATGGAAAGAGGGAGTTGTAAGAATCTTGATGGCATTAACGATTGATAGATGACCTTGTTCTCGTGTGAAGTTAGAAGGAATGATGTCCCTGAAGAAATGAAGCTATGAAACGTCAAAGTTTTCCGATGAAATGATAATGCGAAAGAAAAAGCCGATGTGACTGAAAGAAAAAAATTATTGATGGAATTGTCCCCTAGTTGATAAAAAAAACATGGTTAAAGGAAAGTGTATAACTCCCAAGTGGAGAGGGAGCTTGGGTGAAAAATAAATCTCCTCCAATAGATAACTTGATGTAAAGACCATGGGGATGTTTGAGATCAAGCTAAAGCACTACAAATGATTTTTCATGATTGATAAAGTTGTGAGCAAGACTTAGATATTTTGAAGAAGTGTTGAAGTTGAGTTTGGCGCTGCTAGCGAAGTTGAAAAGGGAAGCTTTCATGGAGATAAGTTTGGATACTGTGATTACCTAAGTAGCATCAGAATGATTGAAGACCCCGAAGGTTTGTGCTAACATACATATATTAAAAGTTTGATATTAATTGGGGTTGCGATTGTGCAGGATCTCTCCATAAGAAGTTTTTGAATATTTGATGAGCATACTTGATGATTTGAGGAGAGATGAAGTACCATGAACTGCCAGTGATGGTACTTGGGAGGACATCTTGGTCAGCGCATTGATGATGTCTGGATCCCAATGAGGGAGGGTATCAGTGGTCTTGTGGAGCTCCAACCTTGGATATGATACCTAGATCCCTGTGGGTTGGTGTCAGGGTTGAACCCTAATGGTACTTATAGTGGCAAATGCCTGGATAACACCTTAGTCCCATTAGTGTCTTAGGTCCTTGGATGAGTGTGTGACATTGGAATCCCTATGTTGGATTCCAATCATGACACTTGGATCTTTGATGTGAGGATACCTTGGCAGTAAGGGTATCCCAAGCATTGCGTATGTTGTTGTATTCTTCTTGGAACATTCCAAATTGAGGTCAACCTTGTACCGGTTGAATAATTATGAATACCTCCCTAGTTAAGAGGGAGTGTTGAGAAATATAACTAGTATCGATCTTCATAATTGTACTTGAGGCATGATGTAATGTAATTGTCAAAAAGAGAAAAGAAATTTGATTATGAAAAGAAAAAATCATTTTATGAGCATGGGTTTCATGCTTCTAGGTCAAGCCTCCATTGTAGCCTTCTAGGTTTGTGTCAAAAGTCAAATTCATAGACCCTTCTTGAGCTTTGCACGTTAAGAAATGAAATTATTTTGTTGTAATTAAGTCTTAATTTCCTCCACCATCAAGTCGGCCTGCCCACTCTTCATGTCGGCCCCAAAGAGCAGCGTCAAACCACTATATATACCCTAGCGTTCGACCTGTTTTGGAGAAGAGATAAGAAAGATTCGGTCTACTGCTAGTAAGTCAAAGAAAGTGATGCGAAGTCTAGAAGAGGAGGAAAACATAAGCGGCGAAAAGGAGGATTTTTATAACGCCAAATAAGTTGAAATTTTGTGTTTTTGTTCACACGTGCAAGTGAGACTATGATATTGCACAACCGCAGTAGTTGCAAAAGAGAAAAAGGTTGATATACTATTTTGAGAAGATTCACCGTGTTTGAGATAATTTTCGAGGATCAAATCTTGTTAGAAGAAGATTGCTTGGGAAGGTTGACTTGATGGATGGAGGGATTCTATGGTTTTGGTCAAAAGGTCAACGTTGTTTCATTCGATTTGATTCTATAGAAGAAAAGAAGAATTTCTTGGTTTTCCCCTATAAGAGGGGTTTTGCCCTAGCTAAGTGCCTACATCTTGTGTTCTCTTGATGATCTTCATAGTTTTGGCAATTGTCTTGATGATGAATATGTAATAAGAAGAAGGAATAATAACAAATCACAAGAAATTGTCAAGTAAAAGAGAAATCAAATTAATAAGAAACCCTAGCATGCTACCCTAATGGATTTCTCAACAGCATGGTCCATTATGCACTATGGTAAAAGCTTGTATGAGACATGTTTAATGTCCTTGCTTGCTTTCTTTTCTTTTTCTTTTTCTTTTTTAAATGTGCTAATGTATACAAAGGAGGACACAGAAGTGGAGTGTGTGCAACAGGCAGGCAGAAACTGATGATGTAAAGTCCCCAATAGATTAATTGCCTCAAGGGAACGAAGTAACCTATCAATCCTGTAGGCTATGGTCTTTGATAAAGGGGAAAACCCCAATTACCCAATGTTTGGGCAACATGGGGTGAGTTTTGGGGCAGCTGGGGCAAAAAGCCCAAAGTTGAGGGTTGCCATGAACCCCTCTTTGTGAATTAAGGAGGAGAAAGTTGGATTGATCTGTCTTTGTTTTTCTTTGAGCATGAGGCTCTGAGGGTTTTAAGACCCTTTTTCTCCTCCTTAACTATTTGGTTGAGGTGATCCCACCCTACCTAGTCACCTCTCTCTCTGTTTTGGCACAACATAACAAGGGAATCAATTTTGGTCTAAATCGGTGGAGTATTTGAATTAGCAAGTCTAGCTAAGGGGAATCCGCAAACAACAAAGTCCTTTGTGGTTTGGACACTCAATGGAGGTCAATCTCAAGGTACCGAGACCCATTATGGGAACAGCAAGGCACATCTAAGTATTCGGTGGACTTGTAACCAAGTGAAGGTCAAGCCCAGGGTTCTGAGACCCATCCTGTGGACGAAAAGATACATCTTTGTGTTATCAGTGGACTATTCACTAAGCAATCCTAGGGTATCATGACCCATTCTGAGACAGTAAGACACATCTCCGTGTTTTTTTGGTGAACCAGTCACCATGTGGAGGTCCATCTAGTGATACCAAGATCTATCCTGAGACAACATACAGAATTGCCTGGGACGGGAATTTAATTTGCGAGGGATTACGTTTGTTTCCATCCCAGCAGCAAGGTCACCCCTAAGTCATCCTAGTCTACATTCGACTGTCTAAGGGTTGCGGGCTATGAAACCGGATTTGTCCCCCGAGCCCTACGTGTCCCAAATCCGGCGAATCGAACACGATTCAGGCGGATTCGTGGCTGATCAGGACACTTCGAATCCGGAATGTGTCCCGAACAGGACACTTCGAATCCAGGATGTGTCTCGATTAGGACACTTCGAATCCGAAACGTGTCCCGATTTTTGGGCACGAATCCCGAAATCAAGAACCCACGCGGCGTTATAAAGGCATATTTACCCATTCTATTTGCACATTCACTTGTTTAGTTTGTTGTGGGTATGTAGGAGCAAGGAGCAAAGGGTGTGGGAGCATTTTCAAGGAGATTCAAGCAACGGGTAATAGCTAGAGCTTGTCAGATTTGATGATGATGATACTATAGAGGGGTCCTCCTCCACACCAACAGATGCAGAGATGACTTTGGATACAGAGGAGGAGGATGCAGCAAAGGAGAGAAGTGGTGACCATGATGATGAGGACAATGATGTTGATTTTGATGATGACTATGAGGATTGATGACTCATGAGTCATGAGCTACCTACTACCTTGAGGCTTATATACTTGTATACGTGTAGTTGTTTTGTATTCGCTATTTCTATTTGCCATTGGCATTGCACTACCTATGCAAACAGAACACATTTTGATTTTGATGACTTAATGAGAAAACTAGAATATCTTTATCTTTATCTTACTATCGTGTCTTTCTCCGCTTGGATCATTGATGAATTGAATATGTATTATAAATTTATAATTTATCATTTATGTCACAATTGTATTTGTAATTTTGTATGCATAATGTTACTTTGTAAAACTTACATCTAGGTGAAGATCTATGTTTGAATCAATGAATTTGTATTATGAATGAGAATTTGTGTAAGAAATATATAATTATATATATATATATGAATAAATTAATATATAACGTATCCGAATGTGTCCTATTCCGAGGGGTCAACATGTCTGTGTCTGACACTCGAATCCCCATATCTGTCGAATCCCAAATCCCTGTGTCAAGTGACTTAGGTTGCGGGTGATTACAGTGGAAACCCCTACGGGTGGCTTAAGGTAACTTAGACATACCACAATTTGAACTACGTTTGGTCCATCCACTACTGCAGCAACCTTTGAAGCCAAAGAGACCGAACCCTAATCGGTTTCCCCATCAGCACGCAAGGAGGTACAAGGGATCATCCATCTCAGAACCAAATCAACAGATAATATCAGAGATGAACCGAAAGTTTTCTTACTTTTCATAATATCAGATGATGTGATTTTTACCGAAAGTTTTCTTACTTTTCATAATATCAAAACCGTTGGGTCCCTATATAATAAGTTTGTAATAGCATAATAATAGTAGATAGTTGTGGCAAACCCTTGAGCAAATCATAGCATCATTATAAATTATACTAGTTATGGTTTTGTTGACCTTGAGTCAACACTATATTGAGGATTGGATATACTCAATGGTTGTTGGGCAAATAGCCCTAGCGTAAGGTGATCTGATTGGAGTATTAGCTTACTATGAAAATCTTGTTTAAGGCATGTAAAGAGAATATTTGTTGTGGAATAAATGTTTGTTGTATGAATATATGTTTTACTTCTATTGCATTGAAAGGGCAGTAACCCTAGCCAGTTCTGAAACCGTAAGGGAAAAATTACCTTAGGATATTACAATGGTATCTGTTACTGCGCAAACTAGTAGGGGTCCTAGAAGGGGATCATAGAGGGGCAACTACTACGTCAAGGGCAACAATGGAGCAATAGCTCATTGTCACCTCGGCTAAAGCTCCCTACTATTTACAGACTTTCACCAATAGGAGGAGACCCGGTATGAAGAGAATCACCTAGATAAACTAGGTCAATAAAGGGAAAGGTGTGATTCCTAAAGTCTTATTCACAAAAGAGACTCAAATTGTGGTTTGCTTGCTTGAAAAGCAAGGTGTAAGGCTCTCTAAGAAGGGCCAAGGGGATTTCAAGGGCTAGAGTTTTGCAAATGAGAGTTTTGCAAATGAAACTTGTAATGGAGGGGCCTAGTCCAAGAAATCTTTGTGGAAACTTGGATTCCAAGTGGTCTTTGTGAAGTTGTCTTTAAGAGGTTACAAGACCACATGGGACCAAGTGGACCCACAAGTAGGTCAAGGGGGTGGAATTGATCAATCAAGGGTATGCTTGACTAGGAGGAGAAGGAAATCAAAGGAGGAATTTTCAACAATCTTTAACATAATGATCTCAATAAGGACACTAGCCAAGGGAAACCTAGGGCAAGAAACGGTCCTCAAGCTAGGGCTTACAATATCTTGAGATCCCACCATCGGATTTGCTTCAAATTTGAAGAGCCTCTAGAGAAAACTTTGGTGTAGATGTGGACCAAAAATCGAAGTGTTTGGATGGCTAGATTGTGAGATAATTGATGCCCTAGGTGACCTATGTAGGCTAGGCCTAGAAATAAAGAAAAGGTGAGAAAAATATGTTTTAAAGTGATCACCTATGGAAGACCAGTGCCTATTCCTTTGGGAGAAATGGAGTCAAGAAGATTCCAATGATTAGGATGGTTTCATTCAGTCAAAGAGGCCTTCGGAAAAATTTTGCAATGCAATTAGGGCATGAGAAAAATTGCTCCAAGGTCTTTACACTTCAATGTGCAATATGTGATGACTTGTCAAGATAAATTTCAATGAAATATCTCTAGGAACATTAACTTATTCAAACATGGCCCATAACATGATGCAACACTAATAAAAGACAAATTTATACCCTTTAAGAAAAGCAGCAAAATTTCAACCTAGTATAGCGAAAATCCCAACATCATTTATGTGACATAGAAAAGAATGACAAAATAGCATTAAAAGAGCACTTACATGTGAGAACAAGTATATCCAATCATCATCATATGCCAATATAGAAGCTCCAAGACAAAAATGAAGATATCCAAACATCAAAATTCATCCATCCATCCAATTTCGTCCTCCAAAGAGAATAGCGAAAATCTCACAAGAGAATATGATCAATCCAAGTGATGATGAGAGAATGAATCAACTCATCATCTATTTATACAATGTCTAATGAATTCGATTTAGCTTATTTTGGCCTAATTTAGCCCCTAGAATAAAATAATGTGCAAAATAACAAGTACTTTTGGTGACAAGCCCACCAAACTAGCTCAATAACAAAGGAGTAAGCCTCTCAAGAGGGTCGAATGATCAATAACATGTGTTGTTGGGCCTTAGAGGAGGCCTAATGAAGTCCATAGGTGCCATAATGTGAAATAGGACTCCCAAAAGTAGTGGACAAGGGGTTGGCCCCTTGTTCTCCAAGTAATAAACCTGTGGTGCTTCCAAATGGATGTGGGGGCACACAAGTGTTCTCATGGGTCTCCAAACAAATCGAAGATGCTTGCAAACCATTTGCAAGGGCTAGGATGATGGTATAGGTGATGCCACATCATCATATAGATCCTGGATCATCTGCGAATATGATGTACCTGTGGAGTCGACTAGGCATGGTGAACCAAGCGCATCTACCTTGTCCAACAGGTGAACCACAAGCAATCTATGAATGACTCTGGGATCCATGGAATGCTATATGTTGTTGTGGAGGCCCATGGCTCTCTACACACACCCTACATGTGCCAATGTAGCCCTTTGGTGGATTAGGACCCCATACAGGGAGACCAAACCCAAAAAGGAGACCATCTATAATCCTACATAAAATCCAATGCATCCCCTTGCCCTCTAGTACACCAAGTCATTAAAGAAATCAAGTAAAAGAGCTTTAAACAAGTGGGCACTTCATAATGGCATGCCCTTCCATAGTGGGTTTTGGCATGTGTAAATGTCTCCAAGCTCAAAGGGGGGTTAACCAAGCACCCTATTAGGTGGTTTTTGCTTCTAAAAGGGGTGGTATGTACATGGTACATCCTTCAAATGGTGGTTGCATGTGATAAAGTGATGGAACAAAGTAGGGGATGAAGGGGAAAACCTGTTGATTTGGGGTAGCATCGGATGTGCTTTAGGCCTCAAATTTTGCAAGAAAGTTTGGGCACATGTATTCCAGAGAACCCAGAAAGCGTTTTGGGAAATTCCACCCAGAAACAATTTTATTAAAATAATTAATATTTTTTAATGGGCCCCTAAGTCCAAACTTAGGAAATTAAAAATATTAATGGGTATTAATCTAATTGTGGGCGTAACTTCTGGAAGAAGACAAGGATCAAGCTAAAATGATCTTAGCCATTGATTAGCTTTTAATCTGGGTCGTTGAATATCAACGAGAAGATTATTTAAGGAGGCTTGAGGGTCATTTGGAAAACACACCGAGAGATCAAGAGATCGAATTTCTAAAGTGAGAAGTTCTCAGGAGGAAATTCTGATCGAGTAGATTTCGTGCAGTTGAGGGGCAGAGATAGCATCCGGAGAGAGAGATTTTCTTAGCTGGAGAGTCATCAACAGAGAGAGGCAAAGCGTGATCCAACAGCTCTCACGCAGAGGCTGACGCAGGGCCACGTAGGGCCACATAGAGGTAGCGCAAAGGGTGAGAGAAAGTCGGTCTCAGAAGCCAGGAGCCGGGGTGTGAGACCAGGAGGTTGAGAGCAGTGACTCCGAGCAGCAAATCGATCAGCTGGCTGGGTGACACAGTATCTAGAGGGGTTGACACAAGGACTGTGTGAGGATTGCACAGAGGCAGCGCAGGGCCTACCAGAGGCACCTCATCCAGTGACCAGATCAACCGGAATTTTTCTCAGTGATTGTGTGAGTTAATCTCACAAATCTTTCTGCCAGTATTTCTCTCTTTGTAACTGAATAACCCTTGAGGTATTCAGAGATGTATTCAAAATTTGCAACTACTTAATAATAATAAACCTTCAAATCTGTTGCACAAGTTTTCTCGCATTGGGTTTTTCCAAGGACATTTGTCCAAAAATAACGATGTTATTGTGTTGTATTTTCTTTCTTGCTCAACCTCTTGTTTTCGCATATAAATTAATTAAGTGAAGGCTATGGAGTATGTATTTCAATATTTGTCGTAGGAAACTGCAAATAACTTGTTCATATAAATCTAACAAGTAGGAGAAATATCATCAGTTGTTGCAGTAGGGATTCCTGTTTAGGAATTTTCACAAAACCTAGGTTACATGCCATGGTGCAAGCATAGCTAATGAAAGGGAAGCCCATACTTGGGTAAATGATGTGTAGGAGGGAGCAATCGTGGTACATGAGTTACCCCGACCTTGATTTTTCTAACCTTCTTCATATGCCTTTTTCCTTTTATGATTTTTCTGTGGTTAACTGCTCGAGGCTCACAGGAATGAGAACATGATGTGTAAAGTATAGCAGTGGATACCCCCTTTAAGGTGGGGCATTTCATCGCCCACCAGGGGTTGGGACAATCATAAGTTTATGAATGATAGAGGAGGCTCATCCAGGGCCTATAGGAACCACGGTGATGCCCATGGAAGGGGTAGAGTTCAAGTATTGGCTTTTGCCCACGTGCTAAATGTGTTTGTCCCGACCATCTTTTGCATTTTGTGGTACAATTTCCTGTTGAATGTGGCCAATTATGCTTTTTCTTTTCTTTTCTTTTGCATCACCCTCTAGGCATTGTTCCAAGCCCGACCCAAGGTGTGGGCAAAGGGGAGCGGATGGCTCACCCTTTGTGGACCCAGTGGAGGAATGTGGACCCAGGTGGGAGGAGTGATGAATGGGATTATAATGAGCGGAAGGGGAGTGATATATGTGGATCGAGGAGTGGGACCACACAACCAAAATCAAGGTTTCCCATGTAGTACTATCCCTAAAGCCCAAAGGTTAGTAAAAGAGATCCCACGGGACTAGGGTCCAAGGTTAACATCCAAAAGAGACCTAGGGGACAAGAGCACAGACCTAGTCCACTCTTTCCACCAAATCCCCCCATTAATCCATGCCCAAGAGTTTCCATGATAAGTAAACTAAAATACTCAATCACCAAATGACAAGGCATAACTTCAGGTTTGGGAGGCCCGCCTTCAAACATACGATCATGACAGAGCTGTGAGGGACCACATGGTTGGCTCAGGTGTCGAAGATATGGCACAATGAGCTAGATGGTGGTTGCAAGGGGTTGTTGGCTGTCGGTTGAGGACCACCTACGAGAAAATAATTCTCCTAGGGATATCACCCACAAAATGGTGTGTAACAGTATCAAAGTTGGATCTCCTGCCAGCCCGTAGGGTTATGAGAAAATGTGGCAACGAGCATTAATTTCCCCCTTGGGGAAGGAGAATGCCAAGTTTTCACAAAAATTCGAAGATCGTGTCAAGGAAAGTATTGAAAGGGGAAAACAAATTGAAGCATGGATAAAGGCACACCCAAATGGTTGGTCATGGCTATACAAGAAGCAAACAAGTGCCCACGAAAATCTGGTAGAAGAGGAGAAGAAGCATGATGATGATATTCAAACATTTGCTTCAAATCATTTAATAGTTACAAACGTTGAATATGGAGAAGATACAGGACAACAAGTGTGGACTGGTCAATCTCACCACATAAGTTGTGACTTAGTGGAGAAGAAGCATGATGATAATGTTGAAATATCTGCTTCGGATCAATTAGCATTTATAAACCTTGAATATGCAGAAGATACAGAGCAACAAGAGTAGAATAGCCAAGGTGAGAGTGAAGGTGTGAATCAATTTCACTACACAAGTTGTGATTCAGTGGAAAAGACTCATGATTGTGAATATCCCAGGACCAAACTCTATGAGCAAGATAGTTACAGGAGGGAGCAATTGGCAAACCAAGGAATGGATTTTTTAAATAAATGTCCGAAGTGTTGAAAGTGTAACTAGGTTCGGTCTTCGTAATTATGATTTTGTAAAAACTCAAAAAGAATATATTTGAGTCAAAAGAAAAATTATTTTATCATGTCTCGTTTGGACATTTAAAAGAAAAGAAAATTGAATTTTATAAGTATATTTTTTGTGTCCAAGTAGACCACGTTGGCCCTCCAAAAGACAAGTCGACTTGCCCAAGGGACATGCCCCTTCACATGAACAAACAACTATAAATAGGGCCAATTCGTCTCCAACAATTACACACTTCGATGATCTGATCTGGGGTAGAAAAACAGGATTCCTGAGACAGTACTGAGAAGTTTCTGATGCTAACTTATGAGCAGCTTGAATTGTCATATCTGAGCATATATAAGATATTTCTGGAACAGATCGAAGAAGTCTCTTGGAGTAGCAAAGAGTCTTTGTGGTTTATATTTATTCTAGAAGGACGAAGTTAGTGTCTTCTTTCCTATGCATGAGCCAAACTCTGTGGCACATAATTCTATGGTGCAATCCTATAAGAGATCCGAACCTACAAGAAGGTCAAACCTATGGATAGCGCTTGTGACAAAGATCTGAACCTGTGATGACACCTGTGACAGAGATCTAAACCTATGGTTGACATATGTGATAGAGGGACGTATATTTTTGAGGTACATCTTCTACGTTCAAGGAGGGTTGACTCTGTTGTCCTCTAGGATGACTCTAGGTCAGTTAGTCATGCCAGAGCATCTAAAATGTTTTGTTGGTTTTTAATTTTATGGATGACCAATGATATGAATTATTGAAAACAGGTGCTTAAGCCTTAATAGTTACTAGGCTAGATGAAAGGGTTATTATTTGTCTAGCTATATTTAAATTGATTTAAAGTGAATGAATAGCAAAATATTGATGAAGTATAACTTGCTAAATATTCAGACAAAATATTTGATTGGTTATAAGCAAAGAATACAGGCAAACAACGTTTCCTGTAGAACAAAATATATTTAAACGAATGCAGATTTATGTGACAATTAATTGATATAGGGGAGTTTATAATAACAAATAGTCTTATAAGTTATAAGCTAGTCCCTAGTTATTGTCGATAACTCCATAGGGGATTTAAGACTGACTGATACTCAGTATGATCTTACCCAAATCTCTGCATAAAGACTTAAATATATGAAGCAATACATAATGAAATAAGCACATATGAAAACTTACAAGAAGATAGAACTATAGAAGGCAAATTCAGATTTCTTTCATTAACTTGGCAAATCTCTAGGTCAGTTACAATTCTGTTCTCAAAGCTCATCCAAGGGTTCAACCCTTAATAACTCGAAGGAGGAGTTATTTATACAAAAAGTTCTACTAGATATTTTCAAAACAAAATTACAAAAATAGTACAAAATTGTAGGAATTTCAAAACTGCTAAGTGTTGGCACTATCCTTTAGGAATTTGTTGATGATGTGGTCCCCAAAAAGTGTTGCCCAGTTTTCCTTCAGTTGTTGATGAAAGTTACTCAATAACTTCACACAAGTGATCCCATCAATCTTCACTTGGTATGGTAAGATTTACCAATTTTCTGTAAACTTCATCAACCTTGGTGTATTTCTCAAAAGTGGGCTTATTTACAAAACATGTTTAATTTCATGCTTAATGGTCAAATCAAAATCTAAAGCTTCTAATGCTTGTTTCCCTGTAATATGCCCCTTTATAATCTATTCCAACTAAGCCCTGGTTTTTGAGTTAAGAACTCTGATCATGTTTGTAGCTTCACTTGGTTTATCTTTAAGAAGCTACTTCACTTCATCAATGGCTACCTGACATCTATTTATGAGTTCCTCCTGCTCGAAAATGATCTGAATGGAGGGCCATACTTCAGTTATGGCCTGACTAATATCTGCCCATATGCTTTCCTTAGCTTGGGCCAAGGTCTGAGCCATCAATGACTGACTCTGCAACTCTTCAATTATTCTGTTCAACCTGTGTGTTTTCTACATTTCCTCAACATACAAACTATCATTCTTTATTTTCTGAGCTTCCAGATTCTGGAATTTCTTATGAAGCCTTTCATTCTCTTGCTTCTGGTGAGTGAGCTCCTGTGAGAGTTTGTTCAAATCCTCTGTTGTCGATGTAGATTCCCCTGTGGCTAATGTAGATTCCCCTGTTGTTCTGGAAACTATAATAGGAATAGTTGTGATGGGAGATATAGCTAATTGAGTAAATTGCTCTTTTTCCTTAAGCAATTTCTCAATCTTCTCCTCCATAGTTTTTATCTGTACATTTTGCTCAATTATCAGTTTGAGCATTTCTTCCTTGTGTTGTTCACTTTTTGCTATCTCCTTGGTCTAGGGGTCCTCTGTAGAAGGCAGTTTCAACTGTTTTCTCAATGCTGCAATATTTGTGTTCTTCCTCCTGATAATATCTTCAGCAGCTTTGACATCAGTAGGGTCATATCCAATTTTAATTACTAAGTCCTCCAATGACTTAACCCTATTATCTTTAGCTAAAGATGATATTTTCTCAATCTTCAATTGTGACTGCACATTTGATAGAGCAGTTTTAAGTTTTGACAATGCCATAGTAGTATTAGTCATGGTTGAGAAAAGCATCTCACCATACTGCCTATGCATGTCCATTTGATCAATTGGATGTATTTGATTAGCATCAAAAGTAAATACAATTTTCTTGTAATCAGAAGAACCTTTGGGAAAGGGTACTTGAGCCTGCAGAAAAGCCATTTGCATTCTTCCCTTCTCGCTATCAAATGTTGTCAACACCCTATGCTGTGAAGTGGAAGTCTGCCTCCAAAACTGTGCATAAACATTAGCTTTTAAAGCTTCATTCTTCTTCTTGATTTCAAGGAAGTTAGTGAAGACATTTGACTCCTCTGTTTCACTTGCTCCTACAGATTGAGTAATTTCTAGCAAATTCTGTGAAGTAGAAGAAGAAGAAGGAGTAGTAATTACAGGTTCTTCTGTCCCTATGGAAACCTGTGAATCATCCAAATTAATGATGATAGGCTCCTTCTGACCCTGAGTAGTAGTAGTAGTAGTAGTGCCCTTTGATTCAGTCCTTGATTTCTTCTGATAGTGGATGAATTCCTTTTCTCCAATTGTTGATGATGATGATCCTTCCCTAGGCCTCTTGTCATGCTTAGTTTGAGAAGTAGGAGTCTGAAGAGTAGAAGGAGGTAAAACCTGTTCTTCTGCTTCTTGAAGAGTATTCTCTTCCCATTGTTCCTGATTTCTGAACTTCTCAATCTCTGGCCTAGGTGTATGATTATAAGGAGTGGTTTTGAGTTCCACCCTTAAGTCTGAAATAATGTTGAATGGATCATAAGACCAAGTGAAGCTGGGTTGGAAACCCATCTGTTTTAATATAGCATCTGCCTCTAAACCAGTTGATCTGGTGTTACAAATGAATGATCCAACCTGTGCCTTTATCTTGAACTGTGATCTCCTCTTCCCTGAGATGAAATGAAGCTCATCCATATTCATCATTTGCCTAATATATTCCAGAGAGAAAATTCTCATTGGAACATATTTTGGCAACTTATATGGAGCCAATTCGCAGCCATATACTCTGATCTCTGTGTAATTCTAGTAAAGATACCAGTCTCCTGTTCTGACTTGATCATTGAGGTGCAGGATCCTTTTGATTTCTGTACTGATCCTGGGCTCACTCTGACTGTTGAGAAGCTATGCAACTGGGTGAATGAAACAGTCTATGAAGTCTGAAAATCTAAACTCAGTTGAGTTCTTTCTAATTAATGAGGTCCATTGAGTCACTGCTTGATTCTCTTGCTGATCATCTTGCTTGTGCAAAACAATAGGCAACCTGTCTCCCTGCTGAAAAATAAACATATGAAATAGGACAGAGGAGTATTTAAACACTCCTTCAGTAGTGATGTTCATCAATTGCTCATGCATAGCTTCAGCCAAAAATTGACTGTAGTTATACATGAAGGCAGGCTTGTTTTCTTTAGAAAATATGGACAGATAGCCTAGGATAGCTTCATCTACCCATTGGTCTGATTGGTAGCCTAACAAGCAAGAAATAAGGGAAATTATATGTTTGGCTCTTTCAGGGAACATAGATGTTGGGTAAGGAGGATTCTTCTTGGGGAGCTCAGCATCTTCAGGGAGAAAAATCTCAAAGATTTGAGCTCTCTGAGGGAAGGTCAGTTTGTGATATAGGTCAATTAAGGCTGCAATGGAGAAAAAGCTAAGGGAGTCACTCTCGGGTATCAGAAGCATTTTGTTTATGGTTTTTGCAGTGATAGTTATCAGAATGTCTCCATTCTGAGCTACCACTGTTCTCTGTAAAGGATTATACTTGGATTGGCACCAGATAACTAAATCAGGAAAGGAATAAGTCTGAGGAAACATATACAGAGGTAGATTAGATTCCCACAGGTTTATTTCATCCTCAAAATCAAAATATGTCTGCTTCAGCCAGTTGTGCAATTCAAACATGTCGAATTCACATTCAGTATCTGCAATTTTAAAGTATTGATTGGCTAATGGGATATGGTCCAAGTCCTAGGCATCAGAGGCCTTTGGGGTTTCAAGTGTTGCAGAGGAGCTGGCAAAAGGCTTGCCCTTTTCCTTTGGAGCCATGGCACAACAGAAATGTAATGGTGAAGGGCAGAAAAGTTGCAAAGATATGCTGAGAGGAAGCTTACAGTTGCAGACTCGGTTCAGCAGAGAATTTGTAAATAGAAATAGTGAATTGAACGGAGAAAGAAAACAATGCAAGAGCAGTAGAAGAAAGGCAGATGTAACGGGGCAAAAGACTATTTAACAGCGATTTAAGACTACCATTATAGTAGAGGCCATTGTTGATCGGATAATTAGGAAATTAATGCATCAACAGGAGGCAAGATCAGCAACTGAAGGGAATTAATCACGGCAACGGATAGGTGATAACTGGTGAGGGGCATGGCGTGGAATGATTAGAAGCGGATGGCGTGGGAGGAGTGACAGTTGGCGCGATATCGGGAAGCGCGGGAAGTGTGGTGGCGGATTTCGGAGGGGGGGTAGCGGTAAGCAGTATGGAGCGAGGGGGGTGTGAAGCGCTGAGGAGGCGCGACGTATGCAAGGGGTCCGCGCGAGCAAAACCATTTTTCACACCCCCCCCTTGTCATTATCTCGTTTCGTGGCGAGGGGGTGCGAAGAGGCTTCCCCGCTGTTGATCTGGGCAGGCAGGCGAATGACCGTCGATTCTTGCCCGAACTTTATCACTTTCCGACAAAACAATTTTGTCGTATTTGACCTTTGACAAAAACATATAAGCATGTTTATTTACAAAGAATTAATCACCTTTTAAACAAGGTAATTAAACACTAATTAAAAAGTAATCTATTTTGGGCGTGTTTAGACTAGCAACCCCTATTTAATTATTTCACTAACTTAAGCCTGATCAAATATAACTTAGGCTAACTTTTAAGCATATTAGACCTTTATTTACCCTAATTTATCCTAAATTCTAATGTTCAACCAAGATTAAACTGTTTGGTTGAACTCATTCTCTAATCTAGAATAAAAATTTAAATGATCTGATCAAGATTAAATAGTTTGATTCAGATCATAAGAAAAGGTTGTGGCATAAAAACAAGCTGCACACAGACCTTTATTTATTACAAATGGAATTTATTCATGAAGCAGCATTTAAACAAGCACACTTATACAAATATTTTGATTTTCTTTTGATGGGGTTCTATTTCAACTTCTTTTTTTTTAATATTTTTTCATACCCTCTTTTATAAATAAAAACTAACTTATCAAAAATAAAGCATGTTACAACAAACTCTGTTATAGATCTAACCTGAAAATATATGATAATAGAAATAAACCCAAGAATAACAAGATAGAAATGCTTCTTTATTGATTCAAAACCCTTAACGTAGGGCAACACCATACATTCACTCAAGGAAGAAGAACACTCCACAAACCATATGCTTGTTCATACAATATTCCTTGACACCTCTCAATGTGGAGTCTCTAGCCTCTATATAGGCCTCATACAGACAATACCATGGGTCATTACCTTGGTTCCCTCAATACCATCTATCTAATACCATGGGCCCATTACATTATTACTAACTACTTGTGGTTCCTTACATGATACGAGTTAACCACCTTATTTATTACTATCGCCCATTCCATTATTACATTATTCCCTTAGGTACCTCCTTTTGTACCCCATATTATCCCCCCTAGGAATATAACATTCCACCCCCCTTAACATGTTTCGTCCCCGAAACGTCGGAAAAACACAAATAATAAGATCTACTCAAAAGAGCAGTCCACTGGTACCATGCACGTGCATCTAGCCATCCAAGAGAAAGGCGAACCCTCGATCTCGCTGGTGCCTCGCTCACTTGAGATGGAAGTTGACCGTGGCAGCTCTTCTGGGTTGATGTGTAGTAGGTGGATCTTCGGTCCTCTCTATCTGTCATGCAGGGGTTGTTATCCTTGTGGCTAATTGGTTGCCATCTTGTTGTTTGTTTTCTTGCGGGGTGATGTGGGTGATGATATGTTGAAGTTTTAACCCATGGTGTCTTTTTCTTTAATTCACCTTGTTGTGGTGCCTGCTGTGGTGTCTTATCTTCCAATATTACTTCAACCACTGAGCCCTCATCTGACGTATCAGTACCTGTAACCTTTCTGCTTCCACCTTTGTTTGTGTTTGATTATCAACCATCAAAGGCTCATCATCTGATGTGTAAATGTCATTAGAGCTTTGTGCTTCTGCCTCTATAGTCTCTGCTTGGGTCTTAATGGAAATATCCTGCAATGTAATTTTCTTCCTTTTTATACCAGAGCTTCAAGAATTTCTTCTGCATTTTAATATTGACAGTACCCACAAATTCCATCCAAGGATATCCCAAAACAACATCCATGTTATCCATATCTGATGTATAAAAGTCACAATGCAACACATACTTATCCATAGAAAGCTTCAAATCTTTATAAACTTGAACATCCTCATTATCAACCTGTATGTTTTCAATGTAATTTGCTGGAACTTGCAATTTTTTTGCCAAATTAACATTGATAAAATTATGCTTGCAACTAGGATTTATAAATACAATGATCTTGTCCTTCTGAATCAATCCATGAACTTGCAATAAGGAGACACCCGTAGAAAATAACCCCTTACGTGTCTCATTCTCCTCTTTTTTAGCCCGAGACCATTTGTCTAAAATGACTCTTTCAAATTCTGCGTCTGAAAGTTTGGACAACTACTTGTCGTCAAGCAAGAAATACCATTTGTAAGCCTCATCTCTGAAATTAAGCCACACTGAATCGTTCCAATTTTTTTGCTCATACTGACTTAGTTTGTTTTATGTATTCTTCAATAGTAGGATCATTATCTTTTCCTGTAAAACATAGTACCGCCATGAAGAGGGTTTTGAAAAAAATTCACTTACTTGGCGAAAATTTGAAATAGCCACAATTCCGTCAATATTGCTCAGAATCCCTATTATGACCTGTTTTCGGAAATGGAACAACCATTCTGCATCTTCCCATGTGGTAGAAATCCCGATCTAGGCACTGGAATTGCCGTTCCACACTGCAACTGTCCCGCCGTCACAACAAATTGCTAAAAAATCGCTAATTTTAAATTAGCGATATCTCCCTCATCTGGGCTTCGATTCGACTATTTTTTTTTTGAAATCGGGTATTTTTTCACAAAGAATCCAGATCTGCAATTAGATTCTGCAGATCTTGCACTAGGACGTCCAGATCTGCACCGCAAACTTGTTGCCCCAAAAAATTGTCTGTAACACCACTGATTTTTAGATCAGCGATATCGGCCGATTTTTTTTTTGAAATCGAGTATTTTTCACAAAGAATCCAGATCTGCAATTAGATTTTGCAAATTTTGCCCCAAAACGTACAGATCTGATCTGCAAACTCGCCGCCCCAGAAAAATCTTGCAAAAAAATAAAAATAAATAAATAAATAAATATATATATATATATATATATCTCCACTTTTGCCCAAGAAAGTGCTCTGATACCACTTGTTATAGATCTAACCTGAAAATATATGATAATAGAAATAAACCCAAGAATAACAAGATAGAAATGCTTCTTTATTGATTCAAAACCCTTAAGGTAGGGCAACACCATACATTCACTCCTTAAGGAAGGAGAACACTCCACAAGCCATATGCTTGTTCATACAATATTCCTTGACACCTCTCAATGTGGAGTCTCTAGCCTCTATATAGACCTCATACATACAATACAATGGGTCATTACCATGGTTCCCTCAATACCATCTATCTAATACCTTGGGCCCATTATATTATTACTAACTACTTGTGGTTCCTTACATGATACGGGTTAACCACCTTATTTATTACTATGGCCCATTCCATTATTACATTATTCCCTTGGGTACCTCCCTTTGTACCCTATATTATCCCCCTAGGTATATAACAGACTCAGCACTTGGAAATTGGTCTACTAGTCAATTTGTCTATGACTTGGATTTCTCTCTTTGACAAAGATTCTATAAGGAAAGGATTGATGGGTTTTCCCTTTGTGGATTTTGCCCTGGTCTCTAGCCTAACTTCTGGTGTCCATTGTTTTTTTATGTACTTCGATCTTTACTTTCTTGCATAATTAAACGTATAATTGCTTGATGACATAATTGAATGAAGAGAATGCTTAAAGTGAACATATATATCAGTCACAAGTAATTATCATGATTAGAAATTCTAGATTGCACTCGAATTTCAACACAAAGGGCCACATTGATGTAAAGAATAGTGTGAGATACGAAAGAGGGAATGCACTGCACAAAATCGAAGGAAAATATTCAAATGAGGAAGAAGAAAAGACTAACACCATTAAGCACGAAGAAGAAGATACTAAATGCAACAACCAGCGTGAAGTTGAGTGTGAAGGGATTCAGAAGTGTGAGAGCATTGTGATTCTTAAGACCAGTCACAACACTAGTGTGAAAGTTTCAATCCCTAGGAATCTTCCACATACTCATAACCTTTCCAAGAGCTCTAATCCAAGGTGCTACCAGGAGTCTCAAAGGTATTTGTCACCTAAAGAGGCCTCTCTTGAAGAAGAAAGCTTCTCAACATATTGTAGTCTATTGACTTGTACAACAACCTTCAGCACTGAGCTTTAAAACATCCATTATTTTTTCAAAGGAGTTTGAGCTACAAAATACAGGAAAAGCGACAAAGGTGAATCAAAATGACTGTTACATTTTCTAGACATGTGTGCGATGAAGTACCAAGAAAGAAATTCTGGCCTCTATATGTTTTGTTGTCAAGTTCCATTCATAACTCTTTAGAGGATTCCTCAATTTATCAGTTGACTAGTGTATGCTTACCGAGAACATCGACTCAACCGGGATGCAATGAGCAATCTGTAGTTAGTTTTATTTTACTTGAGATTGAGAAACTTTCAGTTGATGTAGATGCTCATAGTCTTACAAGATTAATTGTTAAATGTGCAGACCATAAATTGTAAGTTGTGTGAAGGCCTCGTTGCAAAGGACAAGTTCTGTGGGGCAAAGAAGCCTTGGGTTCGCTATGTAGTTATTCGTGGAAGTCCCCAAACTTGAAATTGGAGGAGAGAGTTGATATGGTTTATGTGGTAGATTTACACTCTAGCAACTTTGAGCGTGGTGTTGGATGATGGGAAGTGCATAGTTTTGAGGACACCTAGTAACATAAACAATTTAAACTCAGTGACATGGTTGCAAGTTATAATATCAGCCAAGGAGATGGGACCAAGAGAGAGGTCTCGATATAGTTCTTATTCTTATAACGATATCCCTTCCTCCTCACCGTTGCACATCATTTGTTTGAAGGCTAGAAATGTCAACTTTAATTACACATATTATAATAATAGGTTGCAGAAGACAGGACCCATAGAAGATTTGTCCTGCCCATTTTGTTTGGTGTGTTGTGCCAACTTCAAGGGTTTATAGTTGCACTTAAATTCTTCACATGATCTATTCAATTGGGTTACTGAAGACTATCAAGAAAATAAATGTGTCTCATAAGAATGAAATTTGGAGATATGGAGGAAAAGCTTGCTTACTTTTTCCGATCAAGGTCTTATCCACTTAAGAAATGGCACATGGGGATGTCCAATGCAATTTCAATACATCACAAAACTAGGAAGCGTTCACCCAATTCAAAAATGTTGGGCGTTTCCCAAATGACTTTGTCAAAGAAAACTGCAATGACTACCCTTGAGACCTGTTGACTACTCGGTGTCAAGTACCCCTTGAGCAGAGTTCAGTGCAGAGCAATCAAAAAAAAATTCATATTTCATCATCATGATGCAGCTTATGGTCATCATAATGTAATCCAAATTCTGCAGCCTGGTGGGCCATTATGTAAAAATGATTCTAGTATGTTTATAAAGCCATGTAAAACATCTAGGTTAGCCTTTGATTTTTACCAAGGATTTTCACTCTAGGGATGTTTTTTCCTCCGCCAATTATTTGTGTTTTTAAACATTTATAATTGGTAGAGTTTTTCTCCCGAGCATGCCCCAAAGCTAGAGTGGGGCTCGATGGTGAGGTCTTAGGTGAGTCCTAGTGTATAGAGTCTACGTAAATTTTCATACTAGATCATTTGTAAAGTATCGCAGAATTTGGTTGAGTCTAAAAGTCATATTTTTATTGTCAAAATTCCCCTTCTGAAATGGGATTTTCATGTAAAATTTTATGTAAAGATGTAAAAAGTGTTGTCTATAGAGGTTCTAAGGGGTGTAAGTACTCAAAATTATACCTCAACTCCTAAACTTTCTATTTAAACACACTTTGAGGGTGGAAAAATATGTCTAAACCCCTCTAGAGTCGTTATTTTTTATTTTCTAGCAAAATATGGCAAAATAATTAGTCAAAAAATTAAAATGAGAGGATAAAATTTTCTCCAAGTGAAAAAATAATTAAAAAAGAAATGTGCACTTTCCAAAAAAGGGATCAAATTGAAAGTTGATAAAAGTCTCAATTCCAAGGTAGAAAAGTCCCAAATTTGTTGGGTTGGAAGGAAAATAATTTCTCAAGGGAAATTGAACTTTTTGGTCCAAGTGGCTATTTTGAATGAGGGAATTTCAAGAAAACTATTTTTGAAGATATTCCAGTGGACCAATACCACTCCAAGGTCAAAGATTGGTCCATCCAACTCATCAATCAAGGAAGTCGAATTTTTCTATGGATTTGTTCAGCAATAATCAAGGGTTAGAATTATTTTGAGGAAGATCAACCCATGGATCAAGTCAACTAGCCATTTTTTCCACTTGGAGGCTCTCACACTCTCATTTTTCTATATAAGGAAGCTCTAAGCTCCTCATTTGTATCATGAAAAATCTTGAGCTCGTGGCTAAGTGAAGCTCTACTACTTTTGCAATATATTTTTTTTAGCAATAAAATAGTATTTGGGGCAAAGCTATGGCGTTATTCTTCATTTATATGGTAATATCTTTTCGATCTATTGTGCTTTATGTTCTACTAATGTTCTAACATTGTTATTTCCATTAGCTCTTGAAAATTCATTGGTGTACAGTTATCTTGCATCATTGTTTAGATCTGGAGAAACACTTTAGGACCAGCAGATTTATCGGTTTTCAGTTAAACCCTTAGACTCCTCTTCCACTGTGCAATCAAAATCTCGATGGATCTAACAAATACTTCTCAAGTGTGTAGAAAATAATATTCTTGATCAGATCTTGGATACTTGGGGACATTATCGGTTGAATTAGCCAACTATTCAAATTTCAAGGCATAGAAGTTAAGGAACCCATAGTGGGTCATCTAAAGACTTATCATTTGAAATAAGAAAAGGGGTTTTCTTGTGTTAAATTTGGACAACTAGGTCCAAACTCCATGTTCTGATGCTCAGATTAAGAGGCTAATATTTTTGTTGGATTCCTCTTTCTGAGAGGTGTAAAATCCATATAAAAATAGTCTTAGCAGAACTTATATTTTGAATTTATTATTCTTAATAAATTATATGTGCAAAGGTCAGCCAGTTTTGTAATGTAGGCTCACATGCCCAACAGATGTGTCACACACCCTCATTGATGGATATATATATACAGGAAAAGTTGGAGAGAATTTGATTACAACACAACTCACATCTTCCTCTCTCATCCTAAAAAGTACGAGCTACCTGGAGGACGAATTTCAGCCACACGTGGGAAGGACGAAGAGGATTTTTCTGCTGCTAGGGTTTCGCAGAAGTTTGACCAACGTTGACTTTGGTCAATGCTTGGTCCAAACAAGCTGAAAACTTGTGGGAGGTTCGATTTTTGAAGGCCATACTACCTGGCACAAAAATCGAGGTCAAAGGGTTGACCGTTTTGCTGCTGCGTTGACTTTTAGCTTGCTGCCCCTGCGTTGACTTTTCAGGACAGCGTTGACTTTTGTAGAACTGACTTGGGTTGACTCATCTACTGGTTGGAGGGTTGTTGTGACACATGCTGGGCTGGCTGACCAAAGGAGACTTTGCTGGTTGAAGCATCCTGTTGACCGCCAAAACAAACACATACATTTTTCTTGTTTCTGATTTGTCTTCTGTAAGATCTGCTTATATGTTCTATCTGCATTTTGCTTATCTACTTGTATGATTGCTGTGAGAAAAGTGAAATTGCTCTTAGCATAGAACATCTACAAAACTTTACATGGTATCGGAGCTGAGGTGAAGACAAACTCTATCTATAGCAATCATCATCGAAGGAAATGGATTCCTCTAAGCTTGAATTCAGGGAGAATGACAAGCTGACTGGAAGTGATGACTTCCATGCCTGGAAGATGTTATTAGATCTCAAATTAGAAGATCATGATCTCCTAGATCATGTGACAGGGAAGATTCAAGAACCTCCATCAAATGCCTCTGCTGCTGTTAAACACAAGTATAAGAAGGAGAAATCAGAGCAAAACTGCTGATCAGGGAATCCATAAATAAGACTCTGGTTGCCTACATATCTGAACTAGGCACATCCAAGGAGATGTATGACAAACTGATACTTATGTTCCGAGTAAACAATGTGAACCAAGTGCTATTCCTCAAGAACAAGTTGAAGAATATGAAGAAGGGCCGAGACGAGTCTATTCAAACTTTCTTTATGAAGTTGACCGAAACCAGGAACAATCTGCTAGCTATTGGGGAGACAATAGCTGATCGTGAGATGGTTCTCACCGCACTTGGAGGACTTCCATATGAATGGCAAGTATTCACAACTACCATTCTCAACAATTATACCATCCCTAACTTTGATGAGCTTCTGTCTAGATGTATGCAAGAAGAAACAAGGATGAAGGAATTTGATAATGAAAGAAATGCTGCCTATGTTGCTCATTCCCGAAAGAAGAACTCTGGTGGTTCCAAGGACAAAGGAAGGACTAAGACTCAAAAGAAGAAGGGTAAATGTTTCACCTGCCATAGGACTGGACACTATGCTAGAGAATGCCCCTTCCAGAAGAATTCTCCCGATAGTGACGACAACAACAACAACCGAAGGAATGGGAATCAAAGAAATGACAAATCCAAAGGAAAGAGGAAGGCTCACTTTGAAGGAAACCATCCACCTTCTAAAAGGACCAGAAATACCAGGTATGAGGAGTCTAATGTTGTTGATAAAAGAAATGAGTATATTCTAATATCTGCTCTCTCAGCTGCATCTCCGCCCGACACTATGGATGTCTGGCTAATCGATAGTGGTGCCTCAAGACACATCACCGGATTCAAGGAAGCACTTTCTGACATGGTTGAAAGGGATACTAATCTAGAAATTATCCTTGGGGATAATGCCACTTATCCTGTGAAAGGGACCGGGACTGTGACCCTCCACTTGTCTCAAGGACAAGTCCTCCATCTACAAGATGTACTCTATGTACCCAAATTGAAGAAGAACCTTGTGTCTGTATCTGCCATGGAAGACAAAGGATTCAATGTAACTTTCTCTGATGGAAAGGTACTCATGTGGAAGAAGAGCTTCAAAGAAGCTATCTCAATTGGTTTTAGAGTTGGTACACTCTACCAGGTTGGAGGGAGTCCGTTGGGAGCTATGACTTGTGATACTATCCGTCAAACCGAACTATGGCACCGAAGATTTGGACACCTTCATTACAAGGCTCTTCCCGAAGCAAGGAAGGTGGTGACAGGGATGCCTGATTTTGGAAATAATCATAAAGGTGTATGTAAGGGCTGTGCTGAAGGAAAACATACAAGGGGACCTTTCCCCTCAAGTGTCACAAAGACATCTGAGATATTGCAACTGGTCCATTCTGATCTTTCCGGTATGTTGCCTGTAACATCCCTGGGGGGATGTTCTTACTATATGACATTTACTGATGACTTCTCTCGCAAAACCTGGATATACTTCTTGAAGAAGAAGGATGAGGCTTTCATGTGGTTCCGTACCTTCAAAGCCTTGGTGGAAAATATGACCGGAAAGAAGATCAAGATTTTGAGGACTGACAATGGCACTGAATATGAGTCAAATGAGTTCAAAGACTTTTGCAGAGAAGCTGGCATTAAGAGGGAGACTACCACTGCATATACTCCTGAGCAGAATGGTGTTGCTGAACGCAAGAATAGGACTATTGTGGAAGCTGCCCGTGCCATGCTATGTGACCAGGGTCTTCCAAAGTTTCTGTGGGGAGAAGCTGCAAATACTGCTGTGTACATTCAAAACCGATGCCCTCATTCCGCTTTGGACTCCAAAACTCCCGAAGAGGTTTTCTCTGGTAAGAAACCTGATGTCTCACATTTTAGAATTTTTGGATGTCCTGTCTATTTTCATGTGCCGAAAGAAAAGAGAAGTAAGCTGGATGCTACTGGGAAGAAAGGAATGTTTGTGGGCTACAGTGAGACTTCTAAGGCATATAGAGTCTATGTACCTGGTCAAAGGGAAGTAGAGATAAGCCATGATGTCACTTTTGACGAAGATGCTTCCCTGAAGAAAGTAGTAGATCTTCCTAGATCTGAAGAAAACCATGAAGAAAGACCTGGAAATCTGGAAGAACCCCAGGATGAGACTATGCCTGATGTTGAAGGGCCAATGGACCCTATTGATCCTTCCCCTTCTCTAGGAAAGAGGCCATCATGGCTCAGGGACACCCTCGAAGATGCTGAGGGTCATGCTGCCCCAAGGGGAACATTCCGAGAAAGCAAGAAGCCGTGTAGATACCAAGGGTATCTAGCTGCCATGAGTACTATTATACAATCTGAACCTGGATCTTTTGAAGAAGCCATCAAGCATCAAGTCTGGAAGGATGCTATGCATGAAGAATATGAGGCTATTATGAAGAATGATGTCTGGGATGTGGTCCCGAGACCGAAGGACAAATCTGTTGTCACCGCTAAATGGCTCTACAAGATTAAACATGGATCTGATGGGAGTGCTGAAAATTTTAAGGCAAGATTTGTTGCTCGTGGCTTCTCTCAAAAGGAAGGAATTGACTATGACGATATATTTGCACCTGTGGCTCGATATACCACCATCCGATCCATCATAGCCCTTGCTGCTACGCAAGGATGGAGTCTTCATCAGATGGATGTCAAGACCGCTTTTCTGCATGGTGCAATAAAGGAAGAGGTGTATGTAGAACAACCTCTGGGATTTGAAGTTCAAGATCGAGACACTTATGTCTGCAGGTTGAAGAAAGCCCTCTATGGGTTAAAGCAAGCACCCAGAGCTTGGTATGAGAGGATGGATAGTTACTTGATGAAGCTGGGCTTCACTCGAAGCAATGCTGATCCAAACCTTTACTTTAAGGTTGAGGAAGGAAAACCTCTCATTCTAGTGCTGTATGTGGACGACCTCTTCCTGACAGGTGATGACCCTCTCATTCATCAATGTAAGAGGGAGCTTGCTGCTGAGTTCGAGATGAAAGACCTAGGACTGATGCACTATTTCCTAGGCCTGGAGGTCTGGCAGAGACCTGGAGAGATTTTCCTTTCTCAAGGAAAGTATATTGTGAAGCTTCTGGAAAGATTTGGGATGGTGGACTGTAAGTCCGTGTCGACACCAATGGAACTCAACTTTAAGAAGTTGAGTGGCAGCGCTGCAGGGCCTATCTTGGCCAATCCTACTGAGTATCGTCAACTCATAGGAGCTTTGATGTTCTTAGTGAACACCCGTCCGGACATATGTTTTGCAGTGAATACTTTGAGTCAACAGATGGTTGAGCCTCATCATTTTCACTGGGTTGGTGCCAAGAATCTTTTGAGATATCTTCGGGGCACGATAAACCATGGGCTGAGATACACTGCTGGGAGTGTGATACTCCGGGGATATACTGATGCCGATTGGGCTGGCAGTGTGGTGGATCGTAAGAGCACATCTGGATGCTGTTTCAATCTTGGTTCTGCTTCGATCTCATGGATGAGCAGGAAGCAGAAGTCGGTGGCTTTGAGCACCGCGGAGGCCGAATACATTGCTGCTAGTATGGCCTGTTGTGAAGCAGTTTGGTTGAGGAAGCTCTTTAGTGAGCTGTTCCAACATGTGCTAGATACCACTGTAATACTCTGTGATAATCAGAGTGGGATTCGTATGACTGAGAATCCTGTGTTCCACGACCAATCCAAGCATATTGATATCAGGTACCACTTTATCCGGGATATGGTACAGCGAGGCGCCGTAAGGCTCGATCATATAGGAACTGATGAGCAGGTCGCGTATATTCTCACTAAGCCCCTGGGGAAGGTCAAGTTCCTAACCTTCCGTGAGAGTCTTGGTGTCGTGGAAAGACCCTATGATGTGGGTCCTGTTGGACGATGAGCTCTGGGAGCTCTGGGGGGCTTTGGGGATAGCTTCTCGGAGCTATAAGCACTCATAATGCTTCTGCCCCACCCTTGTGATTATTGAGCTGGTTCGCCACTCATTTAATCTGTGCCCCGTATGCATCCTACCCATTGAGTTCAGGGCTCATGGGAAGTACCTCTCATTTGGCCAATGAGGTGTGGAAAAGCTAGAGACTATTAGCAAAGACTGATGGACGCATCAGAGATTGTCGTACTCTCTATCTAGGATGGCATGGTCCAGCCACTTGATCTGGGATCAAGATTTGTGAGGTCTGGGACCTCTGGACTGATTATGTCAGTCGGGGAATGATGTCTTTGTGACTGACCCACTTCTGTTCTGAAATAAAGAAGCCAGCAAAGCAAGTTTCGGCGGGATGACTCACGATGTTAATTGCACTAATAGATGGAGTTCTCCCTAGTTGAGAGGGAGTGTTAAATTTGGACAACTAGGTCCAAACTCCATGTTCTGATGCTCAGATTAAGAGGCTAATATTTTTGTTGGATTCCTCTTTCTGAGAGGTGTAAAATCCATATAAAAATAGTCTTAATTCGATGAGCAGAACTTATATTTTGAATTTATTATTCTTAATAAATTATATGTGCAAAGGTCAGCCAGTTTTGTAATGTAGGCTCACATGCCCAACAGATGTGTCACACACCCTCATTGATGGATAAAGATATATACAGGAAAAGTTGGAGAGAATTTGATTACAACACAACTCACATCTTCCCCTCTCATCCTAAAAAGTACGAGCTACCTGGAGGACGAATTTCAGCCACACGTGGGAAGGACGAAGAGGATTTTTCTGCTGCTAGGGTTTCGCAGAAGTTTGACCAGCGTTGACTTTGGTCAACGCTTGGTCCAAACAAGCTGAAAACTTGTGGGAGGTTCGATTTTTGAAGGCCATACTACCTGGCACAAAAATCGAGGTCAAAGGGTTGACCGTTTTTCTGCTGCGTTGACTTTTAGCTTGCTGCCCCTGCGTTGACTTTTCAGGACAGCGTTGACTTTTGTAGAACTGACTTGGGTTGACTCATCTACTGGTTGGAGGGTTGTTGTGACACATGCTGGGCTGGCTGACCAAAGGAGACTTTGCTGGTTGAAGCATCCTGTTGACCGCCGAAACAAACACATACATTTTTCTTGTTTCTGATTTGTCTTCTGTAAGATCTGCTTATATGTTCTATCTGCATTTTTCTTATCTACTTGTATGATTGCTGTGAGAAAAGTGAAATTGCTCTTAGCATAGAACATCTACAAAACTTTACATCTTGCCATCTGCTCTAGATCAAATTTTATCTATCTTTAAAATCTTCCAAATTATTTTTAGAGCATTAAATGAATATATTTGTTACTGATAAGCTTGTTCTTGTGAATTTGATAATAGATCTTGTATATATCTTCCTCTAACTCTTGTATATATTTGTCCATCTTGTATATATCGATTAGGGTCTTTCTTTTGTTCTCTTGCAGATCTGAAGAGAGGGGCAAGGGTTTTATTTTTTGGTTTTGTTTGCAGGTGGATTAACCCAACGAATCAAAGATAAATGAATTTTTTTTGGAGGCTATACCCTCATCTAGCTTTGCGGCTAGGGTTTAAGCACAAAGAACATCTTTTGGAGGGTCATCAGCTTCTTAGCCCCCTCTCTTCAGGGCTGCAAACCTGTAGGCCATCTCTAGGCCTTTCAAAAGGGAAAATTCAATTTTTTTTGTGGCTTGGATCTCACCGAAAAAAAAAATTAGGGAAGCCGCAAGGGTTTGAGACCCTTCCTCACACCAAAATCGATTTTATTTGCAAGGGTTTCCACTTATAATTTTTGTAAATAATTTTTTTATTGTTTCTCAAATTTTTTCTTTACAAATCTGACTTGGGTTCCAAGTTTGCAGATCAGATACACATATTTTTGGGCTCAAATTTTTATTTATATTTATTTCGGTTAGTCGCTAACTTCTTAGCTCATTTTTGGCCTAGCCACAAGGCCTTTAGTGTTGAAAATAGTAGCGAGAAAGTGATTCCATGATTTGTGCCTTAATTCAAGGAGTGAAATTCAAATTTCTTCTTTGTCATACTCGATTTCCTAAAAATTATGAGATTCCCTATAAGTTAGGACGAATTCCTATAATTTAGGAATCAGTCCCTAAAAATTAGGACGAGTTAGGATGTAGTTAACTGATGTGTTGAAATTGAAGGTGAAGTTCTTCCTTTTCTAGTGTGAATTGATTGAGTAAAAACACAAGTGATTGCATTTCAAGTGGTTGACTTGAAATAGGACAAGTCGCGTGAGCAGTTAACTCATGCTAACTCAATCAATCACAAAATCATTCCTTAATTAGAAATTCACTAATTTTAGCCTTCTGAATTGCTTAAAAAGGAAGAACGAAGGCACATATTTGATCATTGTCTTGTGTGCAAGAGTTGGTGAGACAAGACAATAGAGCTCACAGGTTTGTGAGAAGGTTGCACAAGTTTATGTGTGGAGCTTGTGAGAGAAAGAGTGTGCAAGAGAAGCTTGTGCACAAGTTGGTAGAAGGCAGTTTTCCCTTTGCTCGTGCGCTAGAATTTAGGAGCTAAAGGATCAGCTCTTGCGCAAGGAATTAAGGACTTGGTTCCTTGGGTTTGTGCTAGGAATTCGGAGCAGAGGAGGAGCAAGGGAAGAGGGCAGCGTGATCAGCATTCTTGCAAGGGTTTCATGCTTAGGATAAGCAGGGAGAAGGGTGTATTCTCCACGTGAAACAGTTGTATTTGTAAGAGATCTATTGCTCACTTTCTATCAATAAACAAGCAGAGGGCTTTCCCAGTTGGGTTCCCTAAAAAAATATTGTGTTTTGCCACTGTGTGACTGTGATTTATTTCTGTTCTATTCCACTGCTTACTGGAGAATTTTTGTGTTTGTATGAAAGAAATTATATTTCAGATTGTTCATATTAGCATATCAGAATTTCATGGAATTACTATGCGGTATCGGAGCAGTGAACAGAATCGACAAGCACACAGATTTCAGATTTGAAGCAGCGTAAGAACAGTAAGTGTATAGACTGTTAATGGCTGATTTGCAAGCCCTAGATCAGTCAAAGTGTTGATTGTGTGTGGGCAGTTTTGGAGGCCCTGAGGAGAGTGACAATAGGGCTGATGTGTCACAGTGACAGGACATATTTTTGTGCCCTAGGATCAGCATTCTGAAGCAAATAGAAGGTGGACAAGTGGGCGAATCTGGAAGGCCTTATGACGGTGATCTTGGAGCAGCTAAGAGATTGTGTGAAGGCAGCAGAAAACTGCTCACAAATGCAGTTGTGAACATTGTTTCTCATGGGCGAGTATGCAGTGGGTAGATGTACTTATCTGCTGTGAGAAACCAGCCTTGTTGAAGTCCTCATGTAGAGTGATCACTGAACAACTAATGAGTTGTTAGGAGGCAGAGTTGTGGAGCCCTAGTTCACTGGGTTGCAGATGGCCAAACCACTGATAAAAGGGCAGATCCAAAAGACACAATGAGAATACATCTTAGTGGAGCTAGAGGCTTGCTAGTGGGTGGATCAGTGAACCAAAGTTCAGTGACACAGAAGAAGTTGTGATCATTGATAGTGGCAGATTGTGGACTCACAGAGCATGGTGGGAAAGAATAGGTCTTCAAAGCAGGTTCCGCGTTAGAAACAAGGGAAGTCTTCTAGTTCAGAGCAGCAGTTGCAGCAACGGAGAAGTTGGTACTGTTGGAGATAGACCCAGGTGGACGAGGTTCTTCCAGGATCACCTTCCTCACTAAGAGGGAGTGTTGAAAATAGTAGCGAGAAAGTGATTCCTTGATTTGTGCCTTAATTCAAGGAGTCAAATTCGAGTTTCTTCTTTGTCATACTCGATTTCCTAAAAATTAGGAGATTCCCTATAAATTAGGACGAGTTCCTATAATTTAGGAATCAGTCCCTAAAAATTAGGACAAGTTAGGATGCAGTTAACTGATGTGTTGAAATTGAAGGTCGAGTTCTTGATTTTCTAGTGTGAGTTGATTGAGGAAAAACACAAGTGATTGAGTTTCAAGTGGTTGACTTGAAATAGGACGAGTTGCATGAGCAGTTAACTCATGCTAACTCAATCAATCACAAAATCATTCCTTAATTAGAAATTCACTAATTTTAGCCATCCAAATTGCTATAAAGAAGGAACGAAGGCACAATTGTATTCATTCTTGTATGCACCAGTTTTGTGTGTAAGCTTGTAAGTGAGCGTGACAAGAAGAAGGCTTGTGCAAGTTGGTAGAAGGCAGTTTTCCCTTGGCTCATGCGCTAGAATTTAGGAGCTAAAGGATCAGCTCTTGCACAAGGAATTAGGGACTTGGTTCCTTGGGTTTGCGCTAGGAATTTGGAGCAGAGGAGGAGCAAGGGAAGAAGGCAGCGTGATCAGCATTCTTGCAAGGGTTTCATGCTTAGGATAAGCAGAGAGAAGGGTGTATTCTCCAAGTGAAACAGTTGTATTTGTAAGAGATCTATTGCTCAGTTTCTATCAATAAACAAGCAGAGGGTTTTCCCAGTTAAATTCTCTAGAAAAATATCGTGTTTTGCTACTGTGTGACTGAGATTTACTTCTATTCTATTCCGCTGCAAATTTAGTAGAGGAATTCTATGTTTGTATGAAAAGAAAATATATTTCAGATTGTTCATATTAGCAGGTCATAATTTCATGGAATTTCTACATTTAGGGCCTTATTTTGCTTCAAATATTTTGTGACTAACCCTTGGTTGTTTGCAGAGAAATCGTTTGCATTTTTTAAGGATTTATCCATCGATTTTTTGGCTAGGAGCTAGCCTTTTGGGGCTGATCCATAGAGACCATTTTTGGAGACTAGTCGCAGGCCTTGGGAGGCCTCTTTCTCCTAGCCGAGGGCTTGAAGAAAGGTTGGTGTTATGTAAAAATTAGTTAGATTAGGTTTATTATTTAATTTTCAGTTAAATTAAATGAAAGGGCATGATCATAAGATCATGCCCTTTCCCCAAAGGGTGTCCATAGCGGTATATAAGCCAGGAACCCCATTTGTAATCATCATCCTCTGTAATTTATCTTTTAATAAAACATTTTTACAAATATTACTGCTTTTCAAGAATTTTCCGCATTATCTGGTATCAAAGCCTGTTTGGTTCTCTAGCACGACACTGCATAGAAGAGTATCATCCCTCGCCGTCCTCCGTTTTCCCTCCACGCTGCTATCTCTGTCGCCATCCTTCCTGTAGTCTTTGCACAGCCCGCACACCACTTTCGTTGCCTACCGCCTGTTCTAAACCCCCGATTTCATGGTTTCCATCGAAATTGTGCTGTGCGTATTTATCCTGGAGTGACACACTGAGTCAACGGGAACGCTGCGTCATACCGGCTGTCCGACTGCGTGGTCTCTGCAGGAAACGGTTCAGAAATAAATCCCATCAATTGTCTGCGTTGAACCAACGAATTCCGGCATTTTTTTATATCTGCGGTGAGTCGTACACTGAAAGTCCATCTGTGGTGATACGTTGTAAGCTCACGTTTTATTATCCGCGGCATCTCTGTCCAACGAGAAGGGTTGAAGAGTCAATTCGGTTGGGACGTGATTGTCGATTCATTCGATTACTTTAAAAAAAGTATTACGATTTCACATTATATGTAATTAATTTAATTATATAGAATTAAAACTATATAATAATTAAAAAAAATTATTACATATATGTGAATAATATTAATTAATTAAAATAATATTTTAATTAATTAATTAAAAAAAATATTATTATTAATTTAATAATATTTTTTGATTAGTAAAAAAAATATATATTTACGTTGGCAGATAAATACACACCCCCGCAAACCCGATCGATGTCGACAATGACAATGGCGGATTTTCAAAAAAAATAGTTGGATTCGGAGCATAAGATAAATAACAACCACGACGAAGTCAGTAAAAGATTAAATGAATTCCAGATCAAGCTTGGGGAGCAAGCTGACTAAATCAAAAATCTTCACGATACAACAAATAGAATAGAAATAAAGATGGAAAATCAACATGTCCAAACAGGAGTAAACATCAGAGATGTCGTAACAATGCTGAAAATTCTGTGTAAAAGGTCGAATTGTACACCCGAACAACTACTAAAAGAAAGTGAAGAGAATCAAGAACACATTTCATCAGATTCAACAAATTCAACAGTCTCATGAAAAAGTTGAAACCCCAAAAAAATCAGCGACACCCCACCAAGAAGCTAGTAACACAGCCTTTACAAACAAGCAACTCTGGGATAACTTTACCAATCAACACCCTTTTTTCGCTCAACCATTAGCAACATACCAGCGAAGGGCAAAAGTTGAGATGTCTAAATTCGATGGAAACGGAAAAAACAATGTTGCATGGATAAATAAAGCAAAAGAATACTTTGAGATATATGACGATGACGAAAAGCTCAGGCATGCATCCATGAAAATGGAGGGAGAAGCATATAACTAGTATATGTGGTGGAAAAAGACAACACACGTCATTAGCTGGAGGAAATTTAAAGATGCATTCTTTAAAAGATTCTAAGGTGTAAAGGAGGAAGAGTTCTTTTCAAAACTCATCAACTTACGACAAAAAGGAAGTGTGGACGAATACACTCAAGAATGGGAGACCTTAGTAACACGAGTACATGGGTTAACAGAATCTGGTCTAATTCAATCATACATCTCGGGACTCAAAACCCATTTACAAGCAGAACTTGAAATGCATGACATTTCATCAATAGAAGTAGCAAGACGAAAAGCAAAAACAGCCGAAAAGAAATTCGAACAAATATTTTGGTCAAAATCCGAAAAAACATATTCAAGACGAAGAACACCTCAGTATGCGGACACAAAAAATACAAGATATGTTCCACCACATCGACGTGAAGATGAAAAATCTAATGTGGAAGCACAAAGGATAAAAGAGGGTAAATGCAAGCGCTGTGGTGATAAGTGGGACCCCAAACATAGGTGTGCTAAAGGAAAAGAACCAAAGAACCTATATAATTGTGAAGCAACCAATGATTCAAACAGTGAAGATTCTGACATAGAAGAAACAGAAGATTCCCGGAATTCTCACCAGAATTAGATGACGAAAGTATTCCGCAAGTGTCATTATCAGCCATGGCAGGTATATCACAAACTCAGACCTTAAAGTTAAAAGGACACATAAAGAAGAACAACGTAGTGGTTCTCATCGACTCTGGTAGCACACACAATTTTTTAGATGCAACCATGGCAAAGAGACTCAATATTTTTTCATTTCCCTTACCAAACATCAAGGTGATGGTAGCTGACGATAAGAAGATTGAAAAGGTGGGGAAATGCCATAAGGTTAAATTGCAGATTCAAGACTTCAATTTAGAGTCTCCATTTTTCACAGTACCATTAGGAGGAGTAGATGTAGTCTTAGGTATCCAGTGGTTACGAACTTTAGGTACTTATGCCGCCAACCACCAGGTACAGTTTATAAAATTCAAATGGGGAGGTCAGAAGTACAAATTACACGGATTTCAAGCACCAAAAAATCAAATTGTATCATCATCGCAGATGATGAAGATGATTCGAAAGGGAGCACCCGCTTATGTAGTACAATGTCATCAGTTAGAAATGTTATCTACAAATATGACCAGTGAAGAGTCACCAGAGATACAAGATCTAATTAGGAAACATGAAAAAGTATTTCAAGACCTACCTATGAAGATGTCGCCTAATAGGGAAATTGAGCATACAATAGAAGTCAAGGCAGGATCAGACCCGGTCAACATCAAGCCATACCGATATCCACATCACTAGAAAACAGAAATCGAGAGATTAATCCAAGACCTCTTAAAGTGTGGAATCATCTCGAAAAGTAAAATTCCTTACGCTGCTCCAGTGGTGTTGGTAAGGAAGAAAGATGGATCATTCAGGATATGTATTGACTATAGGGGATTAAACAAAATAACAATTAAAAACAAGTTCCCAATCCCCTTTATCGACGAAATGTTGGATGAGCTACATGGCGCAAGGTATTTCTCAAAATTGGACTTAAGATCAGGCTACTATCAA
Source organism: Pinus tabuliformis (assembly GCA_031772625.1). Classification (NCBI taxonomy): domain Eukaryota; kingdom Viridiplantae; phylum Streptophyta; class Pinopsida; order Pinales; family Pinaceae; genus Pinus; species Pinus tabuliformis. The sequence continues at coordinate 571,064,142 of CM062815.1, forward strand.
ATTAGGATCAGATTAGAGGACATACCAAAAACGGCATTCCGAACACACGAAGGTCACTATGAATTTAAAGTAATGTCGTTTGGATTAACCAATGCACCAGCAACGTTTCAAGCAACTATGAACGAATTATTTCGCCCACATCTTAGAAAGTTTGTATTAGTATTTTTTGACAATATTCTTATTTACAGTAAAACTTGGAAGGAGCACTTGTAACATTTGGACAAAGTTCTTACACTACTTAAAGAACACCAATTTTACGCAAAAAAATCCAAATGCACCTTCGGAAAGGAAGAAGTAGAATACCTTGGACACATTATATCCCATGAAGGCGTAAAGGTGGACCCTAACAAAATCAAAGCTATAAAAGAATGGACCAAACCTGCTAATATATCCAAGCTACGAGGGTTCTTAGGTTTGACTGGATATTACCGAAGATTTATTAAAAACTATGCACATATAACTGCACCTCTAACAAATCTTTTAAAGAAGAATTCGTTTCTATGGGATGAGGAAGCAGAAAGGTGTTTTGAAAAATTAAAGGAAATTATGTATAATGCTCCCGTATTAGCAACACCAGATTTTTCTAAACCATTTATCATTGAGTGTGATGCTTTCAGATTTGGTATAGGTGCAGTATTAATGCAACAAGGACATCCAATAGCTTTTGAAAGTAGGAAGCTCAACAAAAGAGAACGCCTCAAATCCACATACAACAAAGAAATGCTCGCTATCATGCACGCACTAAGTGGAGGCAATATCTTTTGGGAAGTAAGTTTTCTATTCGAACAGACCATAACAGTCTCCAGCATCTCCTTCAACAAAAAACACTTTCTGAAGAACAACAAAAATGGATTGAAAAAATTGCCACTTTTGACTTGGAAATACTACATAAAAGAGGTAAAGACAATGTAGTAGCAAATGCCTTATCCAGGAAAGATGAAGAACCAACACTACTTGCAATTTCAGTTGTTGTCCCTGAGTGACTTAACGAAATTTGAAGTGAGTATGCCAAGGATCCAGAAATAACGGCAATAATCAATGGCCTTCCCAACAACTCAATATTTGAGTGGAAGAATGATATCCTATGGTATAAGGGAAGAATCTATCTAAATACAAATTCCAAATTTAAGTTTAAGATACTCAAGGAATTACATGACTCCCCGTCAGCTGGACATGTAGGATTCTTTAAGACTTACTACAATGCACGTCAATCCTTCTTTTGGAAGGGAATGAATCGTAATATTCAGAAATATGTAGCAGAATGTGACACATGTCAAAGGAATAAAAGTGAAAATATTACGACACCAGGATTACTTCACCCTTTAAACATTCCAAATCAGAAATGGGAAGAAATCTCGATGGAACTTATCGAAGGATTACCAGTATCTGAAGGCAAGGACAAGATTTTCGTAGTAGTTGACAGACTCACCAAATATGTTGACTTTATGGCAATAAAGAAGTCATACTCAGCAAAAGAAATCGCTGAAATATTTTGCAAAAATATATATAAGTTACACGGTTTTCCGAAAGTCATTGTGGGTGATAGAGATGCCAAGTTCAAAGGTAAATTCTGGAAGGAATTGTTCAGTCATATTGGAACCTACTTAAATATGAGTTCCGCTTATTACCCTCAAACAGATGGCCAAATAGAGGTTGTCAATAAATGTTTGGAGGCCTACCTACGTTGCTACGCTACAGAAAAACAAAATAAGTGGGCTCAATGGTTACATCTTGTTGAGTGGTGGTATAATTCCACTTATCATACATCAGCAAAAATGACGCCATTTCAAGCTCTATATGGGTATGAACCCCCGAAATGGAAAGATCTAGCTATTGTCCAGACAAATCTACCTGTTGTTAAAGATCAACTAGAAGAAACCCAAAAAATCGTCCAAATATTAAAAGAAAACCTGAATAATGCAAGGAATCGTATGAAGCAACAAGCAGACCGTAACAGAACCGAAAGAGAGTTTGAAGTGGGAGAATGGGTATTTGTTAAGCTCCAACCATACAAACAATTATCCTTAAAACCGAAAGGAAAAAACAAATTGGCACCAAAGTTTTATGGACCTTATCAGATCAACAAAAAGATTAGCCAAGTTGCATATGGTTTAAGCCTTCTAGAGACAAGTCATGTTCACAACGTCTTCCACGTATCTTGCCTTAAAAGGGCACTAGGTAACAATCAAACAGCGCAAACAACACTTCCATCCCTAGATGATGAGGGATGAGTCATTTTAGAACCAGAAGGTATTTTGTCTACAAGAGAAAGAAAGCTTCGATATCGTACTATCAAGTAATATCTGATCAAGTGGAAGGACTTACCCGAAGAAGAAGCTTCTTGGGAGAATGACGCATTTTGTCAACAACATCCGTCGTCACGTATGCTTTGAGGACAAAGCATTCTTTCGAGAGGAAGGCAATGTTATGTAAAAATTAGTTAGATTAGGTTTATTATTTAATTTTCAGTTAAATTAGACGAAAGGGCACGATCATAAGATCATGCCCTTTCCCCACAGGGTGTCCATAGCGGTATATAAGCCAGAAACCCCATTTGTAATCATCATTCTCTGTAATTTATCTTTTAATAAAACATTTTTACAAATATTACTACTTTTCAAGAATTTTCCGCATTAGTTGGATACCCTTTCAAATCTGAAACAATTTCATTTTTAGGTTTCTTGAAAATTTTCAAGAGGTTAAAAGCTTTAAAAATTTGCAAAGTCATCATAAAAATTTTATTAAAAATTTTATGGCCTTTCCTTGACAAGGTCGTGAGCTTTGAGGGTTATATTCATCAAGGCCATGGGTTTCTAGATGCTTGGAGCAAGTTGTTTGCCATTGAAATTCATCATCTATTGGCTTGTAGCCTCTTCTTGATATATTGAAGCTTGAGGAGCAATTGGTTGTTGTAAAGTTCCAATTATCTTTGTAATCTCCTCAAGGTTGTGGAAGAGCCCTTCTCACAGTCTAAAGGGTTACTTCTTCATTGTAACATTAATAATAAAGTGATCTTCTTGCTTGAAGGGAGCTTGGAATCCAATCCCTTGGTACCTCCTCCTTATTTAAAAGGGAGGATCTCTTAGCTTAGCTTCTCTTTGTTTTAGCTTTAGATCTGATTACTAACCTCTTTTCCTTGCTTTCTTCTAGATAGTTGGTTTTCATTGTCATTTTCTCTTGTCTCTAGTCTCATTTGCAATGTGTGCTAGCATATGGCCATATCCTTGTCATTTTCTCATTATCCCTACAAGGATATTTGCAATGCGTGCTAGCGGATGGCCATATCCCTTGGGCGTGTGAGGCATTTTCAAAGCTACATGGTTGGGTGGAAAGAAAGGGGCCACAATTTGAAGGGAGGCCTCATCTATGCAATGAAGTTGATGTTGACAAGGATAAATTGTCTTTGAATGTCAAGGGTTCTTTATATTGTCGTAGGGGTAGAGATGGTTTATGCTTGTGCAAAGATCCAGAGGAAATGTATTACAAGAAACCCAAAGGAAGATGTATTGATAAGCACAGGGAAAAAGACAGTTATCGAGGTTTTAACATCAGCCTCACCCCAAACTTCAACACTGATCACTTGGTCAATGCAATGCATTCATGGGGAGTTTTTGCAGTGGCAAATATTCACGATAATGACAAGGATGGAGAAATGCCAGCATCACTTGTTTCGAATGAGAGCAGGTGGTTTGGAAGTGACCAAAAGACAAGTGAGCAGTCTTCACCCTTGAACACAAGGGGGCAACTTTCGCAACACCCAGACATACAACTGCTTGAGGACAAGCAATATCGAGAGGGGGGGACTGTAATGTCCCCAATTGATTAATTGCCCACAAGCGGACGAAATAGCCTATCCAACCCCATAGGATATAGTCTTGATAAAGAGGAAAACCCATTTTTTCCAATGTTGGGGCAACAATGTAAATGTTGGGTCGGTTGGGGCAAAAAACCCAAAATTGGGGTTTGCATTCACAAGCCCTCACATTTGGGAGCCCATGAAGGAATCTATAAATAGAGGAGAGTTGGAATCAATTTGGAATCATCAAATTGGATTGGAATATCTCTGATTTTCTTGAGCCTGAGGCTCTGAGGGTTTTAAGACCCCTTTTCCTTGTCTAGTTCCAATGGTGAAAGATTCCACCCTAACTAGTCTTTTCTGATTTCAGTGATGAGAGATTCCACCCTAATCAGTTTTTCCATTTTCTATTATCTTTCATCCTTCGGAATTTGTTGACTGTGATTTGGCAAATTGGAAGGGTTTCTGATCAGCAAAGGATTGAAGGGTAGAGAAAGGTCTGTTAAGGACATCAAGGACATAATAAGGAGACAGTGAAGTAGTTGGATTAGCCTGGTGTAAAATTGCAAAATGCAGGGCCGCAGCCGCAGAGCTGTAGGGCCAAGGGGCCACAAGGTTGCAGCTGCAGAGCTGCAGGGCTGCAGCCGACTTGAGGACGTTTCATTTGTACAGGGCTGGGGAGGCAGGGTTTGACAGTCGAATCCCTGGGAACCGACTTGTGTCATCAGCACATTATTTACTTTGAAAAAATGGAAGACCGATCCAGACATAACCATGCAACAGCGTCCAAGTAACGGGTGGTTTCATCACAATCACAAGGACCCTTAAGTAGAAGGCCGAGAAAAAGGCACTGACTGGAACAGGCAACAAGGGTACCAAGCTACGGTAGAAAGTGAGTTAATTTAGGAGAGTAATAGTAGTATTGGACAGCAATAGCATAAATTACAGTTGAATGTTGTTTTACTAAATTATTGGTTTACAAATCAAAATTACACTGGTGGATTCTTGGTTGAATAGACCTACTGTTCCTTGTGCAGGCAGCCCTAATTTATTGGGATTTTGTTGAAAAGACATATTCTTGTTAAAATCTTTATATTCATGCATACATTTATGTATACCTACTGTTATGTGAATGTGCATTGTTGTTACAAAGTTCTTTTCTGACTTATTTGGAAAATCCTAGTCAAAGGTAGAACCCTAATACTGAAGAAAACCCTAGTTAGAATACAATCCCTAAGGGCAAAAAATTACCTTAGGATACTACAGAGTGGCCAGGAACTGGAAGAGGAAAGATAAATGGCCATCAGCTAAGGGCTACGGCTACCAGCAAGAAAAATTGGCCCCGAGCCAGCAGGGACAAACACTGTTGTGAAACCAGTTGTTATGAACCAAATAGTTCATACACCAAGCATTCTTAAAAACATAGTACAAAGACTTATGAATACAATGTCACGAGACAAAGTAATAATAATTACGATTGATACTAATGTGATGTTACAACTGTGAAGTGACCTCTTTATATGGTTCTGAAGAGATGGGTCTCGATGAAAGGTTTAATGGATAGTAGTTGTTTATTATATTACTAGGGTTTATTATAGTATATATGATATATGATATTATATTAGGAATATAACATTGCAACAGAGAAAATACGAAGTCAAGTAGATAAACAGAAAATGCTTAATGAATGGAACAGAGAGGCCTTGGCTATTTCGACATGTCTATAGCAGATGAAGAGATTCCTCATGTTCTCAATACATGTACTCCTTATGAAACCTGGAACATTCAGTTATGGTTGACATTGTTTGGGCCCTAGGGTGTTATATTGTAAATCTAGGTTATGGCTAAAGCCAACCTTATGTGGGCCCATAACTACTCTAGGGAAGGGTTCCCTACCCCTTGAAGATGGATATATACACATCCCAAAAATCATTTCGTATCATCATATTATGAGCTACCACTCTAATAACAAGTATTTCAGCCTACAAGCACTTACACACGGTGTTTTTCCTCTAATTTTTGTTGTATTGTTTCAATTGGTTCACTAGCTAAGTCCGTGAAATGTTTATGCAATGTGTTTATCCATGTAAAATCTCAACACTACTAAGCCATTTTGACTTATTAGTAAGGACATTTAAATGATCTATATTCCATGAATCAAGTAATTAACCCAAAAATGGATTTGAGCAATAAGCATTCAATGAACTAAGAATAATCAACAAAAATCGTTCCATAAGAACATAAACCCATCAAGTTACACCAATTACGTCGTCTATATGGTGGTGTTTCAACTTTACTTGCTTGTGATGAAATAAGAACAAGTAACAACAAAATAAATGTAAATAATGCCAAAATATATAGTCTGTGTATATGAATAACAGTTCATAAAAATAGAAAGGTAAGCTATTTTATCGAAATTACCAAGTCATTCTGGATAAAAGTTTAAGCATTTGGAAACAAACACTAGACAAGTTAAGTTTTAACCCAAGTATAACAACAGTCGTAAAGCATGGTGCAATATATAAGAAAAATATAAATGCACATCGCATAAGCATAAATTGCAGTATACCATCATCCTACAATCGAAACTACCAAATCTATGATAGTTAGCTAGATTATAATAGATTCGATATATTTTGTTGAAGTAATAAGTTAAAAAGAGCCACCTCAACAATTGTAACTTGTCCAGCCTATACTAGATGATATCAAGTTACTTATGCACAATAGTTTGGTCTATGATATATCATTATGAGGAGCAAAAGAAGCAACCAACAGATGAAAATTAACATGAAAATTCAGAGAACGAGAAGTTATCTTTCCTAAGGCATAGTTGAGTGCTAGGAGCATTTGATTCAACTATGTTGGCAAGTCCAAAGATAAAACCATATCGGAGCCTAGAAGCACCCAAAGTAATATGTAACTTTAAAGGGTGTGTCCAAGGGAAAAACAATAAATGTTATTGATAAAAATGAAAAGTCAAACCCTAATTATGTTAAGGGTTTCAGGCAAATAATTTCTTAGACCAAAAGATGTTGGTCATGAAGTTTAGAATTTTAGATAACAGACGAGCAATATCAGGTTTCTATCAACATTCATAACGATTAGCCATGAGGATTTGGTCAAATGGTTAGGTAGCCTTTGCCAACCAATGTGATCATTTCAAATTCAGCAACAATTAGGCTGACACCAATACTGGTAGGAGTCAGGACACTCCTCTCAGAGCATTTTTCAATGGGTGCGTATAGGTAAAACAACAACAAATTTTATTGATGAAAATGAAAAGTCAAACCCTGACTACGATAAAAGTTTCAAGCAGCAAATTTCTCAGACCAAAAGATGAAGCCATGTAGTTTAGATAACAAACAAGAACAATATCAGGTTTATATCAACATTCCTAATGACTAGCCAATAGGATTTGGTCAAATGGTTAGGTAGTAGTCTTTGCCAACAAATGTGATCATTTCAGTAGACATTAGGCTGACACCAACACTGGTAGGACACTACTCGCAGAGCATACAGAGGTTAGACCAAGACATTTTTTCCATTGATAAGTGTTAATATTGGTGAAATCATGGTCTGAAAGGGTGTTTGTATGCAATTTGAAAAGTTTTCTTTAACATTAGAACTACTGGGGATGAAACGAGAGATTCAAGTGACCAGATTGTATCCTTTAAGGCATGCAGAACATGAGCAGCTGATAATTGCTTGCATTAAGTATGAAGCGTGAGTCTCACCATGTCAACACCAATATTGACATCATATACCAAGTCAACATGCACAAACACAATACTGACGAATCTGCCAATAGTGAATTGTAACGCAGTTAGAGAATTAGGCCTCAGTAGCTACCAAACATGGCTCAACCATGTTTCCCATTTATCCATATGTTGTCGTTGCTACAACACCCTCCAAAATTTCACTACATTCAAATTTTGGAGCCTACTTCACCATCATATCTAGTGTCACCTTGGTCGTCGAGTGTCATTTCAAGTCATTCTATATGTTTCAAGTGTTCTTGATCATCCTTATGTGTCATCGCATTGATTAGAATATCTTAGTGTATTTCATGGTCGTAACATCTTTGTTGTTGTAAAATGACACTTTTTGGTCACAGTCGCACACACTTTGTTTGTTGTACTTGGGGAATGTATGTAAAGTGGATTTTGATGTCTATTTATCATTGTTCAAGCTTGTCTAAGTTTTCTTGATGAGTTGGTATGTGTCGCACATGATTTTATGTCTAAACTCATTGTGTTCACCCCTTGTTCTATCTTCTAGACTTAGACAAATTTTGGTTGCAAAGTGAACCCATTAAGGCAAGGAGCGCATGAGTGCACTCTTAAGCCTTGATCGAGAATCCTTCATTGTTCGAAAGTGCGCCCTACGCCCTTCAAGAGCGCATAGCGCACTCCTAAATCATCATTCCCCTCCTTGTTCCGAACTACGCCCTCAACACCAAGTCTTCCTTTGAGCGCACTCCTTCAACTCGAAGAAGTGCGCCCTCCTTGAGCACACCCCGAAGACCTGAGTCTTAACCCCTTCAACCTTCAGCAATGCACCCTGCTCCCTCCTTGACCCTTTTGAGCACATGAGCCTTGAAACATTATCCTTCGCCCTTCAACACTGCGCCTTGTGCCCTCCTTTGCCTTCTTGAATGCATGAGCGCACCCCGAAGCCCTGAAGCCTCTCCCTTCAGCCTTTAGCTCTGCACCATGCACCCTCCTTATCTCCCTTGAGCACACAGCGCACTTGGGAAGCACGAAGCCTTGTCCTTCATCCTTTGGACATGCGCCCCATGCCCTCCCTTGAGTGCCTCTCTCTTGAGCACAAGAGCGCATCCCAAAGCCTTTAAGCCTCTTTTCTTCAACCTTTCAGCCTTTCAAAGTGCGCCCAGAAGTCTTCCTTGTCTTACCCAAACGCACTGCCCAAACATGAACAAAAAATACACATGTAACATGTTGGAATAGGAGACTTTCCAGGCTGATGGTTGCTTGCCATGAGTGATTGCAGTTACAGGCATTTCAGGAACATGGCAAGGATGCATGGAGAAGATCGGGCAAAGAAGGCAACCAAAGGAAGCATTCAAAAACAAAGAACACATTGAAGTCTTGATTATTGAAGCACCCTAAAGACTCCATAAGATCAGAGACCCTTTGGAGGGTGAAGATATCAACGATCGGAAACTACATCATAGAGCAAAACACGTGTGGAAACCATGTCACCTACTGAAGAAAGTCCATGTCATCAGTCACTATGAATCCCAGTCATCAATGATAGTGACTTGTCATGTCTCATCACATGATGATGTGGAAGTTATGATGTAATTATGTAATCATTGTAAAGACAAATAAGTTTTAGTCCAAGAGTCATGTATGGACAAAAGAGCCATAGATGTCCAAAAGACATGTAATACTAAGAGTCATATGTAATTCCAAAAGTCACTTGGAATTCCAAAGGTTTTCAGAAGTTGTAAAGTCAAGAGTCATAAGGATATGAAAGGTCATGTCTCAAGTTATAAAAGGATCCTCATTACTCATGTAAAGGACTTTTAACCTTGCCTTCTCCCACAAGGCATTAAAGAGATAGAGTTAGTACGTTTGGGGAGCAAGTAGTGGCTCTAATGCTCCACTATTGGAGCTAGTGGTGTTCATTGTACTTATATATCTTGGAACTTTTGCTTAATACTTGAAGCCTTTTGGCCAACACATTTTCATGCATGGATTGTGGATGTTTTAAGACTACTCTTTGAATATTTATGATTCATGTTCGTTTTCACATCTACTGAAGTAATTGAACTATTTCGGTGAATTTGGTGCTTAACTTGTTTGAAATGTGTTGTAATGATTGTAACGATCGTCGCATTTATGTGAAATACTTCGCTTGATTTTAGACATGTCTTTCTCATTTGTGTGTGTGTCTCCATTAGATAAGTATTATTACTTCTCTTTTAGAGGCTCACTTTATTCCCCCTGTTAGACACAATAACGGTGAAGACAGGAGATATGAAAGATCAACCTTGAATGCGGATATTATTCACATGATATACATTTATAATAATTCTTGTGACTCTTGGATTCATCTTCCAAGGTCTCTTGGACTGCCTTTGACTATTCAACTTCCACACCAACCCTCAGAGGATTAGGTGTCTAACATTCCCCCACTTAATCCGAAGGGGTATGTATGAGTCCAAGAAGAGAGTTGTAATACAAAATGTGCAAAAATATGCATGGCAGCACTAGGTTGAATGTGCTCTCTGAAATGTTGGTATAAGGGGGTGGTTTAAGGATGACCACCAACACTAGAACGCTTAGTGCAGTTCCCAGAACTCTTCCAAATCTAGCAAGAAGCTGAAATCTTTTGCTAGAGGAAGTGTCCCTAATGATTTGGAGAGGGAGACCTTCAACCTGAAAAAGGGAGGTCTACAACCTGCGGTGGTTTAAGGATGACCACCAACTCTGGAATGCTTAATGCAATTCTTGGAACTCTTCCAGAACTGGCAAGAAGTTGAAGTCTTCTGCTAGAGGAAGTGTCCCCAATTATTTGAAGAGGGAGAAGCTCAACCTGAAAAGGGAGGTCTCAACCCTGCATAGATGGTTTAAGGCTGACCACCAACCAAAGGGCATTTCTGTCTCTGGCTACAACTCTGAATCTGGTATGGCAGGTTGTGGTTCAGGCTCACTTGATGAGGCTTTGAAACTTGTACATGACCATCACTTCTCCCCTTGTCAGATACAAGGTGAGATGATGGCTAAAACTCAACTGCAACACTGTTCAATACTCTAGAAAAAGTTTTGACATATGACTGAAATATCTTCTTAGTTGTTGAAGCCCATTGCCTAGAAGCAATCCAACCAAGATGAATCTTTGTTCTTGCAGGAGGCTTGTTTTTGAAGCATTTGTTTGAAGTATGAGTGGTTTTATGACGGTGCTCATATGGATGATGAAGATCAAAATAGTGATCTTTCATATGGCCAACTCTGTCACAATGTTGGCATTTAACATTCTGTTGTTTTTGTTGTGGAAGAGGAGCAGAATCTAGAACATCTAAAGGTGAATTGTCATGAAGAAATCCAACACTCTGAAACTGGATGGGCTTTGAGTAATCTGGATTATGAAAGGACACATCCTTGTCATATCTAAGACTGGTTTTGTTTATGTTATTCACAAGCTCTTCCCAAGGTCTGATGCTTGGCTTGGCAAGTGCAGACTAAACCTTTGCATCTTTCTGCACATATGCTCCTAAAATGGGTACTACATTTACCATTTCTTGTTGCTAATGGGAGTCTGTCTCAATGTTATTGATTTGATGATGGGTGTCATGAAGCCTATGCTGTTGTAACTCATCTTGTTGAAGTTGAGACTCCAACTGCAAAAATTCAATGTTTTCTTATGCATTTTGTAGGCAAGTCACAATGTCAGAGAGAGTGTCTGTACGGATTTTTACAATCCCATCAACAGTGGAATGCATCAAGGTATTTGGTAACTCTAATACATTATTAATTCAAGCCATTTCTCAATCTCAAGAATCGAAAGCTTCTATTAGAATTGCACTACTATTTACATAGAAGCATTATGCAATTCCACAATTTATAGGTGCCACCAAAGCAATTCACCTTAAATTATGCTCGATTTTTGCCAAACAACCATTAACAATGTTTGGAATCTTGGATGCTTTCTAATAAAATTTGGCTTCCTTTTGAAAATTCCTACACCGAAATCCCTACTGCAGCAAACTGATGTTACTTCTCCTACTTGTTAATCCATGCAAGTTATTTACTATGTTCTACGGTAAATATCAAAGCAAATACATCTGCAACCTTCACTTAATTAACATATATGTGGAAACAAAATATTGAGCAAGCAAGAAAAACACAACACATAAGACAATTATTTTTGGACAAAAAGTCCTCGGAAAAACCCAATGCGGGAAAACCAATGCAGCAGCTCCGAGGGTTTATTATTATTAAGCAGTAGTAAAATTTGAATACATAACTGAATACCTCACAGGGTTATTCAATTACAGAGAGAAATATTGGCAGAAGCTTTGTGAGTTACCTCACACAGTCACTAAGAAACCCTGGCTAATCTGGTTGCTGGATGAAGTGCCCCTGGCAGGCACTGCGCTACCTCTACATTGTCCCAGCGTCAATCCTTCCAGACACTACGTCACCCAGCTGGGAATTCGATCAGTAGCCCAGAGTCACTGCTCTCAGCTTCCCGGTCTCACAACCAGGCTTCCGGCTGCTAAAACTGACCCTCTACTCTGACTTTCGACTTTCTCTCTCTGCCTCTGCGTCACTTCTGCGTGGCCCTTCTGGCCCTGCGTCAAAGCTTCTGGATCACTTACTGCCTCTCTCTGTTGATGTATCTCTGGCTGAGAACCTCTCTCTCCAGTGGATGTTATCCCTGCCCCTCAACTGCAAGAGATCTCCTCAATCAATTTTTCCTCCTAAGAACTTCTCACTCATAAAATCGATTTCCTCTATCTCTCTAGGTTTTTCAAATGACCCTCAAGCCCCTTCTTATATCTTCTTGTTGGACAACCAACGGCCTAGATTAAAACATAATCAAAGGCTCAAGATCGTTTTGGCTAGATCCATAGCTTTTTCTAGAAGTTTCACCCCTGATTAGATTAATATCGATTAATATTTTAATTTTCCTAAGTTTAGACTTAGGAACCCCATTAAAAATATTAATTATTTTAATAAAATCACTTCAAGGTGGAATTTCCCAAAACGCTTTCTGGGTTCTTTGGAATACCTGTGCCCAAGCCTCCCAGCAAAATTTAAGACTTAGAGCACATCCTATGCTACCCCAAATCAACATTCCTTACCTGAGACGAAGGCAGGATATCACTCGATCCATCTCATCAAAGTCTCCACATGAATCAAACAAAAGTCGAATTGCTTTAGTTGCTGGAAAATGCTAACTATGAGACTGACAGGAGAACGAATGGCTCAAAAATCGTCCGGTTGAGAGCAGACTTTTGGAGTTGTTGCTTGAATTGTCATAGAATAAGTGAAGCGAGCTAGCAGATCGAGAGCTTTAGCACAGAGAGTGAATAAGGCCAGCACCAAGCGGGAGTGTAGACGTTGTGAACACTTATGTGATTCAACGCGCATAAAAATAATATGCAAAGTCTCCTTACGCTGCCAATGGATCTTTGAAATTAGATCTTCAAAATGGAACCATCATAATACATAAGATGAAATTTGCCTTTTTTTTTGGATGTAACGTCTCCCACAGTGTCTCTGTATTAGGATTGAAACCTATCTGTTACTTGCCACGCATTCTCGTCCAAAAGAACCATATCTTCTAGAGCTAGTTGCGGATACTTGTGCAAAGTCAGCAAGATCTGGATGAAATTGACTTTTCCAGGGGAAGGATCCTATCTGGGTCTCTAAATTAGGGTCCAAACCAATTTTTTTCACCTCACGCATCTCATCCAAATGAACCACATCTTGCATAGTCATTTGGTGATACTCCACTATTTCACATAGAAATCGATTTTCATAGGCATAACAGGCATTCTCTTTGGCAAGATGTGACTCACATTCAGGGACAAGCCCAAAGTCATCTTAGGCAACACCAGACTATAAGCGGAGTGGAAGGAGTGTGTGCTTTGTTAGCGAGAATGATACCATTTCTTGTATAAAAATGGCGTTCTTTACGAGATTAAGGAAGGACGATAAAAACATTGAATATTTAGAAAGATACTACGATGATACATATGAGTACAAGCACGTTATCCTTCCTAAAAAGATTGTTCGAAAGCAACCGATCACCAAACTTCTGGACGAGGCTGAATGGAGAGTAATGGGAGTTGCAGGAGTTATGGCTAGCATTATATATTATGTCAAGGAGTAATAAATGCATAGGCGGGTATGGCGGAGTAATACATGTATGGTGGTATGAGTGTCGTTAACCAAGGAATAGCGTATTATAACCGAAGTGGGGAGGTATTACCAATGGAGTGTATGGGAGCAGCAAGCGTTAACCAATGGTATGGTGTTATGAGAAAACCAGAGGAGCAAGCAGCGAAATGCGATTATAACCAGCAGTTGCATATTATAACCAAAAGTTGGAAGGGGTAGGAAGCAATGTCTCATAGCAACAACGGAGTTGAGGGGTATAACATGTCAGACCACCAGCATATGGACAGTGTATGGGAGCAGCGTTGTATGGCGGCGTTGTATGGAGGTGATGAGGTGATGAGGTAATGACAGCACGGTATTGGTAAAACCGTGTGCGAGAGGACCACCCGTGGTATGGGAGATATGTTTCAATTCAACGGGCCGAAAGCAATGTCTCAGAGCCACAAAGAGAGACACACCTTGTCACTGTTCAAAACCCAAGCAGAAATCAAAGTGCACAATAACAGCAGTGTGTTACAATATGGCACACAGTGATGCAACAATGTGTTACAAGTCACAGAATACTAGTCGCAGACAATACCAATGCTACTCGATACCATCATTTAACAAAACAAACTTCAGGCTTACTACTCTTCTGTTGCACAACAGTCACGAAGGTTATGTATAAACCAGATACAACAGAGTGCTTCCAGGTAGCGCAGCAACCCACTCCAATCTCAATTCAACGCAGGAACAAACCATCACAGCATTTGAGCACCACGATTTTCTCATTCAACTTGATTGAGCATTTCAGCCAACATTACAGAACTCATGCAACACACAGAGAAATTGACAGAAATGACAAATTCAAGAACTGCGAAAATGGTAGAAGGAAGTTACAAGAGCATAGGGAAGCTAAAATGGAGTTGGCTCCGATACCATGTTAGACACAACAATGACGAAGACAGGAGATATGAAAGATCAACCTTGAATGCGGATATTATTCACATGATATACATTTATAACACATTCTTGTGACTCTTGGATTCATCTAAAATGGAGTTGGCTCTGATACCATGTTAGACACAACAATGGCGAAGACAGGAGATATGAAAGATCAACCTTGAATGCAGATATTATTCACATGATATACATTTATAACACATTCTTGTGACTCTTGGATTCATCTTCCAAGGTCTCTTGGACTGCCTTTCACTGTTCAACTTCCACACCAACCATTAGAGGATTAGGTGTCCAACACCCCCTCTGCAATGAAAGAACCTTGATACATCTACAATCGAACATCCACAAGGCACACTCTCTTGCTCATTCAAAAGCACATGTGCGCTTCTCTCTTGTGTTGACTGCTTAAGCCAAGGCATATCTTTGAGTAAACGGTAGTCGAGCCATATTCTGAATGGGACTCCTACACCACACAGAGTCTAATTGGGAACTCATATCGGGGAGATCCCCTGTATGTTGGCGGTATCCAAGATTCCAACACCGTCAACACCTTATAATTTTAAAATCCATTTCAATCAATCACAATAAAACCACCCAAAAAGATGACAACCCTTCAAGAAGATCCATCTTTAACATGGTTCACAACTTCACATTTTTCCCGGTTCATTATAGAAGAATGGTTTCAATCAATAAGGTCAAAATGTGAAAATTTCAACTATTGTAGCAACTGGAAATTATTCTTCTAACTATAAATTAATTAACAGTTTATTTGCCCACACAAACAACGAAAAATTCACAATTGCAAATTTCAACAAATTAAATTCTGCAAAAGATAAATAGGAAACTGAGAAAATACTCGCATACACACACAAAAAATTAACACAGTTATTTTTGGAAAAAGTCACTGGCAAAACCCAACTTGGAAAACCATTGCAGCAGCTGAGGTTTTTAATTATTAAGCAGCAGTGAGAAATTCTGAGTACAACTGGATGTCAAAATCTGGCAATCCTACAAAGAAAAATACTAGAGAAAAATACTGGCAAAAAATCTAGTGAGGAATTTTCCTCACCCCACAAGCAATCCGGGCTCTGACTACCAACTCCAAGTGAGTCGTCCAAACAGCTTTTGCGCAAGTCTGTGTCACCCTAGCGTAGTCCCTTCTACGCTTTGCCTAAAACAACTGCTCCTCAAGTTGTCTTGTCTGCCATTGGCTAGGAAACTGTCTCTCTAACCCTCTAGGACACATTCCCGGCCTCTGGAACTAAAACCCAGCTTCTCTCCAGCAAAATCAAATTGCCTCTAGAGGCTTTTGCGCAGCCCCTACATCAGCCTCTCTGTGGCTATTTCTGCCTCTCTACAAGCTACTCTCTGGAACTAGAATCTCTTCCTCCAGACTCACTATCCTTGCCCCTCTCTGTCTCTGCTTCCCTTCTCTGGCTCGAACTCTTCCGGCAATTGCTGCTACTCTCTGGAAAATCAAACTGCCCAAGGAAATTGATCTCAAGTGTGTGTTCTCCATCTACCCATCGACCTCCTCTTATAATCTCCAGTTGGGACTCCAACGACCAAGATTAAAACATAATCGATGGTTGAGATCATTTCTAGATCAATCCGTGTGAGTTTCTAGATGATTCACACCTTTCTCAATTAATATTGATTAATTAACCCCTTTTCCTAAGTTTAGACTTAGGAAATATTTAAAAATAGGCTAATAATTTAATTGAGACACTTCTAGGTGGAATTTCCATAAACGATTTATGGTTATGGAGAACTCCTATGTTTTAGCCTCTCCACAAAGTTTTGAGACTAGAACACCTCCGATGCTACAAAAACTAACACTCCCTCTTAGCGAGGAAGGTGTTCTAGTGTTGCACTATTGCTACAACACCCTATCTTTGTATCACCCTTTGTCACGTTGTTGATGTCTGGCCACTGTGACTCACTGCCACTACCCACCAACCACTGCGCAACTCTGATGTTGCATCTGCATTGCTGCTGACACTACTATATTGCTGCCAACTCTACATCTACATTGCAACTCCCTTTCATTTGTTGTTGTTGAAACTGCAACTAATGCAACTAAGAAGCATCCAATATACTGAATCATCTGTGTCTTTGTGCTGCATTTGTCTCCTAAGTATTTCACTGCTACTAGTACCTGTATTGTCCACTAAAGAATCAACGTTGTTGCTGACTCTGCTACTGAGCCTCCTGCTCTGTTGTCAACACTGCACTGCGCTCCTCAACACCTAACTGCAACTAGTCTGCAACTGTCACTCCGGAATCTGACTACATCAACTGACATTGATCCATCCTACTACTGAATACTATGGGCCCCCGTAGCAAGGTAATGATCCATGAGGAGGACACCTCAATGGACCCTACCCAAACTCTACAACTTTGGGACTATAACTCCATATCACCCCACCTCTCTCCTAGAGGTATAGTTGCAAACATGGCAAAATCTTCCTCCAGCCTGGAAGACAACTTGTATATCTCTGCAGACGTCACAGCATGGTCCTGCTTCTCCTGCTTTTCCTTCTTCTTGAGAGGACACTGAGTACTGTAGTGGCCAAGCTTGCCACACTTGAAGCACTTGACCTTAGATAGGTCATTTTCCTTCTTCTTCTCCCCCTGTCCCTAGCTGGGACCTATTACCCACCATTTTGTGGGTAATATCCCTAGAAGAAATTTTTCTCCAGGAAGGTCCTCAGTCGGTGGCTAGCAACCACCAGCTAGTTCATTATGCCATTTTCTCCGCCACCTAAGCCAGCCATGTGGTCCCTCGCCCATCTGCCATGATCGTATGTTTGAAGGTGGGCCTCCTGAATCTAAAGGTATGCCTTGTCATTTGGAAATTGAGTATTGTTATTTGCTTATCATGGACACTTCTGGGCATGGATTAATGGGGTGATTCAGCGGAAAGAATGGGCTAGGTCTATTCTTTTGTCCCCTAGACCCCTTTTAGGAATTAACCTTGGATTCTAGTCTCGTGGGATCTCTTTTACTGACCATTTGGTTCCAGGGATGGTATTTCACAGGAAACCCTGATTTTGATTGCGTGGTCCTGCTCCCTTATCCGCTTATATTACCCCCTTTCCACTCACTATGACCCCATTCATCATTTCTCCTGCCTGGGTCCACATAGGGTTAGCTTGCCCCTTTCCCTTGCCCGCACCTTGGGTCATGGCTTGGAATGAAGCCAAGAGGTTGATGCAGCTGAAAAGAAAGATAAAAGCATATATGGCCACATTCAACAAGAAAATGTACCACAAAATGCAAAAGATGGTCAGAACAAATACATTTAGCCCATGGGCAAAAGCCAATATATGAGCTCTACCCCATCATCATGGCCATCACCTTGGTTCCTACCGGTTCTATTAGCCTTCCTCATCATATAGGAACCCATGATTGTCCCAACCCCTGGTGGGCGATGAACCGCCCCACCTTAAAAGGGGGAAGTCATTGTTATATCTTATACATTGTGTTCTAGCCCCTTGAGCCCCAAGTAGTCAATCAAAGAAAATCATACAAAAGGCAAAAGGCATAAAAGAGGGGTGGAAAAATCAAGGTCGAGGCACCTCATGTACCACGATTGCTCCCTCCTATACATTATAAACCCAACTATGGGTTGCCCTCTTATAGCTACCCTTGCACCCCAGCATGTGACCCAGGGCTGCCCCTTCTCATCCCCTAGTTCATTCACCATATTTGTCACATGCCACCACCTTTTGAAGGATGTACCTTGGATATTATCCCATTTAGAAGTAGAATCCACCTAATAGGGTACTTGGTTAACCCCATTTGGAGTGTAGGAGACATTGGCACATCCCAAAGCCCATCATGGAAGGGCAAGCCATTATGAAGTCCCCACCTGTGGTCCATGATTAGGTAAACTCATTTACTCGACTTCTCTAACGACTTGTTGTACTGGAAGGCTGTGCAGGATTGCAGATGGTTTCCGTTTGGGGTTTGGTCTCCCTATACGGGATCCTAATCCTCCAAAAGGATACATTGGCACATATAGGGTAAGCGTTGAGAGCCATGGGCCTCCATAGCAACAGATTGCACTTCATGGATCCCCACAGCCATTCAGAGATTGCTCGTGGTTCACTTATTGGACGAAGAGGATGCACCTAATCCATCATGCCCAGTCGGCCCCAGATCTACACCATACACTTGGCAGATGATCCAAGACTTGCACGATGATGTGACATCACCTACACCATCATTGTGGCCCTTGCAGGCGACCTACAGGCATCTTCGATTTGTTTGGAGACCCGTGAGGACACTTGTGTGCCCCCACATGTCATTTGGAGCACCACAAGTTATTACAAGGGGACAACCCCTTGTCCACTGCTTTTGAGGGTCCTATTCTTCATTGTGGCAACCATGGACCTCATTAGACCTCTTAGAGGGCCTTATGACATGCATAGATTATCATTTGACCTCTTGAGAGACCTACTTTTCCATTTATGAGCTAGTTTGGTGGGCTTGTCACCAAAAGTTGTATTATTAGCACATTATTTTATTTTTGGGGCTTACATAGGCCAAGGAGGCTAATTCGAACTCCTAAGTTGTGTATAAATAGGAGTGAGATGAGTTCATTTCTAATCATCACTTTGGATTAGATCCCTCTCTTCTTTAGAGAATTTCACACTTTTTCTGGAGCATGAACTGGAGCTTTTATGGATGAATTTTGATGTATGGTTATTGGTCTATCTTCTCTTGGAGCTCTCTATTGTCATTTGTGAATGGTTGGATATACTCTACTGCATGTAAGTTCGAAATTTTGATGTTATTCTTGTTACTTTGTCATATATGCTAGATTGGGATTTTCGTTGTTTTAGGGCTAATTGTTGCATGCAATTATTGCTTAATATTGTGGAATTGTCTCTATTATAATGTTCTCTACATGTATGGGCCATGTAGTGTGAACGAAATCTCTTAGGGGTAAAATTTGACCTTGATTAGCCATTCCTCTTGTGCATTTGAAGTATAAAAGCTAAAAAATTGCTTTCACTTGACCTAGAGGGTTTGTGAAGTAATTTTGAGGCCTCCTTGACTGGGAACCAAGAAATCATACACATAATCAACATAGACTCCATTCTCCCAAGGATTAAGGCACTAATCTACCAAGGGTGTTCACAAAAACTCTTATTCCTTCACCTTCTCCCAAGTCTAGCCACATTAGTGTGCCTAGGGCATCAATTTCTCGACAAGCTAGCCATTAAAAAAATTTGATCTCCTAGGGTATCCTGAGTTGGCCTTTCCTTTATCTCTCCTCCAAATTTGAAAACATTCCGACGATGGAGTTGGGAGAAAAGCCAAGCCCTAGCTTCAGGACGAAACCTTGCCCTGCCATCCCCAAGGCTAGCACTTCCCAGGGTCAAACCAACATCTTTGAGTAATAATATTTTCTTTGATCCTCTCTCCACCTTGTCTAGGATAAGAATATCATTGGTCGCTACATTCCTTCTCATACCCTAAACTGGGTCCACTTGGCCCCATGTGGTCCCACTCCTTTAAAAGACCATTCTTCAAGAACCATTTGGGGTACCAATTCTAACAAGGATTTTAAGGATTGGGAAACTCCTTCACAAGTCTTATCCCATAAGCCTAACCCTCAAATCCTCTCTTCCTTTCCCTAGGTTACGTAGTACCTTGCTTACAAAGCAAGCAATCTTTATCCTTCAAATTCTGGGAAAGGGTTATTCGGGTCACTCATATCCATTGACTTATCCTTCATTAGTGACTCCACACATACTGAGTCTCCTCCCATCGGTGAAAGTTTGTAAATAGAAGGCAAACTTAACTGACATGACAGTGAGCTAACACTCCATTTGTTTCCCTTGGCCTAGCATGTGCCCTTTAGGGATTCCCCTTTGGTCCCCTGCTATATTGAGCAGTAACGGGACCCTTTGATGCTAGGGCCACATTCTCCACTTCCTTCTCACCTTTCACGCCCTTATTGTTGCTTCGACTGATGGTGCTCTTTAATGGAGCTTGCCTCAACTCCTGCTGTAGGTCTGACCACACCCTGTCCCATTTAGGCAAATTGTCTCGGCTCAAGATACTTTGGACAAAGACTTGCCACTCCTCTGAGACGCTATTAAGTGTCAAACGTACAAGCTCTATGGTTGAGGTGCGTCCCCAACGGCTACAAGTTGATCTCGGTCCTCGGACCTCCTAATTCTAGGTCAGGAAGGGATCTATGCCTTCACCCTTTTGCATCCTCATGCTTCTCAGCTTCTCATGCAGGAACATCTTCTGTTGCTTGGAAGAACTCTGATATAGCTGGTCGATAACGTCCCACATTTTCTTGGCAGTATTCTTGCCAGATACATGCGAAACTATATGGTCCCGGACTCCATCCAGGATCAACCGCTTCGCCTTCGCCATTTCTTTCTTGTATTCCTTCAACTGATCTGCATCCTGAGGTACTACCACTACATTATCTCCATAGGCTTTTAGGCCATGTTCATCCAACAAGAAGGGCATCCTAGTCTTCCAGATGACAAAGTTGGAGGCTCCCTCTAACCTATCCTGATCTCTAAGCCCAATTGTGGCCATCTTTGAATCTAGTTGAAAAATCTCCCTCTTTCTTGTTGCTCGGTTGTTGAGTTTGCTACACGCACTCCCTTCTGGAGTGAGAAACTTTGCTCGCAGCTTCTACCAATCTGCAACTGGAAAATCGGATTTATAGAATTCGAAACCCCCTAAGAGAAATTCTCTTTGT
The DNA here is from genome assembly GCA_031772625.1 of Pinus tabuliformis. NCBI lineage: Eukaryota > Viridiplantae > Streptophyta > Pinopsida > Pinales > Pinaceae > Pinus > Pinus tabuliformis. Next base: position 571,085,494 of record CM062815.1, read on the forward strand.
GTGTCTTTCTCTTCCACCAGGCGTTGTTCTCCTACTGTAAATTGTTGCAAAACCCTTATGCGCCCAAACAAGGAACCTACCCAGCGAAAATACCTTAGTTGTTTCTCCCTATGCCTACTAGAATCACTCAACTGGCCACTTGGCCACCACCAAGACTCAAGAACACACTAAACTATGAAGAGTAAGACAAAAAAGTTCAAATTCAGAACAAGAGTCTACAAGTCTAATCTATGACAAAGTAGTAAACTATGAATATATCTACTAATATCTCCTCCTTCCACCATGAACAAGACGTGAGCCTCCACATGGTGGCAACGAAGAAGATGGTGGCTTTGTAAATTGTGGCAATTATTGTGGAACTAATGAAGATGAAGCCCCTGTTGTTGGTGTTGAAGCATGGAACCTGGAAACCAAGGGACCGGATGGGGGTGGCATCTCAACTCGATCATCATCATCCTGGATAAGAGCATCCTCTAATTGCTCTAATCGCAACACTCCATCCTCCAAATTGGGCTCCTTTGGATTTTTGTCCCAAACCTTAAGGTCTTTATTAGTCTTTGCATCATCACAATAATGGGACAACAATCGCAAGTTGTAGTGAACATAAACCAAGCTCTCTGCCCAGTCTAAACTTAACCTGTTCCTTTTAACACTGTGGATGAAAGAATAAGAGCTCCAACACCTCTCTGCAGAAGAAGTGTTTACCGCTTGTGATAGCGCCCGGTTAAAATTGGCAACTAGGGCCAAACTCCATGTGGGTCACCTTATTTATGGCAACTGATATTTTTCTTGGATTCCTTTCATCAAGAGGTGTAGGATTGATCAAATGATCATCCGATTCCAACATGTATTCATGAAGGTATGAATTTATTTGTATTCTTGACAATTTGTTAAGGTCGGCCAGCAAGCAAAACAGCGTTTTACACCCCCAGCTTATCCTCAACGTGGCATATAAAAGGAGGAGACCTTGTGGCATAAACTCACTCATCTCAACACACATTCTTCTCTCTCTCTCCTATGCATTAGAGGAGCATCTCTCTCTCACACGTGTGGTTGAAAGGAGGACGTAGATCTAAATTAGGGCAGCATTGACTTGGGTTGACCATGGAGCAAAAAGGCTGAGTTTTGGCTGCGTTGACTAGTGAGGAGGTTAGTTTGACTGCAGTTTGGGTTGGGCAGCCTCTCCTAGGCTAGCCGCATTTCTCGGCAGCAAATGTTGACCTGTTTTGACCACCCTTTTACCAACATTGACTGTCAAGGGTTGATCGCAGACCTGTACCTATGTTGACTGTTGGTTAACCATCATTTCAAGACTATTTTGGGCTGCCTATACTTGTTGTTGGAGGCCGAGTTGACTGAGGTTGACTTGAGGTCAATTCTGACTTGTTTGACCAGCTTTGACTTTGTTGGTTAGGGTTTTGTTGTTGTTGTCATAAAATTACAGATTTGTGTAATTGTACTATCTCTCTCTCTGTGTGCTGAATTATTGAAGAATATAAGAAGAGTTGATCAAGGGTTTCCTCGCATTGGGGTTTGTCCTTGGCTGGTGCAACATCTTATGTCCTCTTGTCTTGGCTTGTCTTCTACTGTTTACATTTATGTTCTATCTGCATTTTACTATCATGTTGATGTGATTGCTATTCTGGAAATTGATATTGGGCTAATAAGAAAATTTGAAGTAAATTGCTCTTAAGCATAGAACATACCATAATTTAACATGGTATCAGCGTTGAAGTGAAGACAAAGCCCAAGCAAGAGTGAAAGAGCAATCACTGAAGACAGTTGGAAAGGACAAAAGACTTCATGGGTTCCTCATCCCACTTCCCCGCCGAAGACAAGCTTCGTAAGAAGTCTGACTATCACGGATGGAAGATGTCTCTTGATCTATGTGAGCAAGAAGTGTTGGACTATGTGAGGGGTAAAATTACGGAGCCTCCATCAAATGCACTGGCTGCTACAAAGAACAAGTACACTAAGGGTGAAGTCAAAGCGAAGAAGATTATCCGAGATTCAATTGACAAGCATTTGGTGGCCTACATTTCCGAGCTGAACACCTCCAAGGAGATCTACGACAGATTGGTAAGATTGTTTAAAGTTAGTGATGCAAATCAAGTTTTGTTCCTCAAAAATAAGTTGAAGGATATTAAGAAGGGCAAAGACGAAGATATTCAATCCTACTTCTTAAGGATCACTGAGATCAAGAATGATCTTCTATCGATTGGAAAAGTCATTCCTGACAGGAAACTAACTATCACTACCCTTGGAGGGCTCCCATCCAAATGGTATATATTTAGAGCCACTCTTCTCAACAATGATTGAATTCCGGGATTTGAAGAATTGATGTCGAGATGCATTCAAGAAGAGACAAGAATGGTGGAGCAAGAAATGCCTTCAAGCAAAGGCAACCCCACTACTTTCTCCTCTCATGCCAAAAGGAGAAATAGTTCTGGGTCTAAAGGTCATTTCAAAGGAAAGCCTGGATCGAAGGGTGGAAGGAAAGGAAGATGCTTTGTTTGCAATAAATTTGGCCACTATGCGAGGGAGTGTCCAAATAGAAAGGACACATCACATGATGATGATCAAAATCACTCCTGGGGCAACTCCAACAATAATCAAAGAAATGGCAGGTTCAATGGCAAAGGAAAGAGGAATGACGAAAATCAAGGATATGGTCAACCCTCTAAGAAAGCAAGGAACTCCAAGTATGTATCAAATGTTGTTAATAATAAGCAAGATGAGTATTGTTTGATATCGATCCTCTCCACTACCTCTCCTCCGGACTTGTTGAGCAATTGGCTTATTGATAGTGGTGCCTCAAGGTGCTTCACTGGTTACAAGGAAGCTCTCTCTAATCTAATAGAGAAGGAGACAAACTTGGAGATTATTCTTGGAGACAATTCCACCTATCATGTAAAGGGTGTAGGGAATGTTACTCTTCAATTAAATCAAGGTAACACAATCCATTTGCAAGAAGTCTTATATGTACCTGATCTCAAGAAGAACCTAGTGTCCATTTTGGCAATGGAAGACAAAGGTTGCAAGGTGGCATTTATCGATGGCAAGGTACATGTTTGGGAAAAGAATTTTAAAGATGCTTTCACTCTTGGGTTCCGGGTTGACTCTTTATATCAAGTTGGAGGAAGTCCGTTGGGAGTCATGTCTTGTGACACATCTCTACAGTCTGAACTATGGCACCAGAGGTTTGCCCACCTTCATTATAAGGCTCTACCCGATGTGAGACAGATGGTGACAGGGATGCCCGAGTTCAAAGTAGAGCATGAAGGTGTATGTCCGGGATGTGTCGAAGGAAAGCTCAAAAGGGGACCATTCCCCTCAAGCCATAGCAAGTCTACAGATATATTGCAGTTGGTCCACTCCGACATATCTGGTATGATGCTTGTAAACTCCTTGGGAGGATATCTATATTATCTCACTTTTACAAATGATTATTCTCGCAAGACTTGGATCTACTTCTTGAAAAAGAAGGATGAAGTGTTCACCTGGTTCCGTCACTTCAAAGCCTTGATCGAAAATCAAACCGAGAAGAGAATCAAGATACTAAGGACTGATAATGGGACCGAGTATGAATCCAATGAGTTGCATGACTTTTGCAAAGAATTTGACATTAAGAGGGAGACCACAACACCATACACTCCTGAGTAGAATGGTGTGGCTGAGAGGAAGAACCGTATGATTATGGAAGTTGTTCGTGCCATGCTCCATGATCAAAGGCTTCTGAAGCTTCTATGGGCCGAAGCTGCGAATACCGCCGTATATGTTCAAAACCAATGCCCTCATCAAGCATTGGATTCCAAGACTCCTAAAGAAATGGTCACTGGTAAGAAACCTGATGTCTCTCATTTTAGAATTTTTGGAAGTCCATATATTTTCATGTGTCGAGAGAGAAAAGAAGCGAATTGGGTGCATCTGGAAAGAAAGGAATCTTTGTGGGTTATAGCGAAAATTCTAAGGGCTATAGAATCTATGTGGCTGGTCAAAGGGAAGTCGAGATAAGTCATGATGTCACCTTTGACGAAGATATGGCTCTCAGCGAGGTTAACAATCTTCCTATTCTAAGGAAAGATAAAGGAGCTGACACCAGGAAGTCAGATGAGAAGGAAGATGAAACGATGCCCAATGTTGAAGAACCTATGGATCCTATTGATCCCCCTCCGCCAGAGCCTTCCTCCTCTAGAAAAAGGCCCTCATGGCTTAGGGGGACTCTTGAAGATGCCGAGAAAGATATTGCACCAAGAGGGACTTTCCGTGAAAGCAAGAAGTCAACCAGGTATCAGGGATACCTGACCATTATGAGCACCATCATTCAAAATGAGCCTACATCGTTTGAAGAAGTCGTGAAGCATCAAGTATGGAAGGATGCTATGAATGAAGAATATGAATCCATCATGAAGGATGATGTCTAGGATGTGGTCCCCAGACCCCAGGACAAATCAATGGTCACCTCAAAATGGCTTTACAAAATCAAGCATGGCGCTGATGGGAGTGTTGAAAAGTACAAGGCTCGCTTTGTTGCTCGAGGCTTCTCTCAAAAGGAAGGTGTGGATTACGCCGAGATATTTGCACCTGTTGTCTGATACACCACCATCTGCTCAATCATAGCCCTTGCTGCCTCGCAAGGATGGAACCTACATCAGATGGATGTCAAGACCACGTTCTTGCATGGTTCAATTAAAGAGGAATTCTACGTGGAACAACCCGAGGGGTTTGAGATTCATAATTGGGAATCTCATGTATGCAGGTTGAAGAAAGCTCTCTATGGGTTGAAGCAAGCACCCCAAGCTTAGTATGAGAGGATCGACAGCTATTTGATGAAGCTGGGATTCACTAGGAGTGAAGTCGATCCGAACCTTTACTTTAAGGTTGAAGATGATAAGCCTCTCATACTGGTGTTGTATGTTGATGACCTCTTTCTGACTGGTGCAGACCCTCTCATTAACAAATGTAAGAGGGAGTTGGCTTCCGAATTTGAGATGATGGACCTAGGACTGATGCATTAATTCCTAGGGTTGGAGGTCTGACAAAATCTAGGATAAATTTTCGTCTCTCAAGGAAAATACGTGGTGAAGATATTGGAGAGATTTGGAATGGTGGACTACAAGCCCGTGACTACCCCGATGGAGCTTAACTTCAAGAAGTTATGCGATAGTGTTGTCGGACCTGTATTGGGAAATGCTTCTAAGTATCGTCAACTCATAGGAGCATTGATGTTCTTGGTGAACTCCCGTCCGGATATATGTTTTGCAGTCAACACGCTAAGCCAATATATGGTTGAGCCTCATCACTCACATTGGATTGGTGCCAAGAATCTTTTGAGATATCTTTGAGGCGCAATCACTCATGGACTGAGATACACTGCCAAAGATGTGAGGCTGCATGGTTATTCCGATGCTGATTGGGTAGGCAGTGTGGTGGACCGAAAGAGCACTTCCAAGTGTTGTTTCTCTTTGGGTTCTGCTTCGATATCCTAGATGAGCAGGAAGCAGAAGTCGGTGGCGTTGAGCACCGCTGAGGCCGAGTACATTGCTACGAGTATGGCCTCTTGTGAAGATGTTTGGTTGCGGAAGCTCTTTAGTGAGTTGTTTGGACATACGCTGGATACTATCGTGATCCTCTGCGACAACCACAGTGGGATTCGTTTATCAGAGAATCACATATTTCATGATCGCTCCAAGCACATCGATATCAGGTACCACTTTATCTGGGATATGGTACAACAAGGAGAAATAAGGCTCCATCATATTGGGACTGATGAGCAGGTCGTTGACATTCTGACGAAGCCCCTGGGAAAGGTCAAATTCTTGACTTTCCGAGAACGACTAGGAGTCATGGAGAGACCCTCTTATGAGGGTCCTATATGATATGGACATTGAGCTCTGGGAGCTCTGGGGGGCTTGGGGTACTTCTTGGAGCAATGAGCAACCATAGGGTGAATGGTTCAGCGTTCCCCTAATGGTTTGTTGTGTACAGGGTGAGTGGTTCAGCCTTCCCCTATGATACCCTGTGGCGACATATAGGTAGGAAGAGTGGTTCATCCTTCTCCTGCTGAGACATCCTACCCATGCAGTCTAGGACTCATGGGAAGTACCTCCCATCTGGCCAATGAGTAGGGAAATGAGGCTAGGGACCATAGTAGTACTAATGGACGGATCGTGTAACTACCATACTCCCTATGCTAGGATGATATTGATCTGGGATCAATTGGAACTGACTTCGAGTCAGTAAGTGTGGTATGATACACTCTTTATTTGGAACTGATTTCGGATTAGTAAGAGTGGTATGACACACTCTCTTCATTGCGACTGACTTTGGGTCAGTAAGAGTGCTATTAGACACTCTCTTTTATCTAGGACTAACTTCGGGTCAGTAGAGGATGGTATGATACATTCTCGATCTCTTCTTCTTCTTCATAGTTCAGCAGAGCAGTGTAGAGCAGTGCATTGATGGTGGAGATAGTACTGACAAACAAGATGGATTAGAAAATGGAGTTCTCCCTAGTTGAGAGGGAGTGTTAAAATTGGCAACTAGGGCCAAACTCCATGTGGGTCACCTTATTTATGGCAACTGATATTTTTCTTGGATTCCTCTCATCAAGAGGTGTAGGATTGATCTAACGATCATCTGATTCTGACATGTATTCATGAAGATATGAATTTATTTGTATTCTTGACAATTTGTCAAGGTCGGCCAACAAGCAAAACAGTGTTTTACACCCCCAGCTTATCCTCAACATAGCATATAAAAGGAGGAGACCTTGTGGCATAAAATCACTCATCTCAACACACATTCTTCTCTCTCTCCTATGCATTAGAGGAGCATCTCTCTCTTACACGTGTGGCTGAAAGGAGGATGCATATCTGAATTAGGGCAGTGTTGACTTAGGTTGACCGTGGAGCAGAAAGGCTGAGTTTTGGCTGCATTGACCAGTGAGGAGGTTAGTTTGACTGCAGTTTGGGTTGGGCAGCCTCTCCTAGGCTAGCCGCATTTTTGGGCAGCAAATGTTGACCTGTTTTGACCACCCTTTGACCAGCGTTGACTGTCAAGGGTTGACCATAGACCTGTACCTGCGTTGGCTGTTGTTTGACCATCATTTCAGGACTGTTTTGGGCTGCCTGTACTTGTTGTTGGAGGCCAAGTTGATTGAGGTTGACTTGAGGTCAATTCTGACATGTTTGACCAACTTTGACTTTGTTGGTTAGGGTTTTGTTGTTGTTGTCATAAAATTACAGATTTGTGTAATTGTACTATCTCTCTCTCTCTCTCTCTCTACTGAATTATTGAAGAATATAAGAAGAATTGATCAAGGGTTTCCCTGCATTGGGGTTTGTCCCTGGCTGGTGCCACATCTTGTGTCCTCTTGTCTTGGCTTGTCTTCTATTGTTTACATTTATGTTCTATCTGCATTTTACTATCATGTTGATGTGATTGTTATTCTGAAAATTGATATTGGGCTAATAAGAAAATTTGAAGTAAATTGCTCTTAAGCATAAAACATACCATAATTTAACACACCCGCAATGCCAAAGTCTGTAGAAGTGGAGTAGTGCCTCCACGCATGTTCCATCACTCAAGAGAAGAAAAAATCTCTCAATCTCTAATTGCATGCATGCTCCCAAATGGACCAATGCTAAGCATATAGTTGTTCAATTGTTTCCATACCATGGCAGCCTCCTCATAAGGGACTAATTTATCCAATGCTCTCATATAACTAGATAGAACCTCTAGATCTAGGTGTGGTTTTCTCTTGCTCCGCCCCTAGGTGTTGGTGTTGAAAACCATGATGGATGATAGTATTTAGGTGTCATAACATGTGCAAGCCATGATGGATGATAGTATTTAGGTGTCATAACATATGCTAAGGCATGCAATGGAATGTTTAGCATATCCCATCGTTTTTCCACCTCTGCAAGAATATAATTGTACAAGGTGATATCTCTAGGCTCAACAATGTTTTTAATCTGCCCCAACATGCTATCCATCTGCTCATGCACCTCCCCAATTATTGGCCGATCTAAATCTGCAAACTTGATCATGTAATAAATTGGTTTGGTGAATTGCAAAACATATTTAATCTGTGACCAAAAGAATATGTCAAGAATAGTGTCCTTGGTTACATTAGCACCATCTCTATCAGTGTTAAATTCTCCCATGATTCAGAGGTCACCATATTAGTTAAAGCTTGTCCCACCTTCACTAGCTGCCTAAAGGCGAGGTAATAACTTGCAAATCTTGTTTTTGCAAGTTTAAGTAGCTGCAACTTGGAGTAAGTGCCATAAAAGTAGTTTACCCTTGTATGCCTTGTGATAAATTTAATGAGTTGCTTCCCTCTCTTGTAAAGCTCATTAATCCATCCACATTCTTTATGCTTCACAATATCATGCATCAAAAGGTTCAATGTGTGCACCAAGCACCCAGACCAAAAGATGTGTGGATGAGTACGCTCAATAATTTTTCTTGTTGCCTTACAATTTGTTGCATTATCAGTGATCACTTGAACCACATTATTAGGACCAACATCTTTGATTGATTGCAATAGGAGATCTGCAATGTTTTGGGAAGTTGCACTGACGGAGGAGTCATGACATGTAATAAATACTGCACCACTAGCAGAAACACCAAGAACATTTATCAAATGTTGGTTTCTAACATTTGTCCACCCATCTGATACAATGGATACCCCACAATCCACCCACTCATTTGTAAAACGTGTCAAAGCTCTTTGAACCTTTGCTTTTTCTCTTTCTAATAACATTGTTCTAGCTTTCTCATAGTTGGGGCTCTTGTATCCTTTTGGGGCTTCATTGATGGCCTTAACCATATCATGCCAATAGGGAGAGCGAAGCACATTGAATGGTACACCGCAAGCACAAAGAAATCAAACTATCTTTCCATCCACATCATCCCTCCCAGCAACATTCAGGAAATCCCCTATTGTTCTTCTACTTCCAGAGGTTGCAGAAGTACCATGAGGAGATGAGCTACCAAATCTAGAGGTTGCACTTGATTCAGACTGAGCTTTTTGTTTATGTTTTTTTGTTGTGCAACCTCCTCTATTTGGATGTATTTTCTTGTTTGTTCACTTGAAACATTTGGGCAAATTTGTATCTGCACAGCACCCATTTTGTCATCATTGTCCAAAACCCCACAAAGATGCCTCCTCACACGAGTATATGAACCACTATATGGTTTTCTTCCATGAAAACCATGAGCGCAAAAAAAACTTGTAGCTTCCACCACCTTTTCCCCCCTTCAAGTTTGGTCACATAGTTCCTCAAGGGTGACAATGCAACTTTCCCCTCTAGTGTTTCAATGTTTTCTTCAGGTTCATCCCCTTCCTCTTCAAACCCTTCCTCCTCATCATACATTCGGTCACTCTTATGGGGACCAATATCCTCTTGTTCTTCTTCCTTTCTATTCCTACTCCCCCTTGCCATCATGAAAACCAAAAGTGGAATGATACATAGAAGCCAAAAGAACACCATCTTGGAATATGAATATAGGTGGTGGACAACCTGTAATTAAATGAGCAAGAAGAAAGAATGGGAAAGAGTAGGAGGGGGAGAAAAAATACAAAAAACAATGACAGAAAAATGAGGGAGTTTGGGGTTTGCACTTACCTCTTTAGCTCTTGTAGATGGAAGCCCTTCTTTACTCCTCCAAGCTCCTCCTCCTCCATTGCTCCTAGCTCCTCCTTCTTCACTCCTCCAAGCTCTCCTCAAGTATCTCTTCTCCAAGCTCTCTTCTCCTCTCTTCTCCCAGCTCTCTTCTCCAAGCTCTGCAAAAATACAAGAGTGAGCAAATGAGAGGAGAAAATGAGTTCTATTCCCCTCATTCTTTTCCCTAACCCAAGCTAAACCCACCCCCAACCATAATTAAGCAAAAAAATAAAATAAATAAAATAAAAAATTTAGTGGGTCCAGCCCGCAAAATCGCTTAGGATCTGCCCGGAGTCGGGCGTGATATTCGGCTAATCCACAGGTGCTCTGGCCCCGGACTCACAGCTCGAACGAATGAAACCGCGGATAGGGTTGGATGTTCCCATAGACCAGGAATCGTTTTTTCCGACCCGATCGCGGTTCTGGGGCTAGATCACCCACGGATCTGTACGGGCCGCGAATCTGACTTTTTTATCCGTGGAGCGTTTCCTGCAACACTGATTGCGGCGACTGGAAATTATTCTTCTAACTGTAAATTAATTAAGAGTTTATTTGCCCACACTAACAACGAATAATTCACAACTACAAATTTCAACAAATTAAATTACGCGGAAGATAAAATGGAAACTGAAAAGACACTGACACGCACACACAAAATTGACACAATTACTTTTGGACAAAAGTCCCTGGAAAAACCCAACTTGGGAAAACCAATGCAGCAGCTGAGGGTTTTAATTATTAAGCAACAGTGAGAAATTCAGAGTACAACTAGATGTCGAAATCTGACAATCCTACAAAGAAAAATAATGGAAAAAATCTAGTGAGAAATTTTCCTCACCCCACAAGCAATCTGGGGTTTGACTGCCAGCTCCAAGTGAGTCGTCCAAACAGTTTATGCACAAGACTGCGTCACCCTAGCGTAGTCCCTTCTACGCTTTGCCTAGAGCAACTGCTCCTCAAGTCGTCTTGTCTGCCACTGACTAATAAATTGTCCCTCCGACCCTCTCGAACACTTTCCTGACCTCTGGAACTGAAACTCAGCTTCTCTCCAGCAAAATCAAATTGCCTCTAGAGGCTTCTGTGCAGTCCCTGCATTAGCCTCTCTGTGGCTATTTTTGCCTCTCTGTAAGCTACTCTTTGAAACTGGAATCTCTTCCTCCAGACTCACTGTCCTTGCCCCTCTCTGTCTCTGCTTCCCTTCTATGGCTCGAACACTTCCGGCAATTGTTGTTGCTCTCTGCAAAATCGAATTGCCCAAGGAAATCAATCTCAAGTGTGTGTTCTCCATCTACCCATCGAACTCTTATAATCTCCAGTTGAGACTCCAACGACCAAGATTAAAAAATAATCGATGGTTGAGATCATTTCTGGATCGAATTGTGTTTTCTAGATGATTAACACATTTCTCAATTAATATTGATTATTCAACCCCTTTTCCTGTGTTTAGGCTTAGGAAAAATTTAAAAATAGGTTAATAACCTAATTAAGACACTTCTAGGTGGAATTTTCAAAAACGATTTTTGGGTTATGGAGAATTCCTGTGTTTTAGCCTCTCCACAAAGTTTCCAGACTAGAACACCTTTGGTGCTACAAAAACTAACACTCCCTCTTAGCGAGGAAAGTGTTCTAGTGTTGCACTACTACTACAACACCCTGTCTCAGTATCACCCTCTGTTACGTGTTGATGTCTGGCCACTGTGATTGACTACCAGGCCACTATGATTCACTGCCACTGCCCACCAACCATTGCACAACTCTAATGTTGCATTTGTGTTGCTGCTCACACTACTATATTGTTCACAGCTCTGCATCTACACTGCAAATCACTCTCATTTGTTGTTGCTGCAACTGAGAAGCATCCAAAATACTAAATCATCTATCTTTTTGTTGCATCTGTCTCCTGAGTATCTGACTACCACTAGTACCTGCACTGTCCACTAAAGAATATGTGTTGTTGCTGACTCTGCTACTGAACCTCCTACTCTGTTGTCAACATTGCACTGCGATCTTCAACACCTGACTGCAACTAGTATGCAATCGTCACTCCGGAATCTGACTGCATCAACTGACACTGATCCATCCTGCTATTGAATATTGTGGGCCCCCATAGCACGGTAATGATCCATGAGGAGGACACCTCAATGGACTCTTCCCAAACTCTGCAACTCTGGGACTATAACTCCATATCGCCCCACCTCTCTCCTGAAGGTATAACTGCAAACATGGCAAAATCTTCCTCCAGCGTGGAGGACAACTTGTCTATCTCTGTGGACGTTGTCGCATGGTCCTACTTCTCCTTTTTGTCCTTCTTCCTGAGAGGACACTGCGTATTGCAATGGCCAAACTTGCCACATCTGAAGCACTTGATCTTAGATAGGTCCTTTTTCTTCTTCTTCTCCCCCTATCCCTCGCTAGGACCCTTTGTTTTTAGGGCCACTTCCTTCTCACCTTTCAAGCCCTTGTTGTTGCTTCTGTTGATGGTGCTCTTTAATAGAGCTTGTCTCAACTCCTCCTGCTATAGGTCTGACCACATACTGTCCCATCTAGGCAAGTTGTCTCGACCCAAGATACTTTGGACAAAGACTTGCCACTCCTTTGAGACATTATTCAATGTCAACCGTACAAGCTCTATGGTTGAGGTGCCTTCCCAATAGCTACAAGTTGATCTTGGACCTCCTAAATCCAAGTCAGGAAGGGAACTATGCGTTGACCCTTCTGCATCCTCATGCTTCTCAACTTCTCATGCAAGAACATCTCCCGCTGCTCGGAAGAACTCTGATATAGCTGGTCAAGAGCATCCCACATTTCCTTGGCAGTATTCTTGCCAAATACATGCAAGACTATATGGTCCCAGACTCCATCCAAGATCAACCACTTCGCCTTCGCCATTTCTTTCCTGTATTCCTTCAATTGATTTGCATCGTAGTGTACTACCACCACATTATCTACATAGGCTTTCACCATGTTCATCCGGCAGAAAGGACATCCTAGCCTTCCAGATAACAAAGTTGGAGGCTCCCTCCAACCTATCCTAATCTCTAAGCCCAATTGTGGCCATCTCTGAATCTAGTCAAAAAATCGCTCTCTTTCTCGTTGCTCGGCTACTAAGTCTGCTACACGCACTCCCTTCTGCAGCGAGAAACTCTGCTCACAGCTTCTGCCAATCTACAACTGGAAAATCGGATTTCTAGAACTCAAAGCCCCCCGAGAGAAATTATCTCTGTGTGTGCCTTTCTCTTCCACTCGGTGTTGATTTTGCTATTGCAAACTACTGCAAAACCCTTATGCGCCCAAACAAGGAATCTGCCCAACGAAAATACCTAAGTTGTTGCTCCCTCTGCCTACTGGAATCACTCCACTGGCAAGCCGAATTTTTCTACCAGCCTGCACTGAAAAATGGAACTTCCCTGAACAACTTGCACTGCCTGGCTTAGGCTTTGTGTGGCCTCCAAAATTCGTCCTGTTGCTCCCTCTGAACAACGGATTTTTGCTTCCGCTTCTGAGCTTCCCCATCTAATCAATATCACTCTAATACCATGTAAAAATTTCAACTATTGCAGCAGCTGGAAATTATTCTTCTAACAGTAAATTAATTAATAGTTTATTTGCCCACACAAACAACAAATAATTCACAACTACAAAGTTCACCAAATTAAATTATGTGGAAGATAAACTAGAAACTGAGAAAATATTGGCACACACACACACAAAAATTGACACAGTTATTTTTGGACAAATGTTCCCAAAAAAACTTAACTTGGGAAAACCGGTGTAGTAGCTGGGGGTTTTAATTATTAAGCAGCAGTGAGAAATTTAGAGTACCATCAGATGCCGAAATCTGGCAATCCTATAAAGAAAATATTGGCTCAAACTCTTTCAGCAATTGTTGCTACTCTCTAGAAAATCAAACTGCCCAAGGAAATCGATCTCAATTGTGTGTTCTCCATCTACCCATCGACCTCCTCTTACAATCTCCAGTTGGAACTTGGGACTCCAATGGCAAAGATTAAAACATAATTCATGATTGAGATCATTTCTAAATCAATGCGTGTGTGTTTCAAAATGATTCACACATTTCTCAATTAATACTCATTAATTAACCTCGTTTCCTAAGTTTAGACTTAGGAAATATTTAAAAATAGGCTAATACTCTAATTGAGACACTTCTAAGTGGAATTTCCAAAAACGATTTCTAGGTTATGGAGAACCCATGTGTTTAAGCCTCCCCACAAACTTTTGAGACTAGAACACCTCCGATGCTTAAAAAACACTAGCCAAAGTGGTAAAGATGAATATGCTTAAAAAACACTAGCCAAAGTGGTAAAGACGAATAAGCAAAAAATGCAGCTGTTCATGGTTCCTCCTTATCGATATTATGGATAAAAGCTCACCTTCAACGAGTGATCGTAAAACCATGCAACATGAATATGATACATGAACATTCCTACTTTTCCAATTATCTTAGAATCCTGGTTTCAATCAATAGCAAGAACCAGAGGAAATTCTTGAAAACCAAAGAGGGATCTAGTTTAACAGTGTTGTCCATTTTTTCTCATAATTTTACAGACTATGACAATAAAACCCCCGGACTGATAAAGTCTCACAAACAAAGATTCAGTGGCACTGATGATTGCATTTTCCCTAAACATGATAGAACCTTGGTCTCTATTAAGAACAATCAAAGCATGCAGAATTATAAAGACCAAGGGCAAAAAGAACAACTTCACCTTTTAGTTTCAATTAAAAATATAAAATGTCAAAGTGGAGTGATTGGAGGCAATGAAAAGAACAATATGCCCGCCTCAGGTGTGATGTCGGGTGCAACATGATCTTTACTTTTATGATCCAGTTACTGTGATCTGCTCACCTTTGTAGTCACTCTTATATTTTTGGACTATTTATCTTTTTGTTGATTGCCAATGTGGCTCTTTAGATTTTAGAGATGATCTAGGGCAACTTTGATAGTTTCTATAGCATTTATTGCCTGTAGCTCATGTTAGTGATGGCTATCATTGTAGCCCTTTTTCTTCCTAAATATGCCTGACATGAACATAATCATAATGTTTATATCTAGTTGTAAAAGGGAAGTATTTTCTTAAAACTACCCAGAAGGAGGAGGCATTCATTTTTTTAAGCCATCCACCAGGGTCCCCATTCTCGTTGTGTGTCTGCCTCACCCATATGCCATCGGTTTCCAAGGGCCAAGGCCGGGTAGATTTTAGAAGTTCTAACCAATTTAGATGGCATAACTACGCCTCAGACCTGGTAACTAAGCAGAAGGAAATCCACATTTTGTGATGCAACCCCTCGAGGCAGGCTTGTCTGTCGAAACACTTCCAATTATAAAAACTAAAAATAGAACTTCTAAAAGCTATATCCATACGTATAATATCCCTAAGTATTTCAAACGCGTGGTCCCAATACAACAGATATTATCTTGAAAACCCAAATGCAAGTAAAACATTTATCTCCTTTAGTTTCATCCACAAACAGTAAAATACCTAAATTAGTAAAAACCAATATAAACAAGAATAGGGTTCTTACTAGTCTTGTTGCAACGGTACTGTTGTCACTACAGTCTCCAGGGTAAATAGTCTCAATAATCATCAAGGGTCGTCCAGAAGCAATGTGTTCTGCGGCAGCCAGGCCACCATCTGCAGCAGCTGCTGCAATGGCTTCATCTAAGCTCCGTTCACCAATCAGAGTCAGGCGACACAGGTCATTCTCAAAGATTCTGACCATGGGATAATCATTGTTCTCCACACCATCCCTATGATATTCTTCTTCTAGTGAGGAAATATGGGCCTCTGAATTGGCAAATGCTCTAGCAGAAAACTTCCGGCAGCCTGCAAACAATATACCATTGCCATTGCCTGGAACTTGGCAATGTTTAGTACTAACGACCAGGTGCCTTGTTTTTTTGCCAGTACCATCTATGAAAGAAGTATTCAGTAGAGCTTTCGAGGGCTCATTGGGGATGTGGGAATTTAATGATAAATGGGGAAGGGCGATAGATTTAAATGACGGGGTTAGAGCCATAAGGAGGATACCCATTTAACTCCTCTGTATTCTGCTCATGCTGATAGGTTATATTTGGAAATGGAGTCACGGTTCTCAGCGTAGTATATATATGGGCCTCCCAAGAGCAAATTCTGTTGGAACATATATCATTATATAAGAAATTTTGAAGTATCGATGCCAGACCGTTCACAGCAATATCTCGTCGCGTGGAATTGGCCGCATTTGCGTGTACCCTGCAACTTGGTTGGTTGAAATACATGTAAACTTGTTTTCAAACATAATTGTTCAGAGAGTGGTTTGGAAACCTCCTGCTCATCCCACTTTTTCCAGCGGACTAAATTAAAAATTAAATAGATAATGGACTAAGAATTATATTAAAAATTAAATAGATAATGGACTAAGAATTATGGAGATTTTATTTTTATTTTTGTTTTTTTATAATTAAGTTCAGATTAGGTTTAGGTTAGTTTTAGTATGTGAAGGAAGAGTGAGGTCTTAGATGTTATTACGATATTGTGAGGGTCAAGTTTGAGTAATATATTATGAGATGGTTATTCTTTTTTATAATTAAGTTTTAGTTTCTATTTTTTATATAATTTAAATTTTTAAAATAAAAATTAAATTAATATTTAAAAAAATTAAATACCATTTCTAGATTTATTTTAACACCACATTCATTAAGCATTGGGAGGGAGCAAATCTCTCGAGGTGCAAACTTATTTTTCAAGTGTAAAACTTGAGGAAAAGTTTGCACCTCGAGAGATTTGATCCCTCTCAGCGCTTGATAGATCCGGTGTTGAGAGATTTGATCCCTCTCAGCGCTTGATAGATCCGGTGTTAAGATGGATCTAGGCTGGTTTTAGTCGTGTGCGGTCATACAAAATTTACTAGACATCTAATTATTTTGATCATTTTAAATATGTTAAATATGTCTAAGATTAATTTGGTTAATTTAATTTAAAATTTGCCTAGTTACCTCAGTTTGTTCAGATGAGAGAGATTGTTAATAACTTGAATGATGAAAAATGATGAAATACAAATTTTGAGTGCAAAGTGTCAATGTAACAATTTTGATAGATAGAAAATGTGAATACTAAGAATATAGTCTATTACAAACAATCTCAATTGCAATCAATCTAAAACTATTTTCTTCTTGTGTTTCTATTATCACACCTATTAGTTTTTCCATTTTCTATCGATCATATGAAAAGAGTAGTTGGAAGCATAAACCATTCAAATATTTAACTCGATCTACTATAGTAAACAACATACCTTGTCTCTCTTGCTCTCCAATATTAATAATAATTTTCTCCAAAGTCAATCATTTTGACTTTTGGAGTGTTAAACCCAAATAATTTTCATTGGGAGTTATTTTCTATTACTGCGTTGGAATGCAAAGTAATTAACAATGTTGAATGGTGGAAAATGGAAATAATAAGAATGTAGCCAATTATAAATAGTTTATATTTACAAGAAGCAAACATTTGGGGTAAGCAAACATTTTATATAGGATGAAAATTCAAGTATTGTATCTAATGTTGAATAATTTTTATGTGCTTACATTGAGAGAGAGTGTGTGTGTTTTGGCGCTGAGAAGGAGAGACAAGGGGAGATAGAGATATAGATGGGGGGAGAGGGAAGAAGAGAGAGCAAAGACGGGTAGGGAGGAAGAGATATATATATGGAGAGATAAATGTTAGAGAGAGAGAGAAGGGGAATATGGAGAGAATGAAGGAAAGGGAGGGAGGGAGAGATAGATAGATAGATATAGAGAGAGTGTGTGTATGTTTAGGGGCTGAGATAGAGAAAGAGAGGCAATGGGAGATAGAGATATAGATGGAGGAGGTAGAGATGTGCTTACACTGAAATCAATGCACATTATTAATCTAATTACTTTGAAATTAATGTGCATCAAATAAGAAATCAACCTTTGCACTAAAATCAATGCATGTAGTGCAAACAATCAAATAGGATTAGAAATCAACATCTATACAGAAATCAATGCATCTAGTGAAAGAAATTAAATAAGATTAGAAATCAATATCTACATTGAAACCAATGCATCTAATGCAAGTAATCAAAATGAGTAGAAATCAACATCTACGTTGAAATCAATGCATCGAGTGTAAGGTATTAAATATGATTAGAAATCAACATCTACGTTGAAATCAATGCATCTAGTGCAAGCGATTAAATAGGATTAGAAATTAATATCTACACTGAAACCAATGCATCATGTGCAAGCAATCAAATAGGATTAGAAATTAATATCTACACTGAAACCAATGCATCTAATGCAAGCAATCAAATATGAGTAGAAATCAACATGTACGTTGAAATCAAATAGGATTAGAAATCAATATCTACACTAAAACCAATGCATCATGTGCAAGCAATCAAATAGGAGTAGAAATCAACATCGACACTGAAATCAATGCATCTAGTGTAAGGTATTAAATAGAATTATAAATCGACATCTACACTGAAATCAATGCATATAGTGCATGTGATCAAATATGATTAGAAATCAACAACTACATTGAAATCAATACATCTATTTTAGTGAAAATATAAAATATTCATGACTTTCTAGATCTAACTTCTATGTCTGTATTTGTCTCTGTGAGACTCTTTCTTCTTCCCTCTCTCTCCACCTTCCATTCTGTGTCTATCTCCCTCCTCCTCTCCTTCTCTCTCTTCCCCTCCCTCTCTCCCCCATCTCACTCTACCTACCTCTCCCTAACTTTCTCTATATCTCTCTTCTTTCCTCTCTTCCCCTGCCATCTATATTTATACCTCCCTCCATCTCTTTGTATTTGTCTCTATATATCAACCCCCTAAACACATGCCACGCTCTCTCCCCCCCCCACACATTATATATATATTTATCTCTCCCTCTTCCTTTTCCTCTCTATCTCTTCCCCTTCTCTCTCTCTCTCTCTTTCTCACTCTCACTGACTCTCCATCTCTCCCTTACCACTCCCTCTCCACCTTTCTCTCTCTATGTCTTTCTTCCCCTTCCAACTCCATCTCTCTCTCCCCCTCTCTCTCTCCTCTCTCTCAAGTCCTCTCTCTTTTTCCTTCCTCTCTCTCCCACCTCCCTTTGTCTCTATCCCCATCATACACACTCTCTCTCTCCACCCTCCAACTCTATCACTATCTCCCTCCCTCTCTCCTTCTCCCTCTCCCCCTCTCTCCCCCCTCCATATATATATCTCCCGTCTCTCTCTTCCCCTTCTTTCCCTATTTTATCCTCTCCTTTTCTCTCTCTTCCCCTGTCTCCTCTCTCCCCTGTCACTCCCTCTCTTTCCCCCTCCAAATCCAACTCTCCCCCTCCTCTCTCTCTTCCTTTCTCTCTCTCACTGTGTCTCTCTCCCACACTCTATTCCCCCTTCCATCTCACTCTTTTTCTTAAATATGATCCCATTGTATTGTATTTAAGAAAGTATTTAAATTAATAAATAAAAAACATAATTGGTTTTAAAATATTAAGCCTATATTTTGGATCAATCATGTCAAAGAAAATACAATAATAAAAAGATTAAAAGAATCACCCACTATCTTTCCTCTATCATTGTTAATCACTTTGCTTTCTCACTTTGCTTGGATCCTTGGTTAAGATGCATCTATCCTAGTACTTTATAATATTATTTATATTATATAAATTTCACATATGTATATATAAAAGTATTCTCATTTTTTAATTTATTAAAACCTCCATTTAATCTCTATGAAAATATTGTTAGCAATCTGAGGATGGAGGTTTTAGATGTACCTCAAAAGTAATTATAACCCTTTTGCTCTTAGATTTAATTAAAAAATGTTATAAATTAAATTAAAACCCCCTTTTGGTTTTGAACCTGTGACCTCTTCGGAGGAAACACATGCTCTTAACCATTAGGCCCACTCAAGTTGTAAATAAATCATAAATCATAAATATGTGTTGAAATATTTTCGGACAAATCACATTAGAGATAATTTGTTGATGCGTTTCGAACCATCCATTGCGGTTCATCCTCAGGACAAATGGAGAATCAAATCATGGCACCAAATTAAATAGAGAAACCAATGTAGAGACTCTTAATATTTTTAACGACTATATTAAACAACGAGTTTTGAAAAGAAAAATAAAAAAATAAGATGTTAAAATTGACTCAAGTCAAATTTTGAAAAATTCACATATTTAAAAAATTCACATATTTAGACGAAGGCTAAGTTAAATTTGTTTTATTAAAATATAAATAAATATGAATAAAATTAAACTAATAAAATAATATTTTATTAGATATAATCAAATATTTATATTGAATTATATTAAAATTAAATTTATTAATAAGTTATGGTTAGATATTAAGTCAAATATATAGATTCAAGAATTAAATTATTTGAAATAAAATGTTATATGTAACAAGGAGCCACTGTTGTGGCGCTAGTCCCTGCCGGTTGAGATTTAATTTGTGTTTAATTTGCATTATCATCAGAGCTGGTTTGCATTACTAGTGTGTTGTAGGCATGCTTACTTGTATTACGATTTAGTGAATTGAATAGCGAATTGTTGTATGGACTTTTTGACTTTATGCAAAGAGTGAAATATAATGAACTTTGCGTTTGTTAAGTAAGGATTGTGATAACTGTAAGATTAGTTTTAGATGTAATTTTCCAATGTGTCTTGATTTAGAAAATGTTTAGATTAATAATTAAAATGTAATAAAATTTAAGAGTGAATCATGGAAACCTTGACGAAAAAAAAAAAAAAACTATAAAAGGTAATAATAATGCATTATAATGTATGAAGAATTAGAGAGTGTTAAAGTAAGTTATGTATTTTAATAAGCATGGGGTATAAAATATATTTAAATGCATAATAATGAATTCATGGTGCACAAAAGATAGAATTTTGTTATTTTTTTACATTTGAATATTATGGAAATATTCATAAAATGATAATGAGCAAATAAACATTATTATGAATATAAATTTGTTAATTAAATCCGTGGTGGAGAGTTTTCAATATTTAGATAAACGATTGTCGAAAGTCAAAGAAGAACTTAACCATTTAAAAATTATGGAGTCTTGAACCCATGATTGAAAGATTAGATATCTAGTAACATGTTTGAACATAAGTGATACCATTCAAGTTAATGTCAATGATTGGGGAATTATTCCATGGTCAAAAGAACAAAAGATATATTTATTTAAAAATATTGTTTATCATAACTTTAGTGTGAACTTTAAATTTCTCCAATTACTAATTAGCAAAGAAAATAAACCCTGCATCTAATTTCTAATTAGTAATTTGTTGCATTTAATTAATAATTTGTTGTGATGCAAAAGGACATGACTTTTGGTCTTTTTTATAGTTTTGGGTTAGTAAATATAGGATCTAAGTACAATAGCAAAGTAATTTTGATAAGTTTATTTTATAAATTAAAAACTAAAATAAACAGATTAAAATTAAAAAAATATTTAAACTCTACGAGTTGAAATGTAAATTGATCATGATTTGCAAGAAAAAATTCATTATCTTTTGGTGTTGTATACTCTTGCTTTCTGCAATATCTGTGTTCCATTTAAGTAAGTTAGTTTTTTATCGAAATTTTTTCGAAGTATAATGAAAGGAGTTACATCACAGATAAACAGATGCCATTAAACATAGTTGTTTTTCTATTTTGTGAATATCTTAATTAGGGAGTATAGTTTAATATAATTCATTTATTTGGCATAACATAAGCATAGCAGGTATGATGACATATAGAATGACGAAAATTGGGATAATTGAAAATAATAAAAGAATGGAGATTGACTATACCACTTCAAATTACTCTATTTATTAGTTAGAAATAATGTTTTGACAGCTTGATTTTTTAAAAGTTATTATGTTATTAAACTTTATACCTGGTGACAAGAAAGGCTTACCTTGGCATAAGCTAATTATTGCAGGTTAATACAACTGGGAGAAATGATATTACATGTTATAAATTATGAAAGTCATATTCAATTAATACTGTTTTAAAAAATAGATAAGAGTTCATTTCAATGTGGGAATCTTTTTATTCAAGGAATTTTATTTCTTTGTGATTGGAAGTGTAATCTTTGCATTATGAATACTGAATAATAAAAATATTATAGGAAATTTATACTTAGTTAAAACTATAAATAATTTAATAGTTATAATTAAATATGAATGGATAAGCAGTATTTAATATTATATGGGTAATTTAAATTATAAAATGCGTTATTTATTTAAACATCAAAGATAGAGTGTGATATTACAATTAAATAAAAATAAATAATAATAATATTTTTATATTGGATCAGAGATATTGAAATTTAATTATAATTGGCATGTTTATCATGATTAATAATAGTAAAAAGTGTTTAATCATAATTAACATGGTTGTGATGCTAATGCATGGTCATCTCGCTAATCCATGGTCAAAATGGTCAATCATCATTAAAATGGTGAATGATGGTAAAGCATGCCCAATGTAGTTAACAAATATTAAAAATAAACAAACCCAACTATTAAATAAATGAGTTCAAGTAACTAAATATAGTTGATAGAAAATGGTGAATGATGGTAAAGCATGAGCAACATGGCTATCAAATATTAGAAACAAACAAACCCAAATATTAGATAAATGATTTCAAGTAACTAAATATAGCAGATAGTCATTTATATTTATGGAACTTGTTCAAATTGAATTATAACATTGATTTTCTACATAAAATCAAATATATAACAGATAAAGATCCCAATTTATTAAACATTAGCATAATGAATCAAGAGCCATAGAGAAAAAATAAAAACTGCCAATGCCAATTTTTATCAACTAATAATTAATGCATTAAACATTAGCATAATGAATCAAGGGCCATAGAGACAAAATAAAAATTGCCAATGCCAATTTTTATCAACTAATAATTAATACAACATTTGACTAGATGAATGTTCAGATACAAGATGATCATTTAAGAACATAGGATTTTTGTTGTAACATTTTGTCATTCTGTCAATATAATCTCATTTTGTCAGCAATGACAGCACAACACTTCATTCCAAGTTTGCATGTTTCAAAAATTTCAGTTGAAGGGGATCCCATGGAATTTGCAGAAATTTATGCTTCTTTATACTAGCTCAACTGCTGAATTTTAACAAGATCATTTCCAGACTTTCCTAGAATGGCTGCAACTGTGCGTTCAGATGTTACAACTTCAACTGTAGTTTTTGTGATAAGCTGACCAGCTGCTGTCACACTGCCAAAGGTGATATATAATGCCAAGGACATTAGTACAGAAATACTGATCAGCAAAACCACTATGATAGCAGCAATTGACAAAATTTTGCAAATGTTGTGTATCTTTCAAATCTGGCAGAAGTCCGTTGACGAAGAATTGGGTCCTCAAACTCAGAGAAATTGTGAATACTGTTTATATTGCGATTGGACTGAATTTTGAAACAAAGCATATAGTTAGTACTGCAGGGGTTCGTGTTCGCAAACAGATTTATGGTTAATTATCTTAAATAGAAATTGAATTGAATCAAGGAATCTGCTTTTGTTCTAAGAAATCAAAATCAAAAAGTAGCAACAGAGGGACAGTAGACGAATTGTTGGCAAATGTTGGAAAATGTTGGAGGGAGATCAAGAACTGCATACAAAATTGGTGCACTTGTTTGATGTGGATTGCCTGAAATTTCAATCAGTGATTCAGATTTTCCTGGTCTAACTTCAAGAAGATTAACTTTGGCATGAGAAATCTGACCATACGAACAAAACATGATCAGTAAATAAAGTGTGTTCATAGCAAGGCATCAACAATTGAGCTTGTTATTTGAGCATGCAAGAGTCCATGGTTATTTGAGCATTATAAGTTAATGGCATTCTGGTTGAATACTGAGGGTTTGTCTTAGCTGTGGTCGGCATGCGCTGTGGTGGTCTGATCGGTGGCCAGTTGTTTCTCCTCGAGATGCTGAAAAGTTCGGCTTGGGTTTTACTGTCTTCGTGGCCTTTGGGTTTTACTGTCTTCGAGGCCTTTGGGTTGGTATTGTTACTTGCTTGTTTAGCTCTGCAGTCTGTGTGATTTTTCGTTTGCGGTGGAGTTCCTGGTTGCTCGGGTATTGTTACTTGCTTGTTTAGATCTGCAGTCTGTGCAATTTTTCGTCTGTGGTGGTCTTGTGGGCGGACAATTGTCCCTCGTCGAGATCCTGGAAAGTTACTCGACTTGGGTTTTACCGTGTTCGCGCCCTTTGGGTTATTATTGTTACTTGGTTGTTTAGCTCTGCAGTCTTGCCTGCTTCGTAGGTGCAGCAGTATTGTCTGTTCGTTTCCCTCAACAGTCCATGGTTATTTGAGCATTATAAGTTAATGGCATTCTGGTTAAATACTGAGGGTTTCTCTTACCTGCATGGCTTTTATGAGCGATATAACCTAAGTCGAACCAAGGTTTTGGAGGTGGAAAGGTTGGTTTTGGGGGTGGAAAGGTTTTGGGGTGTTATTGGGGGCCTCGCATCGTTCGAGGTGAAGGGCACGTGGTCCGGTGACTCCCAAGTGGTTGTGTAACGTTGGTATGAATCGGACCATGTTCGCGCCCTTTGGGTTATTATTGTTACTTGGTTGTTTAGCTCTGCAATCTCTGCGATTTTTCGTTTCTATTTGTTGTATTGTCTGCGGTGAAAACACAATGCGATTTCTGCCTGCCGTCATACTGTGGGCTTGTCTTAGCTACATGGGTTTTATGGAAATTTCTGTAAATGTCGGTTTCGACCGGCATGTGGGCTTGTCTTAGCTACATGGGTTTTATGGAAATTTCTGTAAATGTCGGTTTCGACCGGCATTTGGAGCGAGATGACCTGGGTGAAGCTATGGCGTGTATTCAAGGTTTTTTGGTTGTATAATTTATGTGTATGTTTACTTTGGTGCATAATGTTTTTTTAAGTTTGTAATTCTGTTATGGATGTATGAATATTCGACTCTGATATTAGTCCTAGAACGGAAGGTTGCTTTGTTGACTAAAGCTGTATAAGACTAAAACACATGCCTAAGATGGCTTGTTGCAGCTTTGCAATGTTGACGAGATCTGTTTTGATTTGCAAAAACAATTTATTAGAAAGTGAGTATTGTACATACCTGAACCAACTGAGCAGTTTCGAAAGCACACCGAGGAAGCTGTTCTCTTTGCAATATTCTAATATTGGCAGCTGTTGTGTGCCTCATATCAGAAGTCAATGCAGCACCCCTGCCAATTAGACAACACAATTTCAAAATAAGATCAAGTTGCTGAAACGTACTTTATCATATGCAATCCTATTACTGGTTACAGAACTGTATCTGCGATCAAACTTCAAATTCACGCTAACTAGCTAAACATGAGAATGCAGAAGGAGAGATCAAAAGTGTGAGGCTACAAAGCCATAAACTTTTGGAACAAGGCTTGTAGCATGTGCTTTTCAATTAGGTCTAATAGAAACATTGGCTGAAAATATGGCACAATGCTGAGGATGTAGGCAATTAAATGCAAAGAACCGACTAGAAATTTTAGGCACAGGTTTCATAAAAAGGTTTAAGTCCCCTTGCCGAAGTACTCCAAAGGTAGCTTCTGCATACACAACACTGTGTGTGAAGTGCACTTCAAATGATATAAAAAATGAAATGTGTTGAGGTAAACTTACTGCTTGGACATTCTTTATCATGCTTATTTTAAAAGCTTGCATCATTTTATTTATTATTTCTAAATAACTATGTGTCATGATCTTTCTTTTTTTATTCTCGAGTCAAATGAATGCAATTAAACTAAAACAGAATGCACACAGAATCCAGACTAACACATAGGAAAGTTTTAGAGACATATATGTAAAACCAACTGAAGCAGAAAATAAACGTACTTTCACGTTGAACTCTGAGCGGTTCTGTTTTAGAAGATAAAGAATTGCAAAAAAGTCATTTCTATCTATATCCGAATCCAACAGAATTTGATGCGGTGCTCCATGCGATGGAAAAATTTGACAACTTAGGTAAGCTAACAGAAATATTTGGGAAAGAATAAACACATGTGACATGATCATGATGCTCTGTCACGAGTTGCACTTTATATCATCAACTGCACTTGCTGATGCAAATAAACTAGTTGAGTCAAAACAGTAGTCAAATTATGCAAGACTGAAATAACATGGAAGTGTAACCTAAAACATCTCAACTCAATTTTGCATCTAATAATATCTTGATCCATAAATAAAACAAAGATGTCTGGATATGGTATTTGCAAAAAAACTTGAAATAGTTGCAAACAGAAAGAACCATCAAATAGTTGCAGATTGTACTTGCCTTATGTGAGCAGGGAACAACACAATTTCAAGGCCAACATGTTCCTACATTTTGTAATTTGTAGAAGAAACAGTTGGTTAGAATAAAATGATAACATTGTAAATTGAACAGAGGACATATTTGAGAGAAAACATGTTAAGGAGTTATCTGAACTAAGGCTTCTTCTGCAATACTTATGGCTGTATAAGAGTAAAATAGATCTCTAACATGGCTTGTTCCAGTTTTCCAATCTTGACGAGATCTGTTTTAATTTGCAAAAACAATTTATTACAAAGTCAGTATTGTATATACCTGAACCAACTGATTAGTTTCGAAAGCACACTGAGCAAGGCGTTTTCTTGGTAATATTCTAATATTGGCAATTGTTCTGTGCTTCATTTCAGAAGTCATTGCAACAGTGCTGCTAATTAGACAACAAAATTTCAAAATAAGATCAAGCTAAACAAGCAGAACAGGAACCCCACCAACAACAAATACAAACTTCATATTCATGCTAACTAGTTAAACATGGCAATGCACAAGGAGAGATCAAAACCATGAACCTACAAAGTCATAAACTTCTGAAATAAGGTTTGGACTTCAAATGATATAAAAAATGAAATGGGTTCAGATAAACTTACTGGTTTGAAATTCAGCATTGAGTCCGAGCAAGAATACCAATGGAATGAGTGGAAGCTACCAGAAATGTATATTAGCCATTGTGTCCTTTGTGCTTTGTAGATTGGAAACCATGTGAGCATTGTTCAGATTGTAAACTGCAAATCATGTCAGCAGTCTCCAGATATATGGCATATTCAGATGGTCTGTGGGATAAATTCTTTCCTGGTAATGTTACCAGATTTTATGCAAAGCAGTTACCCTGTAACATTTGTTTCGAAAATATAACTCTACGTTTGACTTTGAATCAGATGTGTTTAGGAACATGGAAAAAAAATTAAGCAAATTGTAGAGCTAACAGTAAACAGAAACATAGGTAATATAAAACAAAACCTTTCGAGCCCAAAACTTTCATTTGGCTTAAGGTTATAATGCTATTATAATGAAAAATCATGCAGATCAAGCAACGGTCAGCAATTGATCGATTGCATATAGTCCCAGGGAAGGACTAATAATACCAAATGCATTATGTCATAATTGCATTTTCAAACAACATATATTCATTTTAAAGTCCATATAGTTTGATGCTATTTATAAAGTCTAGCTTCAAGCATGTTGTAGAATGCGTTCGATCTCAAATACAAGACAGAAACACAAACAATACAAATAGACATGTATAAAGACTTTCTAGGCCTGTTTCCTGAATCGTTAGCTACACTATGCAACAAAAAAAACTAACATAGCATTCAGCTATAACATAGGAGCAGACAGAAATGACTGTAGAAATTTTGAATAATTTAACGCATATTCACAGAGATTATCCTTATTATACACTTATAAGTGGAACATGTATAATACATAATCTCCTCTACGTTGATCATCAATTTACAGAAGCAGAAACATTCACAGGCACACATAGAAGCATCAATCAAACTCATAAACACAGTATGTATCCCGGGGAAAGCATCTCGCTAAAAACCCCACACTATCTGTATATTATATTGATTGAGTCATGTAACATTACACAACATAATACTTCTCACAAGTACCTCCACCTCTGTTACACACAATACAGCTCAGATCTGATCTCCAAATCTCTTCCACTGCTTGCCTGCCTCCACTGCTCAATACCTGCTCAAGAACTGATGAGAATAGCTTCCCAAACTCGTTTTTCACCTGCAAAATAGTCACTCACTCTTTGTGGACGTGAGCAAAGGCTAAAATGTGGGCCAAATACGTGAGCAAACTCATTGGCATACTCAATCCCTTGATTGTGCAAGATCTGATGCACAACTATAGTCACAACTGATAGCAATCTGATTCTCTACCACTTGTCCCTGTTGAACTGAACATGCACTGACATGCAACTGAGTTAACTGATGTATTCTTTAGTTGTATTATGAGTTAATAATTAGTTTAACAACTCATCATTAGTCTATCTGCAGTTAGACTAACTACAACTAGTTTAACTAAGTCAAACTGAACACAACTCCATCAACTGTACCTCCAGTCCACTAAACTCAACTCACTTGAGTTCTAACTGAAGTCCTGCATGCAAATATTAGTCATCCCATAGGTAACCACGTATTTCCTTGTGGGATCTGCATGTACCACATCCGTAGCTCAATCTGAAGTGCTCCAAGAGAATAAGATCAAGTTTATAGTCCAAATATTATTATGAGACAATAATATTTGACTTTTCTATTTTTGACAGCCAGTCTAAAAATAGACTTTGATCACTCACACTGTGATCATTCACATTTTGATCAAAAATAGAAGTCCATCTATTTTTCCCAACTTGACCAATCATCCATAAACAGCAACCTGCAATCCATAGACATGATCCATATGTCTAAAAATAGACTTGCGCCAAAAATAGCCTGCGGGCCCACTTAGTGAAGGCGACTCTTTTCACTAAGCTCCATCATCTTGTTGCAATCTCAACAAGAATTTCTTGTTGCACACTTTTCAACAATGACTAGCCGATTCAATATACAATTTGTCATTTAATCAATCTATGGAATCTTTGGTGTTTGCAGTCAGCAGCTGTAGATACAAAATTATTGCAGATCTGATGTTGCATTTGCTGTATTCAATGATATAATTTAAACCAAACATGGTACTTTTTAAGATGCGACAAAAATATACATACAAAAGCTGACAAGACAATCTCTCGTTGTCAAGCTTGAAGCATGATGCAGAATGCGTTCCATTTGAGATAGAGAACAGAAACAGAAACACTACAAACACATATGCATAAAGACTTTCTAGCCTTTTTTCATCAACTGTTGCGTTACATATTCTTTGTAAATGACTCAAAATTGCAAGTCAAATACTTGTATTATCGTGAGAGCATAATATGAAGAAACATGTTCATATTACTTTTGCATTTGTTATGGATGTGAAGGCTGCCATGCTCCTGGATTTTGTAATTTGTATATCAAACGGTTAGTTAGAACAAAATGATAACAGTGTAAATTGAAGAGAGGACATATTTGAGAGAAAACATGTTAAGGCATATGTTGATATACCTTCCATTTGTTAGTTGACATGTAATAGCTCACTATCTTCATTGAGTGTGAACTTGCTCTGAATTTTGAAGTCACGTAAGATGTAAACAGTGGTAGCTTTTTGTTGCAAATATGTCTCATATGACATTGATTTTAAATCAGGAAGTAACTCATGTAATAAGGGCTCCCTGATAATGCACTGAACAAAGTTATTTGTAATGGATTCTATTACAACATTTATACAATGCTTGTAGAGGAAAGGGCAATTATCATTGCATTGTGAACAGAAAATTGTTGCATTGGCTATTGCTATGGATGAATTCACTGAGCAGTTACAAATTGCACAAACAGGTTCGAAAGGAGTTGAATATGGATTTGTTGCGGTCAGAATACCTTCGACCTGTTTATAAAACATTCAAATGTTAATTTACATTATTACATGCCAAATGCAAATGCAACAAAAACATTATTATTGCTATACTTACAACATAGGTAGATGTAGTTAGTTTTGTGAGATTGTTGAGTGCATCTATGTTAAGTTCAGTCATGAACGTTGACTTCGATGCTCTGAATATTGTTTCTATTGTGTTTACCTTTTTTGTTAAATTTTTGAAAAGAATGAGCGGAAAGTGTCCTTTTTGCAATTGTTTTTCCATTGAAAGGAAAAATTGTTCATATGTGTCAAAGAGTTGCAACTTCAGAACAGAAATTGCTATGTATTGAAAAATACAAAAAGTAATATGCAACTACATTGTTCGTATGCATTGAAAAATTGCAATTGCAGAAGAAAAATTACAAAAACTATGGACAAATTACAACAACTATCTATTGAAGTGATGCATGTTATTTACTGACAATTAGGAATAAGTAAAATCTGAATACATACAGTTGCATTGTCGTTTTCAGAATCTCCATCTTTGATATGGAGTATGTAATGCAATCCAACTCGTTTGGCAACTGTAACGGCAGCAGCGATTGTGCCAATTGGGTACATTTCTTTTTTGTTTGCAACTTGCCTAATGGTCGTATTGGGAATGAAGCGATATTCTTTGCAAACTTCAGGTACAGTTTCTATGATACTTGATTCATTAAGCAATATTATTTTGTCACAGTCACCGCGATCATAAACGCTTTTAGGCAATATCTTGAAGTTTGTAATTGAGATGCTGTTGCCTTGCAAAATTTTGTGTTCATGTCGCTCCACCAAATGTGCAGGTACACTCAAAGTTATAGTCATCATTCCTTGAGCATCTGTCAAATCAGCTCGCAATACTTGACGTGATTTGTTTGCTTTATCAAGGAATGCACTATAGACAACCATTATGTCTCCAACAAATAGCTACCCAATTTTACGACTATTGAGATCTTCAATTGATACTTTAATTGGCAGTATCTGTTTTTGCCTATTAAAATTGCCTAGTTGGAAATTTCTATAAACATTTGTAAAATACTATGTTTCTCCTAAAGACTGAATAACTAGAAATAGATTAGAGTGTTGTGTTTCATATGCATACCTTTTTGATGTATCATTTTGCACGTTTGTTGAATGAAGTTTGGCTGCGATTGTTTCAGTTGGACTAACACAAGCAAACGCATGGTTCAATATGATGTGGATATTATCACATGTATTTTGTGATAAGCAATCAATAAAGAAATTGTGATATGTAACCTGTACATGTCTTCTTGCTGCATTGTTTGGGGGGACTTACTACTAGTGCTTTCTTCACTCGTCCAAGATTTTCTAATTTATATACATTTAAATATAGATATGTAAAAAGAGAAGATATATATAGTAAACACTAATCTGACATATATACATTTAAATATAGATATGTAAAAAGAGGAGATATATATAGTAAACATTAATATTTTAAATAGAAAATAGCATATTTGTATAGTTGTCATACATACCTTTTCAAAGCAAGTGGTTGGTTTGCCTTTCCTAATTGAGTTATGTGGTCTATTTCTTCAGTTGTTTGTTTTCCTTTTTCAGGATTTATGCTATGTTATAGAACAGGAACATATATTTAGTTCAATTTCAAAGAGAATATAGAAGTAAACAATTAACAAGGAACATTAAAACCATAGAACCATACATATGTAAAGATAGAATGGATATATACTAAACATTAACATTCTAAATACAAATTGGCATATTTGTATAGTTGTCATAGACATACCTTGCTGAACATTATTATTCTAAATACAAATCAGCATATTTGTATAGTTGTCATAGACATACCTTTGCAAAACAAGTGGTTGGCTTGCCTTTTCTAATTGCGTTATGGATTCTATTTCTTCAATTGTTTCGTTTCGTCTCTGAAGATTTAGGCTATGTTATAGAATAGTAACATATATTTAGTGCAAACTAGAAGTAAAAAGTGAACAAGAACATTAAAACCATAGAACCATACATATGTAAAAATAAAAATAGAATGCATATATAGTAGACATTAATATTCTAAATACAGATTACCATTTTTGTGTAGTTCTCATAGACATACCTTTGCAAAACAAGTGGTTGGTTTGCGCTTTCTAATTGGCTTATGCATTCTATTTCTTCAATTGTTTCATTTCCTTTTTCAAGATTTATGCTATGTTATAGAATAGTAAGACATATTTAGTACAAGTCAAAAGAACATATAAAAGTAAAACTTGAACAAGAAGACAAGATCCATAGAAGAGGAAAGGCAAAAAGAATATACTATGTTTGTTTATGTTGCATGTTGTTGTTCTTTTTTCTTGGTCGTTCTGTTCAATTGAAAAGGGTTTTACTAGCAGAATCTGCATGCATAAATAGATGAGGTCATATCTGCAAATTTATGATAGGATAGTTGTGTTGGTTAATTGAAAAGGCTGTCTTTGGCATAAGTTGCATTGATCAATACAAAACGCCATATATGTAAATATAGAATAGAATGCATAGTATGTATGCTGTTATCACTTCGTTTACCACAAAAAGATATTGTAGTATGCTTTAGTAAAATAGATATGGTAAAACCAATGAGGTATTGCAAAAATGTTAAAATTTGGAATTTTGTAAATTGTTTCATGTGTATATCATAGGTCAAGGACAAGAGATATTATATCATGGTCAGACCAATATGCATCCAATACGAAAATTCTATACTTTATATTGCCTAGATTTGCCCAAACATGGTCAATCAATGATTTGTGCATGCTATTAGTTTTGTCAACTAGGAAATGAAGATTGTAGTTTTGCATGTAGGTTTCTAGTTGCTTTGTTTTTTGATTGCAATGCACCATATCAATATTGAAGTCCCCTAGTATAACTATGATATTGTTTAGATCTAACTGGTATAAGGCTTTTGCATTGACGTTGAGGATATTGTTTAGGTTTGCATGTGGCGATGCATATATATTGAGTATTGCAATTTGTAATGTGTGAACTTTTATTTTTGCAAACAATGCTTCTACAAAGCAGTCTTCAAAATGCGTATGTTCAAGGATAATGATATTTTTCTTTATCAATATCATTACTCCATGCTTAATGCAACTTGAGATGCAATTGAAAATTTTGAAGTATTCATTTTGCATAGACAGCAACATATGTGTTTCTTGTAAGCACAAGATATCAGATTGCATTGTGTCATAGTCATTGCATATGTCAGTAAGATGCGCATGAAGATTGCGAGTGTTCAATGAAAGAATAAAGATGGATCGCAATGATTGTATTGATGAACATTCATATTCTAGTTGCCATTTTGCAGTGGTTTGCAAACGTTGCATTTCAGAATTTACTTTTTGCTTGACCTTGAAGTTACTATGTTTAAGAGGATTAAGCAAATACAATGATTCTATGTTTCTGACACGTGATAGTGTTGTGTATACTAGGCCATGCACTTGTACTCCAGTAGGGTCGAATGCAAGCCTATCCAAGGTTAAGCCTTGTGATCTATGTATTGTGCGTGCACATGCAAGTTGAATTGGAAATTGTTTTTGTATTTTCAATGGCGCCATCTTTGATGTCATAGGCATTGGTTTTGATATTCGCAATATTGGTGTCCAATCATGTGCTATCTCTGAAGTGTACAAATGACCTAGTTTTCTAGATTGTCGATGACCAATATTAGGGTCATGGAACTTAATCCATAGAACATCGACCTTATTTGTATGGGTATATGCTTTAACTATTCCATCTGCACCATTCACTAGCCCATCTGGTGCATCATAATTGCAAGCATACATTTCAACTAACTTGTTCAACTTTATCAAAAGTTGTGAAGGCAAAATAGCCGTATGTTGATGAGCTGCGAAATTGTCGTTATTCTCCTCATTTTCGTCAATTGCATCAATCAAAATTTCTTTGCCAGGCATTAGCATCAACATTTTCTTGTTATGCATTGCAACATCTTTGTTTTTGTAAAATAAGTAGGGAAATGTTGGATCATTTGGTACAGGGCGCATGCAACTTGTATTCATGTATGTTATATCGTCAGATGTTTGACAATTTGTTCGCATTCTATTTAACACTGATATGAATCTCTTATTTGTTTGTCGCATCGTCATATGCAATTGGAAGCACTTGACATTATCCTTCCAGAAATCATGTGTTATTGTTTGATTGTTGATTGTTGGTTGTTCAAAAATAAGAGAGTCTTGAATAGGTTGTGCTTGATAGAAATCACCACAAAATATGATGTCAATGTTCCCAAAGTATTTTGTTTGGACATGTTTTATGTTTCTGAGTCTATTGTCAATAGAATATAAGAACCGACTTCCAATCATCGAGATCTCATCTATGAAAGCTACTTGCAATTCTTGATATAGCTTTGATAAGTTGTCCAATACTTCTTTGCTTAGCGAGAACAGTTGAGACTTGTTAAAAGGCATTAGCAATGCAGAATGGATTGTTGTTCCACCTGCATTATATGCAGCTTTTCCTGTGTATGCTAATATTAGACCTTTTGGTTTCATAGGATCAGTTGTGTTTTGTGAATCATAAATTCGTATAAGCATTTGGAAAATTGCTTTTGCTGTGAGCGTTTTACCTACACCTACTCCACCTGTAATAAAAAGGTAAATTGGTTCCTTGGGGTTTTTTTTTTTTAATTGCAATGTCTTTTACAATTGCTTGTTGTTCTTTGTTCAAGATTCTTCTAAGTTTGTAATATTCATTGTTCTCCATTAAAAATGGATGGGCAGTAATCTGAAATCCAAGATTGATTTTTTTCTTCATTTCAAATTGTTTTGGAAATTGCAAGTCCGATTGCAAATCATATTCCTCATAATGGGAATTTTTCTCTTGGTTTTGCATATTCATTTCGTTAGTATTCAAGGAACTAATTTGCTCATTTGTTGCAGTCTCTAAATCACCCCATGTTGGATTGATGTTATATGTAAATTTGGCTTCATTAACTTGAATTGTTTTTTCATGTAATGTATATGCAGAGAGCCATGTAGGCAATTCTTGTTTCAATGTATCTTCACAATTTTCAAATGGCATATATAACAATAATTTCTCTCGACAAAAGTTCAATATCATTGTGTTTGTTATATTTGACAAATCGTATAACATTTGGTTTTTTCCTTTTAGATATGGGTTTGCCATTTTTCTTGTAATTTGATACAAATTCTGCAAGGCAGATTTTGCTAATGGTACTTGGTCGTCCAATGTAGTAATCAACAATGGAATGGCACATAACATCTTCTGAATCATCAGGTTCTTGTTTCAAAAGAATAGGTGGTTTCAGCATAAACGTGCGTTCATCAACTGGAGATGTGTTGACAAATATACATTCCCTTGAACTAGAATTCAATGGCAATGAAAGTGCTATATGCATTGCTTGTTGAGTTGACATTTGTTGTAGATTGAGTAATGTATTTCCAAGTTTACGAATCATTTGCATAGCATCAATTTCATCTTTTTGATGCTCTTTCCGTATTCTTCTAAATGCATTTGTCATAGACTTGTTAATTTTGGTCATATATGAACTACAATATGATGTTGCAGCATATGCATTTAGCACAAATTGTGCATCTGTATTTGCATTCCATAAAGCAGGGATACCGTTTGCAAAACTGTTATTCCAAATGTGAGAAGGTTTTCATTTCAGGAAAATTGTTGGTTGCTTTACTGTATGTTGCAATAGTTCTATGTACTCATTTTGTAGCATCCCTATTTCTAGGAGGAAATCGTCATGTGTTGTTGAATCATTGTAGTTTGTTTGCTCCAAGAATGCAAAAAACGATATTGATTTCTCTACAATTTTTGTATTTTCTGCATTGGTTGGTTCAATGATCATTGTTGATTTCATTGGTGGCATGGGGAAGTTGTATCTGCAATTTGAATTTTTTCGCTTCTTACAACTTTTTGTATGGTGATGTTTATGCAATTTAGCAACATCTGGCTCCAAATGATCTGTATTACAAGTGATGTAATTGTCAAGAAATTTCTCAATTTCCGAGTTGCTTTCTTTTCCATATATTGGAGCATTCTCTATCCATAACAGTCCATGTTCATGTTCAGTTCCTCTATTTTGGAATTCTGTTACAAAATAGTAATCAGATATTTTTCCAAAGAATGTAGTATCTTGAGATATCAATCGCTTTATAGCATTAATTCTATGTCTATAGTATTGGCTACATGTGACTGGATATTTTCTTATAAGGTAGTCAATGTCATCATCTTCTAATATATCAATAGCATTTTTATTTGCTTTATTTCTAAACAATGTGACAAGTGTATCTACTAATGGTTTCCATCGATGTTCTGCACTTGTGAATGTCACAAAGAAAGTTGGAGGGCCTAGTTGTCGTATCATTGCAAATATGTTTTTCCTAATTTGTTCCAAATGGTCAGAAGATATGCGAATGTTTTTGAAATCTATGTATCCAATGTCAGACTTCAATAACTTTTCCAAATTTGCTCGATACTTGACATCTTTTGCTAATATTTTCCTGCCTTTTAGTTGTCCCTTTCTTATTCGCACCCATATGAAAGAAAGCACTTTATCAATTATTATTCGCAATGTCTTGAAAAACAAATTTGTTGTATGATATTGGAAGTCACCACTTGCTTGTAACAATTCCCATTGTACAATTTTTTGGTAACTAAACCTATTTGTGATGTCATGATCACGTGCATCGCCATAAAATAATGTTGGAAAGTTCATTTCTTCTGCATATTTGTCCTTGAAGATGCCTAATGGTCGTTGTCCTTCAGCAGGGGCCAATTCAATAATCTTGTCTTGCAGATCGTAGATGCGTTGTGATTCTATTAATCCATGTACCAATGTTTCAGTAGGTGTTTCATTATTTGCATCACTATCTGTATCACTTTCATTGTCACTGTTTGAATTTTGTACAATGTATTCATTATCCTCTTGTAAAACATGGGCCCAATTCTCATTTATACAAATGTTGCTAGCTTTATAAAGACTTCTAGAACATAGTTCGTTCAATGCCTTCATGACAATAATCGGACGTACTTTACCTGTTTGGTATGCATTTTTGTATTGCAATCTTCTTTTCAATGCAACTGCAATTGTCATTGTATCGATTAGATATTGTGGCAATGCTTTTTGCACAATGTCCATATGAACTGGTACATTGATAATTGATCCTGTTAAGCCAATTTGTGACCGTCTATGTCCCCATTGTCTGATTTGTGCAAATGCAATTCTCAATGACACAAGTCTTTCTTCTAGGTCTGAAAGTATATTTACAGTTGGCAATGAAATGTTACGTCTTATTTGTTCAGGTGCTGCAAATTGTGGTAGCTTTCCATTCTCGAGTGCTTTCTTGCAAGAAACACATATGTTTTCGTTGCTAAAGGTCCTATTGTTCAACGTCAAATCCATATGCTTTTCTTGCAAATCTGTAGTGAAGAACCTAATATTTTTTGCAAAATGCAATTTGTTGCAAACTGCACATGTATTCCTAGGCGTGTCTTCGACTTTTTCCATATAAATTTGTATTGCATTTTTCTTTCTTGACTTCTTATTAGAAAATGGTTTTTTGCATTTGTCATTGCATTTGCGTTTTGCACGTATGAATTGCTTTAGCTTGTGATAATTCAGCCTACAATCCTTAGTTGGTTGCATTTGCTCTAAATGACATGCTATCTCAAATGCAATATTATTGCTAAAATGTACTTGAGATATACATTGCTCTTTTTCTAGTACATGCTCATGACGCAATTGATTACAAACATCATTTGCTTCCATGGACAACTGTTGAGAATTGTGAACATATTCTTGTATCATTGCATGATAGTGAATATATGATGTATTTGTCATGAATGACAAGATGTTAACAATATCATTGCATCTCGAATAAGCGCAACTGTAGTTGACAAAGCTATTAGTAACAGAGGACCATACTTGGATATTGACTTTGAATATTACAGATATCCATTGTAGGCAAAATGGTCCACCTTCCACTTGTCCTTTTTCATATGGCATTGCCATATTTATCAGATATTGTTGCCAATTGCTATTCATTGTATAGTGTATCGCATCAACTACTAGGTATTGCTCTAAACAATGCAATGCCTCTTGATTCATATGGATAACTGCATTGCAAAAAGATTTCACAATGTAAAGTCGCAAAGACTCTGCATTGAATTCTGTTGCTACTAAATAGCAAATTGCATTAAAGAGACTGTCACCACAATTAGATGTCACTTGCTTTGCAATTGTTAGTCCATTTAAAAGCATATTATTTGCAATGTGCATCCAATTGCTTTCAATATCTTTGCAAATAGGTGATAGGTAGATATTAGACTGGTTGCAAATGCAAATTGGAAACTTTTGGTAAACCAATGGTTCATAATGACCACTAACAGGATTTGCATCGTGAAAGAGAATGCAATATGGAATTGCATTTTCATGTTGATTAAAGAGCAAATATCTCGGTTTTCTTGTCAATGACCAAACTGCAATTGATATATCTAGCCATTTAGCTAACCAACGTATGCAAAAGGTATCACCCCATAAACCTCGTTCAGACTCCTTTATATTTGTAGATGCAGAATAACGCATTTTATGAAGATATGTACCAATATCATTAACACCATGTAACTCGTATAGGAACTCAGGTGCTATTTCATATTGATATGACTGTATTGCTTCAACGTCATTGTTCTTTAAGCAAAAAAGAAAGTGGTCTATTAACCCATTTCGCAATTCATTTGAAGTATAACGAAAATGTAGAAGCATTTCGAACGAGTCAAATAGATAATCTCCTACAGTATATGAAAATGCATTTAGTCTAAAAAGACCATTTCTTTTTAATACAATATCAATGTTCTCAGGCAAAATGCATTGCAATCTGAATTTGTAATTGTCAACATCTATTATTTCTTCCATCATTTGCAATTGCTTACCAGAGTTGGCTTTTGCAATTGTCTTGTACAACTTTGCAAAAAATATTAATGAAGTTAGCAAAAACTGAACATGACTGTTTTGAACAAAATGTATGTATATTAAAAAAATAGGCTATTGCATTATCTTGGTAAACAAATATCAAATTTCTAGCAACAAGCCATATTTGTAAATAACAAAGAAATTGGAAATGGAAACAATGCAAAGACATAATGAAAAAAATGGAGCATAATTCTAAGAATATTTGTGCAAGTTAACAAAAGGGAACAATTGAAACACAAAATGAAGTTAACAAAAGGAAGCAATGGAAAGACAAAATGAACAAATGCAACAGAACTTTAAGAATATTTCTGAAAGTTAACATCATTGTCAATTGCATTTGTCAAATAAATTGACCATGAGGCTATTTATGAGTTTTACATAAGTGGTGCACCAATTCAACTGTCAAAATATAAAAAGTATTGTCTCTGATTTGTGCTAGGTTGCAACTCCAACATATTCCAAGGTAAAAAGTTTCCTGCTATTCGTTATCAGACTATGGTTATACTATATGGATCTAAACAGAATTCAAGGATCAAGGAACCCAAACAAGGCATTGAGAACCAGATACGAGTAGTGCATAAGCATACTTCCATAACGCTTCTCAAGAAGATCCATCATTATGGGACACTGCAGGTATGATCCATATAAATGATGAACATGTAATATGTTCAAAGGACAGCTTTGGCAAACACAGCAACAATCTGCCTAAGCAAATTGTCCCAAGACTGTTGGCAATTGTGGCATGTGAAAGAAGATGCCCAAAAATTACAGATCTTTGATGATTCACAAATTGTGGTGAATTGGATGAATGGAACAAATTGATTGGATAATTATAAACTTCAACCTATATTTCAGGAGATTCGACTTGCTTAAACAGAGTATTTAACACATTATGTTTGAACATGTTTACAAAGACAGGAACATGGAAACTGATGGACTGTCAAAAGCAAGATTACACTTGGTAGCATGAGCTTGGCTCATTCAACAAAGAGTGGAAGGAGAGCTGATGGAATGTCTTTTAAATGTCAATATCTATATGTATAATTTTTTATGGCACTGTTTATGAACATATCTAGGACCTAATTCTTTATGAGACAAAACTGGTTTCAAACCTGTGATGTATGTCAGAATGACCATGACAGGGCTGTCATATTGACATTTTTGAAAACTGGTTATGAAGCAACATATCTTCTCAGCCATACTTTTATCACTTCCTATGCTTAAGCATATCTCTATATCTATATTTTTTTATGGGACTGTTTATGGACATATCTAGCAGCTAATTTCTTATGAGATAAAACTCGCTTCAAAGCTCCGATATATGTTAGAATGACTATGATAGGGCTGTCATATTGACATGTTTGGAAACTGTTTATGAAACAAGATATGTTCCCAACAATACTTTTATCACTTCCTATGCTTAAGGATATCTGTGAAATGCAGAAACATATATAATAAATGTAATTTTGTTTTCATAATAAAATAATTTTTTCTCTCTGAGCAGAATAAGGTAGTTGAACATCATATCAAAACCAATCTAGTTATAACTAGCTAACATGACATTTTAATCTAAGGTTTAAATAGACAAAATGTCTTGATACATCATTATACGGAGCTAGTTGCATGCATTACTCAACTTCTACTTGTTGGGATCATCTCAAATAATATTATTGTTATGATTATAACAATTGATAATATTAATATTAATATTAATGTAAACACAGAATAAACAATGACAATTTCAGATTTGAATTCCAATATAATTGAATGAGAGAAAAAATATAAATGACTGAATACAGCTTAAATATCTATATTTTTTAAAACAATTACAGAGTAAATCGAGTATAAATCTAGAGTAACTGAAGCATAAACCTACACAATGCAAAAATTAAAAGCCTAACAAATTCACAAAAAGCAATTAATAGAAAAATTGACAAAAAGCAATTAGTCAAATAACACCGTACCTGGAACAAAGCCGACCATTCAAATTCCTTCTTGTCTAGACCATATTCATGCACAACAGAGCCTGTACCAAGAACCACAGCTTCACCTAGGTCATCTCGGCCCAAATGACAAGGAAGTCACATGGTGCTCGAAACTGACATTTACAGGAATTTCCATAAAACCCATGTAGGTAAGGGAAACCCTCAGTATCACGGAAAAGCTTATAATTTTCGCAAACGAAACATTTCATCCAATATATAAACAACAGCAAACGAACAACATCTAGTACCAATATAGCAAACCTTCAATTCAGCACTTCTTAACAAAGCAAATGAACTTAACACTAACTAAATGAACTTAACAAAGTTGTTAACAAAGCAACCTTTCGTTCTAGGAGTAATATCAGAGTCGAATATTCATACATCCATAACAGAATTACAAACTTAAACAAACATTATGGACCAAAGTAAACATACACATAAATTATATGAGCGAAAAACCTTGAATACACGCCTAAGATAGGAAACTGTGCAGTTACAAAACAGACTGCAATCTTCAATATTTTAACATTTCAAACAGTTCAAAATCCCCAATTTATTTAGATCTTCATGTGCAAAAATAGTTCAAACTACAAAAGACTGTCACTCAATCTGTACCAAGAACCATAGCTTCGCCCAGGTCGACTTGGCTCAAATGATAAGGAAGTCACATGGTGGCTGAAACCGACATTTACAGAAATTTCCATAAAACCTATGCAGGTAACAGAAACCCAGAGTATCACAGCAGGCAGCAACCGCATTGTGTTTTCACCGCAGACAATACAGCAAATACAAATGAAAAATCGCACAGATTGCAGAGCTAAACAACCAAGTAACAATAATAACCCAAAGGGCAAGAACAGGGTAAAACCCAAGCCAAGTAACTTTCCAGGATCTCGAGCAGGGACAGTTGTCCGCCGATAAGACCACCACAGCACATGCTGTAACCCAAGTCAATTGTAAATCAATTTGAATTTATTGCCAAATCAATTGTATACTGTCCGATTCATACGAGCGTTACACATCCGCTTGGGAGTCACGGGACCACGTGCCCTTCACCTCGAACGATGCGAAGCGCGTAA
Source organism: Pinus tabuliformis (assembly GCA_031772625.1). Lineage (NCBI taxonomy): Eukaryota > Viridiplantae > Streptophyta > Pinopsida > Pinales > Pinaceae > Pinus > Pinus tabuliformis. The sequence continues at coordinate 571,127,071 of CM062815.1, forward strand.
TAAGACCCCAAATCCTTTCCACCCCCAAAAACCTTGGTTCGACTTAGGTTATATCGCAAATATAATCAAAAATCGCGTCGGTCAACCCAAAGTCAACGATCTATCGATCGCATATAGTCCCCAGCAGGGATCACGGAGTAACTGGACTATAAACCTAGAGTAACTGGACCATAAACCTACACAATGCAAAAATTAAAACCCTAACAAATTGACAAAAAGCAAGTAATACAAAAATTGACAAAAAGCAATTAGTAGAATAACACCGTACCTGCAACGAAGCCGAGCGTTTGAATTCCTTCTCGTCTAGACCATATGCATGCACAACCCAGCCTATGCCAGTACCATGAGAAAATGTGCAAATGACGAAATTGCTTAACGAAGTCTGCACACAAAACCCTCAGTATTCAACCAGAATGCCATTAACTTATAATGCTCAAATAACCATGGACTGTTGCATGCAGGTAACAGAAACCCTCAGTATTTAACCAGAATGCCATTAACTTATAATGCAGTAGCCGAACTTAACCTCTAAACAATACAACCAAGAATCACAGCTTCACGCAGACATTTACCCAAATTTCCATAAAACCCATGCAACTAAGACAAACCCTCAGTATTCAACCAGAATGCCATTAACTTATAATGCTCAAATAACCATGGACTCTTGCATGCAAGTAACAGAAACCCTCAGTATTTAACCAGAATGCCATTAACTTATAATGCAGTAGCCGAACTTAACCTCTAAACAATACAGTAGCCGAACTTACCAAAGCGACAGCACACAGTCGAGGGATACAAGCCGCACCTGGAACAACAGAACCGCAACCAAAAGTTTGCGATAGAGTTAACCGAGCAGGCAGGAACCGCATTGTGTTTTCACCGCAGACAATACAACAAATACAAAGGAAAAATCGCAGAGACCGCAGAGCTAAACAACCAAGTAACAATAATAATCCAAATGCCATTAACTTATAATGCAGTAGCCGAACTTAACCTCTAAACAATACAACTAAGAATCACAGCTTCACGCAGACATTTACCGAAATTTCCATAAAACCCATGCAGCTAAGACAAGCCCTCAGTATTCAACCAGAATGCCATTAACTTATAATGCTCAAATAACCATGGACTCTTGCATGCAGGTAACAGCAACCCTCAGAGCAGGCAGGAACCACATTGTGTTTTCACCGCAGACAATACAACAAATAGAAAGGAAAAATCGCACAACCGGCAGAGCTAAAGAACCAAGTAACAATAACAACCCAAAGGCCGCGAACAGGGTAAAACCCAAATAACCATGAACTCTTGCATGCAGGTAACAGAAATCCTCAGTATTTAACCAGAATGCCATACAGTAGCCGAACTTACCAAAGCCACACCCAGCAGGCAGGAACCCCACCGCAGACGAAAAATCTCACAGACTGCAGAGCTAAACAAGCAAGGAACAATACCCGAGCAGGCAGGAACTCCACCGCAGACGAAAAATCGCACAGACTGCAGAGCTAAACAAGCAACTAACAATACCAATCCAAAGGCCGCGAAGACACTAAAACCCAAAGGCCGCGAAGACACTAAAACCCAAGCTGAACTTTCCAGCATCTCGAGGAGCAACAGCTGGCCGCTGATGAGACCACCACAGCGCATGTCGACCACAGCTAACACAAACCCTCAGTATTCAACCAGAATGCCATTAACTTATAATGCTCAAATAACCATGGACTCTTGCATGCACGTAAGAGAAAACCTCAGTATTCAACCAGAAGACAAACCCTCAGTATTCACAATAATAATCCAAATGCCATTAACTTATAATGCAGTAGCCGAACTTAACCTCTAAACAATACAACTAAGAATCATAGCTTCACGCAGACATTTACCCAAATTTGCATAAAACCCATGCAGCTAAGACAAACCCTCACTATTCAACCAGAATGCCATTAACTTATAATGCTCAAATAACCATGGACTCTTGCATGCAGGTAACAGAGCGGGCATGAACCGCATTGTGTTTTCACCGCACACAATACAACAAATAGAAAGGAAAAATCGCACAGACCGCAGAGCTAAACAACCAAGTAACCATAATAACCCAAAGGCCGCGAACAGGGTAAAACCAAAATAGCAATGGACTCTTGCATGCAGGTAACAGAAACCCTCAGTATTTAACTAGAATGCCATACAGTAGCCAAACTTACCAAAGTCACACCGAGCAGACAGGAACCCCACCGCAGACGAAAAATCGCACAGACTGCAGAGCTAAACAAGCAAGTAACAATACCCGAGCAGGCAGGAACTCCACCGCAGACGAAAAATCCCACAGACTGCAGAGCTAAACAAGCAAGTAACAATACCAACCCAAAGGCCGTGAAGACAGTAAAACCCAAGCCGAACTTTCTAGCATCTCGAGGAGGAACAGCTGGCCGCCGATGAGACCACCACAGCGCATGCCGACCACAGCTAAAACAAACCCTCAGTATTCAACCAGAATGCCATTAACTTATAATGCTCAAATAACCATGGACTCTTGCATGCACGTAAGAGAAACCCTCAGTATTTAACCAGAAGACAAGCCCTCAGTATTCAACCAGAATGCCATTAACTTATAATGCTCAATTAACCATCGACTCTTGCATGCAGGCCACACAGTAGCCGAACTTACCAAAGCCACACCGAGCAGGCAGGAACTCCACCGCAGACGAAAAATCGCACAGACTGCAGAGCTAAACAAGCAAGTAACAATACCCGGGCAGGCAGGAACTCTACCGCAGACGAAACATCGCACAGACTGCAGAGCTAAACAAGCAAGTAACAATACCAACCCAAATGCCGCGAAGACAGTAAAACACAAGCCGAACATTCCAGCATCTCGAGGAGGGACACCTGGCCGCCGATCAGACCACCAGAGCGCATGCAACCACGTGCCCCTCACGCGCACCACGTGCCATTCGCCTCGAACCATGCGAAGCGCGTAATAAGACCCCCAATCCTTTCCGCCCCGTAAACCTTAGTTCGACTTAGGAAATATGCCAAATATTTGCAAAAATCGCGTCGGTCAACCCAAAGTCAGCGATCTATCGATCGCTTATAGTCCCCGGCAGGGACTAATAAATTATTTATATTTAAACATCAACAAGTCAAACTTAAAAGGTCGAGACACAAATAAAATAAAATAAAAAAAAAACTAAAAATTAAAAATAAAATCAAATAGTCTAGGTATTAAAGAAATACAAATAAAGTTATTGACCAACATATATTATTTAATTAAATTTAATTAATTATTATATTCATTCAAAAAAATATTAGGAAATTTAATGACTCAAATAATAAAAATAAATAAAATTTAGGAAGAAAGGGTAGGGACCCAATGATCACTAATCTTCCATCCATCATCCTTGTCTAGATTGCAAGGCTTCCTATCAATCTCAATGGCCTCCCTAAACATTCGATGAAAGAAATGATCAACCCTTGCAATGACCCAGAGATGTGATGTTTCGCCTTTTCTACATGCTTTGCCCTCCTCAACTTTGGCAGAGCATGCGGAAAAGACAAAACATCACATCTGCATTGAAGAGGCTCGAGTCATTACAAGGGTTGACCATTTCTTTCATCGAAAGTTTAGAGAGGCCATTAAGATTAATAGGAAACCTTGTAATCTAAACAGGGATCATGGATGGAAGATTAGTGATCATTAGGTCCCTACCTTTTCTTCTTAAATTTTATTTATTTCTATTTTTATTTTATTATTATTATTTAGGTCATTTGAATAAATATAATAATTAATTAATTAAATTAAATTAAATAATATATATTGGTAAATAACTTTATTTTTATTTCTTTAATACCTAAACTAAAAATCTATTTAATTTTATTTTTAATTATTAGGCTTTCTGTTTTATTCTATTTTAATTTTAATTTTATTTTTGTGTGCTTTAAGTTTGACTTGAATTTATTATTTTCATATTTAAATTTAAGTAATTTATTACGTATAGCATTTTATTTTAAATAATTTAATTCTCGAATCTAAATATTTGACTTAATATCTAACCACAACTTATTAATAAATTTAATTTTAATATAATTCAATATAAATATTTGATTATATATAGTAAAATATTATTTTATTAGTTGAATTTTATTCTTATTTATTTATATTTTAGTAATAATAAAATTAATTTAGTCTTCATCTAAGTATTTGAATTTTTCAAAATTTGACTTGTGTCAATTTTAACATCCTAAAAATTAGTTGTTTAATATAGTCGTTAAAAATATTAAGGGTCTCGACATTGGTTTCTCTATTTAATATGGTGTCATGATCTAATTCTCCATCTTGTCCTAACGATGAACCACACTAGATGGTTCGAAACACATCGATGGATTATCTTTAATGTGATTTCTCCGACAATATTTCAACACATAAGATATGGATCATATGAGCCTAAATTCAGTTAATTTTATAAATACTTAACATATATAAAAAGATTTGTGAAACTAGTTTGCACACCAAAACTACTTTTCATTATTAAAAACACATATAAATACGCTAAATATTCGTCTAAGATAGAAATATTATCTTAACCACATAATCAATATGTTGAGAGAATATCTCAACAACACACCTAAATAGGATCTAAGATCTATCTTAGATGTAATATTCTTTTAAACAATGTAAATAACTCCATCATAGGACAAGTAGGAATTATACTTTCCAAGTCCCCCCTTAATGACTACTTGTCTCGATTTCAATTAGCAAAGTCTAGATGTGATCATGATGTTTACAAATATGATTAAAAAGAATATGTTGATGTCCATATAAATGAACAACCATCTACCAGAATGCATGGGTACCAACTACTACAACCGCCAGTCTACTAGGATGTCCTTCATATACATGGTTCAATCGACTATACATATATTTGTACTTGTAAATCCCCTCCATAATTATCATTTCTAAATCTTCTAGGCTACTAACTCCATCAAGTTGTCTCATAACCCTCGTAAGGGTGTAGCTGGCAAGCTAGATTCCTAAATTCCACTCTCGAACTCTTGATCATGGATCTCCTTAATTCATTTATGGAACAACATTCCAAGTTATCGCATAACCTCACAAGAAAACCACTCCCACGTCTTCAACAAATGAGGGATCCTTCCCTAGATCCACAATTGCCAAACTATCTAGACAACCATCCATGCTAAGCTTTACCTGCACTTGATTCCTTCTAAAAATCCCTTCAAACCATTGAACCAATTTGCTAACCTCTTTCTCTAATTTTAGACATTCTTCATTATTTATTTATTTATTTTAAATAATATATGCCAATGATGATATTCAGTGACTTGCACAATGCTTATGACTCAATCTATCTATATATAAGCAAAACGAACTACAGACTACCAAATAATTGCAAGGACAATGGTAGCACTAAAATTAGGATCGTTTAGTCATCTCAGATCTCCACTCTGTATTATACATGTTCCAAAGAAAAGCACTACTTTGGGCATCCATACTTGTTATTGGATTGCCGAGTGGCAAGACACATGAATCTCACCACATATTGTAAAAAGCATGGCAACCATAGCGACCTCGCAATCAATGATGGAAACAAGGCATTCACTCATGATGGCAATCTTCGTGGCAACTCCTTTCAACCAAATTCATTTGGAAAATTTGCCCATCCATCAACACAAAGAGCGTGGAGATGATAACTTTATTTGTGGAGAGCATGAGCCGGATCATGTATATAACAAGACCGAAGGAGCAGGCAACACAGATGCAATAGTGATGTAGTTGTTGATGATACAAAATTACACAACAAAGATCACGAGAAGCATGATGGAAATATCGATAAAACCATAGGATAAAACTTGGCCATCTGAGTTTGTTTAAACAAAAAGCAAATGAAAAATATATTATGAAATACCTCTACCTTTTTACTCTTGAGATTGATTTTATTAATCACTTGGGCAACATGAAAAAGTCAATGTGTAGAGCTCATATGTATGTATAAGCACAAAGTTTTCCCATTGAGTTGAAATTTTGTCATTGTCTTCATCGCTGCTTTGTGAGGAATGCAAGATTGTTGAAGCAATGTGAAAAATGTACTTTGTTAATCATGCTACCACTGGAATTCTGCCCATGATATCATTGAGATTTAAATAATGTTTCTCGTAATCACACCATCTTAGTAATCACACAAAAAAAACACAAAACTATATAATATACTTTCACATATTTACATCAACATTAATCTATGGTAGAGTAATTAGTTTCACATCTCTCATAGATATTGGGCCCTCCCTTTTTACTCTTGAGATTGATTTTATTAATCACTTGGGCAACATGAAAAATTCAATGTGTAGAGCTCATATGTATGTATAAGCACAAAGTTTTCTCATTGAGTTGAAATTTTGTCATTGTCTTCATCGCTGCTTTGTGAGGAATGCAAGATTGTTGAAGCAAAGTGAAAAATGTACTTTGTTAATCATGCTACCGCTGGAATTTTGCCCATGATATCATTGAGATTTAAATAATGTTTCTCGTAATCACACCATCTTAGTAATCACACAAAAAAAAACACAAAACTGTATAATATACTTTCACATATTTACATCAACATTAATCTATGGTAGAGTAATTAGTTTCACATCTCTCATAGATATTGGGCCCTCCCTTATGGGAGAGGGTCTTTATTGGAGTTAACTCTGAGCTAGTGGTTCTTATACCAATTTGTGAAACCAGTTTGCACACCAAAATTATTTTTAATTATTATAAATACACCAAATATTGGTGTAAGATAGAAATACTATCTTAATCACACAACCAATATGTTGAGAGAATATCTCAACAACGCACTTAAATAGGATCTAAAATCTCTCTTAGATGTAACAAACTTTTAAACAAAATAATAACTCCATCATAAGACAAGTAAGAATTATATTTTCCAAGTAAAAGATATTCTAGTAATATTAATTTTTTTTTCTAATTTATTATAAAATTTATTATTTTATACATTTAAATGTTTTTTATTTTTAGTATTAATTTTATGAATTAAATATATCATATATTTAATTAACATTATATAAGTTCATTATAAATTAATAATAATAATTTAATTCAATGACTCCTCGAAGGAGGGTGATTAGGAGCGAGCATTCCCCCATGTGCTACCTTGATATAATGTCAGCTCACATGAAAGGGGGCTACGACACCCAATATACTTGGTGCATTGCATACACTCTCGTCACTTCATCAATCATGGCACAAAGTCAGTGCAAGGTTAAACATCATCTGAATATTTTAGGCCACATAAGGAGGTACAACAGGACTCAGCATGAGAACTCTATTAGATTGGCAGTTGGAGGAAAAAATTGACAGTATAGATAGCAAGCTAACCATTCTATCTAGGAGACCAACCAACATCTACTTCTCCTCGAATAAGGGTAGTGACTAGCCAATGTTGATGCCTAGAGATTATGTGCAATAGTTGTTAAGACTCACATGTTTTTTGCTTACAACACTAGTAGTTTTTTTGTCTTCTCATGCTAATGTATGTCAAAGTCTACACAACAAACCTGCTTTTATAAGTTTCTATTTAAAATATGCTCTAGTTAGACAAGGTCTTAGCAACCTCTAGACTCATGTTACTAGGATGGTTTCCCGTTAGGCAAACCAGTAGCAAAAAAAAACTGGTCTATGTAATCCTCATTTGATATAATGCAAAATGCCTAACTTCAAATAATAATAATAATAATATAATTAATTTAATTTAATGTCAAAATCTAGCTAAATGTTCATTTAACATATTAACTTTGTTTATGAGATAGGGAATACCTTTTGTGACATGATTTCTTTACTTAGTCAAGGAAATCTTATTTCACATTATGGAGTTATTTGATCTTTATTTTCATGAAGTTAAATGATCTATTTCATCTTAAATGTGGTTGACAAATATTAATAGTTATCTATCAAAACTTGATATTATGGTTAATGTTAAAACTTATAGTTGAAAATAGTTAATCAAATGTTATATGTGTATTAAATGGTTGATGTGTTATTCATTAATCTACTATAAATCACATTTATAACATTTCAAAACTATATTAGGGATTGTAGGAGGTGGGGGGCTATTATTTTCCCCATTGAAACAATTAAATTAACATTTTCTTGGGGATTGGGACATCGATCCAACAATCACACTAAGGCATATGCTCTTCTCCAGGTTCTAGTATTAGGTCAGGAAAGAATATTCCTAGTCTTTCTATCATTAGAGACTCCCAACTCATCATTCAAAGCCTAATTAAGATGACTCTACC